>VCHN02000014.1:13223205-13294183 GCA_007115665.2 Sequoiadendron giganteum
TATTTGATTTGGTCCTAATAAGTTGCTAGTTCATCTTCTTCTGAGAGGAATTGGAGCACATACTCCATCCACTCAATAAAGCACAATAGACTACATTTAAAAAGGACAAAGGACTTGGTGTATGTGCATTCAAACTTGCGCCTCATTACACACAAACAAAGTTCCTACAAAGGAGGAGACACAAGGAAGTGGGATATTGAGCTAGAGCATCTTGACTTGGATGCTTCCACAAGCCACTTAGCTGCACTTGATATTGATGATGACTATGAGCCTAAGGCAGCTAGTGAGCATGAGAGTGCTAGTGGTAGTTCTTGTGCGAGTGCCACTGATGCTATTTGTGGTTCTTCTAATTTACCACAACATGCATCATCTAATATGGATGCTGATGATGATATTTTTGATGCCCCATATGATATTTGATCAATGATCAATGATGGCTGATTGTAAACACTTGACATTATTATGTTATTTGACTATTAATATGGTGGTGTATTTTGAACTTAATTATTGCTGCAAATATGTATATATTTCTGATTTTTATATGTTTTTGTATTAACGAACCCAACCCCAAAAAAAAGTTTTTCCAAATCCACGAACCAAAGCCTTGAACCCAAACCCAACCAAACCAGTAACTTAGTCTAGAATATAAACTCCAAAAACCACACTAACAGGTTACTAGTATTGCTAACTTCCCACAACCAAACAAGATACTTGAATTTTTTTTAAAAGGCGTTTCAAGAGAGAAGCATAGGCACAAGTAGATCATAAGAGCACACTTGTTAACCACATAACCCAAAAAGTAAGCATCCAACACCATTCAATTGATCAGAGCCAAGTAGAAATCCAAGGACATCGCCCCCCTCCTTGGTCCAAGGAATAATATCCATTGTCACATGTTTGTGCTTAAAGGTACTTATGTGTGAAGTGGATCCTCTTTCCTTGTACTTATTACCAACGTAAATGGGAAAAATGACAAGAGAGTAATAACTACTCATTGAGATCATCTAAGAGATGACTACAAACCACAAGAAGCAATCCCACACAAATTAAAATTGCCCATGAAAGCCTTCATGTGCTTAACATCAATAAATGATGAGTTGGAGTTGATCCCACATTGGTAGTTACATGCTCCAAAATCTTTGGCAATGGAGAAGGAGGCTGGAGACTTAAATCCCAAAGAAATGAATGTATCCTTGTTCCTCCTACTAACAAATGATTGAAGGTATTTGTGTGCTAAGTGGATTGCCTTGCTTTATGACTATTAACACCATAAATGGGGGAAAATGCTGTTGATGTAATGACTAGAAGCTGAGGTGAGTATAAGTAAAAATTGTATGGGCCAAATCCAAAAAAATAAGAAAACTTATTAAAAATACCCATGAAAGACTTCACCTACTTAAAACTGTTTGTGGTATTTCCTAGCACCTCATAGAAGAAAAGAATAGGATCCCCATGCTGGATTCTAAAGATCTTGCCTGCACCTAGCATATCTTGGTTCCTTTTGAGGTCTCATTAGAATTGAATTTCAACGTGTTCGGAGAAGGGAACTCTTAATTGATTAGACTTCCTTTTTCCTAATTCTTCCTAGCTGTTCCTTGAGGAAATTTTGGGAAAATATTAGGTTAAAAATATAGATGGGGCTGGCCTTGGATCTCTAATATCAAAGAGTATTCCCTATCTTTCACAATGGCAAGTATGCAATTCTTTTTATTTTACCCTTTCTATTAATTTCCATCCTTTTAATCCATGTATTACAATATTATATTGACCTTTTCTAGTTATATATTCCAAGCCTACAAACTATTCTTCCCTCTAATTTATATATGGACAACTACTAGAACAACTTAATGGTACAAGTTTTTTATTAATGATTCCCAGATAAGATTCTTCATCCTAGCTATCCATCCTTAAAACCATACAAGGAGTTTCAAAAGAGGTCATTTCCTATAGGTATTTAACCAGTCCATCCAAATTAAGCATAACTAGGATTGCTCCTCCTTTTTCCTTTTTAGTAAAAATGTAGCTGGATTGGTATGCATAAAAGGCACATGAGAGACAAATAGCTTGTGAAATTGCAATTCGATTATATCCCACACAGATTTCTTGATGACAATATACATGCAGATGTAGAGTAAATAAGATCTAACAACATCAATCAATATTCAAAATATAATAAGCGTTTTCTTACTAGTCCTATTGAATTCTATAAGCAAAAACAATATACCCATTCAAAACCTGCTTATTATACAATAAAAACAGAACATGGCAAATGCTATCTTGCTACCAAAATGTAAAGTTAATTTCTTGCTGGCTAGACAAAGTACTCTTCTAGCTATGAACTGTGACCATTGACATCTGTGGGGCCCAAAATCATAACCAGTACAGAAACTATGAAATTTATTTTTGTTTCCATACCTCCTGAACCCGATTTTTATGAGCTTCATGACTTCTTATGTTCAGATCATCAATAGATGGATGAGCTGTCAATCTATGGGAGTGTTTCACAGAGCTGTCTTTTTGATAACAATCATTGCAAAGGTCAAAATCAAGGCGAATTTCAGAATGCAATCCCTTTCCTGATTTGATATCATGTTGGCACACACTGCATGTACGCACAAAAACAGTTACCTTTGGATTATGCAGATGATAGAGTACCATCATTGAACAATGTTTTGCACGACGCAGTGTGTCAAACTGGTAGTCATTTTCTCGACAAAGGCTTAGGAATGTATGACGAGTGTCAAAGAAATCACATTTGATGATACCATCTTTATCCTTGGTATCTGCTGGAACATCTGTGACCTCAATCTACATAATAATGATAAAAATTCACTTGGTCAAAGTTTCCTAGAAAGAATATAAAAATTATAAAAATGCAGAAAATAATATAATTTCCTAGTTAACAGAAAGCAACAAATAAGGATCAACAAAATAACAGTTGTACTAATACGTACTGGAAGAAGTATGTGCTTTTCCTTTCTGTTTTTCGGATGGCTGTCCCTTTCATCAAGCTTTTGCTCCAACTCATAACATCTACAAGAATGGCAGATCCTCAAAGCGAAATACAAATAAGAAAAAATTGAAATGACGTCACAGAACAAGACTGATTCATAGTGACTGACAAATTAGAACCAAGATGCTAAAGTACAAATTCTAAATCAATTAAAAATTGTAAAATGCAAATACATATATGCAGAAAAGAAGTAAAAAAGGATTGAGAACAGCTAAATATATATGCTATTTACAGTAAATCTTCTCATTGGTGAGTCATGACCACATATTTTCTAAATCATCAACTCAGATGCTTTGTAAGCATAACAAATGGAAGATAAAGATATAATTTAACCAGTGTAATAGAAGACGATAAAAGCATGCACCGATAGGCTTTGCAGTAGATTCAAACTTCTAGGTTTAGTCATAACAGTAACATCTTATGATCAATTTAAGTTTTAAATGCCCAGACCATTCCTTCAATTGTAGGCTACAAGCATCATGTGCTAGTATTATTGGCAAACTCCAGGGAAGGATTTTCCCAATCTGGTGAAAACAACTGTTAGAACAAATATAGCTACAATCAATCTCAGAAATCTGAAATTTCCAGAGGCAAGGAAATTTCCCATATCCACACAAGCCATCCATTGACAAGGACAACAAGATGCTGAACCATCAGAAAATAAAATGAAGCCACTTGTGGCATTGAATTCAGAATTTTTGTATGGTGGATAAGCAGTCTCAGTTAAAAAAATGTTGCATCTCAAACTTTGGCTCATCAGACTAAGCAACTCACCTAACTAATTGAGCACATCAAATAGATGTCTGACACAATTTCACATCACCCTTCCATCTCAGAGGAGGAAATTTTTGAAATTATTGAGTTGTATGATAAAAAACAACCTGTCTGAACAAGTTTATGACATCATCTGGTCATCACAATACATATTCAATAACTTCTACCTAGTGACATTTAAAGGTCTTAACAGGCTCAAATCTATCCACATGACCCCTCTTATGATGGCAGCAAGCTATTTGGGCCACATACAAAGTTCAGTTCCAGAATATTGTGACTGTAAGACAGCAAACAGGTTTTGATTGAGCACTTAAAAAAATACAGCTCTGTCCTACATATCAACAGGAGAAGAAAGGATAAGTCTACTACAGTAAATTACATGCAGCAGGTAAACAAGAGAAAGAATAAATGAAATTATATTGATGCCTATAGATGCCTTAAAGTGGGCCAGTGGGACTTCAAATGTACATAGTTTTAATGGAGAGGCACTAGGGTAACGGGATCCTAGAGCACTTTAAGGTGGAGAGGTGAAAGCATAGTTGCCAGGAGACTGGTACTGGTATGGGAGACTGGTACCAGCACTGGTAAAGTCTATTTTTGAAAAATAGGAGACAGGTCTGCTTGGAGACGCCATTTTTTTATATAATTTAATAATTTATAAATTTGCTACATTAAAACTGAAAATATCATGACATTGAACTTTCAAAACAAGAACATTGGTAAAGTTAAACATTAAATTTAAAGTTTAAACACACAAACGTCAAAGAGTCAAAGAACTCATATTGCATATTTGATATTACACATTGAAATCTAGAAATGTTTGATTTGATTGTTTCCTTTTCATATGGAAACTTGCCGAAATGTAGGGTTTTTTTTTGTTATTTTCAATGAAAAATTGAGATGTCTCTGATGAGTTTTTGGTATGGGGAAATGCATCCCAGTATCCAAGACACGTCCTAGGGGTTGGAGATGCGTCTCCATGCAAATATGGGTGAAAGTGATAGAATGGGTGGAAGGAATCAAGATGAAGAACCCCACAAGAGAATAGAAGATTTATAAAGAAGACTGAAGTGTGATGAATCAGAAAAGGGAAAATAAGAAGTAACAAAATGATAGTTAAGTTGACTTCAACCAAGTTAAACCACTCAGCATTATGATGGGATAAATAAACAGAAATAGGAAAGAGCAATGAGGACAAAAATGTTCAAACATCTTCCCATAGATGGAATAAATGCAGGATTTGTTTAGAATACCCCAAGATTGAAGAGTAGAGGAATCAAAAGTGCAAAGATATATTTAGTGTTGGCATTACAATTCGCACCTCTGGAGTGTGCATTGGCAACAGACAGCAGTATTAACTGCTCTTCAAATTAGGAGGGGAAGCTCCCTGTTTTGCTGATATGCGTAAAAAGTAAAGTATTCTAAAATCCATCTTTTTGACTCAGCTAGTAGAGGCACAAGGTTAAGAAACCCAATACATTGCAGCTAAGGTTTTTCTCCAGTTTCCGCAGATCTTAACTACAACTATGCTAACACTAAAACTATCCTATCTCCTCTAGATAAATAGAGCAAGAGGAATTAGGAGTAGGGAATTGGTATACGATAAACTTTATATCAAGATTCCCAAGGATGAGGAACCCCTATCCGAGGTGTAGGCTGAAATAAAGGTTATTGGAAACAACATCAAACGACAAGCTAGTTCTCAAGATTCCCAAGAAAGAGGAATCCCTATCCGAGTTGTAGGCTAAAAGTAGCTTACTGGAAACAAACACTTAAACGACAATCTTTATTTCTAAATTCCCAAGGAGGAGGAAACCCTATCCGAGGTGTAGATATGAAACAAGCTTATTAGAAACAAATAAATTTGGGACAACAAATTGCATGAAGGACCTAACACACAATGAACGTTCAAACCAACTTTATATTAACAAAGTGAAGAAGTATAGAATAGCAATATTGCACGGCCAGGTGGGCACAACAATTTGTTATCACAACAAAAGTTAAAGTACAAATTAGCAAGGGTGCTCTTATTTATAGAAGTTTGGAGGAGTAGGGAACCCTAAAATCTCCTCAAGTTAACATGAGCCTTGCAAGCATGCAAGATTTATTCTAAAGTCTAAATGTATGCAACTTAATAGTTAACTGGAAAAATTATCTCAGTTAACTGATTCTAAACTAAACTAATTGGACTGTGCAAAACGCAAGTCCTTATTGATATGAGAGTCAACTGATAACTGTTTACCTCTCTGAGTGTTTATATCAACGTACTACGTACACATGAAGTAAACTGAACTAGATGCAATACACAGATAGAATAACATAATAAGGTTGAATCATGAACACTTCTATTCATTCATTGCAAGTATTAACATATACAATCTGACTGTCATAGTATTATCAATTCTCCCCATAACTCCCATCCGACTACATGATCCCAGTACATATAGCGTTCGGCGGTGGTTGAGCAATCAACCGTCGCGCCGCTTCGTAACCATAACTAATCAGGACTTAGTTACATGCCATTAACCATACTTACTTATTCCCGTTACAACTATTGTTTTATTACCAAAGCAACCGGCCGACTACTCTAAGGCCGACTACGCTAAGACTGACTACATACGTCGGCTTACATCATCCCCCCCCAAAAAGAAGTCGGCTTCCCAGACGACTAACACAAAAACTGAGAGCCAATTTACAAAACAGATTTAGTGAGAAGAGGGTTGAGAAGACATTCGTGGCGGCTGGGGGATTGAAGAAGTGGCTGCCGCAGTGGTGAGTTGTCGCAGCCGGTATACCTCCTTAGTACGTTGTTGCAGGTGGCGAGTGGCCTTCAATTCCTTCTCTCGTGTGGTCTTCACAAAATGCACTGCCTCCTTCAAATTTTTGTTGGCCTTCGCTAGTTCTTCGTCCTTTCTTGCTAACTGTTTAGCCATTTCTTCCTCTTGCACCTTCATTCTTCTTTCCATTTCCAGTATGGTGTTATCTCGGTCGGTCACCACCTTGTTTTCTTCCTCTAATAGGTGAGAGAGCTCCAGCCTTTGTTTCTCGATAGATTCTGCCTTGGCATGAATGTTCTGGGAGAGTGTGATTGCCTGGTTTGCCTTCTTTTTTGTCCACCTTCATCTCAAACTCCTTGCAGGCTAGAAACAAGGACTTGTATGCTACTTCCATCTCAAAAAGTTGGGCCACCAGCTTATTGTCCTTCCCACGGAAAGACAGCCTCTTAGGATACCAGGCTGCCATCATCGCAGGTGTCTTTCTGCCCACCCATTCACCTGTAAATATCCTGTTGAACTCTTTTTCACTCTCTGAGTTCATGAACTGAATTATTTGTTTAGCCTCCTGCTCCGCTATGGGTGAGTAGTTTCTATTCAGTGTCTTGGCAATGTCTGACACTTCCTTAATAACCAACGCAATAGGCTTGAGGCTGTGGATATACCTCTCAATTGTGCCGATTGGGTCCTCTCTATCGGGCTTGGGAATCACCACAACAATTCCCTCAGATACATCCTCACTAGATTCCCCGTCGGTACTATTGGCTGCAGGTACTGCTGGCTGCTCTGCTATCGGAGGCTCCTCATCTGATATGATGTGTATAACCTGTGGTGCCGGTTGTCCTACTTCTCCCTTTGGCTGTTTTGTATCCACCTGCTGAACTATTAGCATGTGGGCCGCTATCTGTGTGCTCTCAGCTGTTCCCATCGGTTGCTGAGTGCTCCCTGTAGGTACTCCCTCCATTGCCTGCAAGCCAGGTGAGTGTATAGGGGAAATGTCTTCTTCTCGAATGGGGGAGCCCATTTCCATCAACCATCCGTCTACCTGGAGTTCCTCCCCGGGTGGTGCATTCTCACCCATTGTGCTGTCCAGGGTTGTCTTCTCTGCTTCTACTTGTTCATCTGGCACACCTCCTGTCAATGGTATATCACTGGTCATTCCGTCCTCGGGTGCTATGTCCTCTATAGGCATCTCTGGCTCACCCTCAACTGTTCCAACTGCGTCAATTTCCTCCCCTGGCTCCTGTTCGATAGGTGCTATTGCTCGGGGATTTACCTCTATCAAATAAACGCCAACTGGTGCAGTGCTGTCGGCTGAGGAGGAGAGTGCTAACCGATCATATTCATCACTAGCTGGCTGCTTCCTCTTCCTCCTTGTTGTCTTTGGTTCCTCCGCTGTGCCGCCTGCCTCTAAGGTTGTCCACCTGAATATTGTCGGCCAAGAAGAGTCATAATCCTTGGTTGGCTGTAGTTTCCCCAGTTTGCCTTGCGACACCTGATTATAAACGACATCCAGAAACAGTGCTATTAGATGCTGGGTCATGTAGAATGCTTTATGTTTGCATTCTAGAAATTCTCTAACCCTTTCTGACAGGTAGAGCGCCCAATTGTAAATCCGTCCTACACTCAATCCAAACATGAAATCCACCATCCAGGTTGCTATGTCTGAGGCTCGACTGACACCTGTCAACTTGCACTTGATGAGGTCTATGATGCATTTCCACTCATAACTTATCAGCATGTTTTTTCGCAGTTCCCTCGCCCCTGAACTCCACACCATCTCTTTCTCTTTTTCTGTGATATCAAGCCTGCAAATGCGTTTAATAATCATTTCTTTCTGCTGAGCTGTCATCTTTGTGGTTGGTTTGGCAACTACCTTGCCAGACGCAGGTATGCCAAAGACTCGCCTAAAGTCGGCTGGTGAAAAAGCCACCGTCACTGGAACTCCTTCGTACTCAATTGTGCTCCGGTGACCATGCTGATTGCAATTGGCCACAATATCCTTCAGATAGTCCTCAAAATCTCTGGAGTTGAAAAATGGGCATTGTATTACCTTGTCAACCTGTGCCATCGCTAGTGCTTGCTTCGTCGGGTGATAAGGTGCTGTCTCCTGCCACCAGGTTTTGCAGTCTGTGCCTGTGAGGGTCTCCCATGTCAATGAATCTGCTGTCACGTTGTCCGTTTTCCCCTTATCTGCTTTATTCCCAGCCACCTTGGGTCTGAGTATTATTTTCTTCCCCTTGGCGCTTGTGCTGGCATCCATTGTCTTCTACTTACGGGACTGAAAATAATTGACAGTGACTACTCTAACTAATTTAATCCTTGATCTGTACCTTGGTATGACAGTTACTTTGTCTTGCCTTGGCTCGATGGCTGGTACAACCTCCTGTTTGGACCGTACGGACTTGTTCCACTGCAATTGTACGGGTGCCTTCTCCTTCCGTACGATTCCTCCCTCATCCTTCTGTACTGAGTTCTTCTCTTGTCGTACGGTTTCCCTATTACAGCGTACAAATTTGTGTTGAACTTGGCGTACGAAATTTTGCTGATTTTGGCGTACGGATTTTAGCTTGCAGCGTACGGACTTTACCTTGCAGTGGACGGACTTTTGAGTGCAGTGTACGAATTTCTTCCTACCTTGGCGTACGGTTTTTTGTTGGTAGCATACAAACTTCACCTGACAACGTGGACTTCAAATTGTAATGTACAGACTTCCCCTTAGCTAGGTGTACAGATTTTTGATTGCAATGTACCGACTTCTCCTTGCCATGTATGGGTTTCAACTTGCAGCGTACGGATTTCTTGTGTTGTTGGCGTACTGATGTTCCCTCTTGTTGGCGTACGGATTTTCTTCTGCACTGTGCGAACCTCCTTTCCTTTTGGTGTACGGATTTCTCTTCTTGATGTACGAACCTCTTATCTCTTTGGCATGTGAGTTTTTTTCTTGTGCTTACAGATCTCTGTGCCAATGAGTGGCGTACAGATTCCTCTAATATATGCTGTACGACCTTCCTTCCATATTGGCGTACCAACTTCTTCTGGCAAATCCATACGGGCTTGTCACAAATCCGGACGGGCTTCCTTTGGTAGGTTTTTTGACGGTTTCCTCTCTTTTGTCGTACGACTTGTGTCTTCAACCCTTGTTGTCTAAAAAAGTAAAAAGTTCTTGCAATCTTTGCATTAAATAAGGCTCCTTTTGCTTTAGGTCGCACTTTTGTTTGTATTATTATTTTTTTTAATACTTTAATATTTTTATTCATTTCGCTTGATTCCTTTTTCTCATCTTTCTTTCTTTTCATTATGCTTCTCTTGTTTTTCAATTCTTCTTTTATTTCTATCGTCTTATTTTCTTTTTCATTTCCTCTTTCCTCTCTTCAATTTTCTCTTTTAATTTATTTTTTTCTCCTTTTAATATTTTTAATATTTTTCTATCTCCACCATCTTCTCTCTCTTCTTCTCCTCCCTATTTATTTCTTTTTCTCTTCTTTCCTCGTACTCTATCATTTTCTCTAACTTTTAATTTGGATGCATAATACCATTTACACGTATGCGGGGGTCTTTTATAACATTCTTCTTCACAACAAGTCCCTATGAATTGAACATCAAACCACTTATCCAGCAAGGGAGCAGGACCAATACCTTTATATCGGCCGTCGACATACCTTCCTCCATACTGTTGGTACAATGTAACATCTTCACCTTCTACTATGGGAGGTGTATTATTTTCCAGAGTCCGTCTTTTGTTGCTATCTTCCTTATGCTCGGCACCTTCCTTCTTTCTCTTCTCATTAGCTGCAATATCTCCTCTGTATACCCGTCCACATGTGATAGGAACTGGTCTTCTGTCATGATCACAATTTTTAGACAAGGAGTCGTTTTTGCAAAGTATTCTTCCCATTGTTCATCGTCCCAATCTTCCTTCTCCTTGTCATTTTCTTCAGGTTGGGGTTCTTTTGCCGCTTGTTCTTCCTTCTCCTTTTGTGCCTCTTCATCTATTTCTTTTGCCAGATACCCCTTTCGTATGCCTTCGTATGGTGCGACGAAAATCCAGTGTCCACCCATTCGTTTCCATAATGCAGGTGTTCCGAAGGTACTGCAATTCCTTCCACTCTCTTTTCTACCAATCTCTCTTCCATTATTTGGCTCCTGCCTACCCAAATTTCTTCTCCTGCGTATCCGGGGCCTCCCAAACCCCAGTCTTGCTCTCTAGGTGCCTCTGTCTGCACGGGCCAATCTTCCTTAGTGGCGTATCCGAGCATATTGATGGCTATAATGTGTTCCTTCTCTTTTCTCTCCTGATGTATCTTCAGCTTAGATCCGTTGATTGCACTTGGTAGGGGTGATCCATCCAAATTCTCGATTTTTGTAGATCCATTGTCGCATATTTCCTTGATTTTGAACGGTCCTAACCACCTTACTCTGAACTTCCCAGGTTTGATCTCGTTACGGCCGTTATATTTTAAAACTAATTGTCCTTGTTGGAAGTTCATCCGTCAGAGGTGTTTGTCATGCCAATGTTTCCTTCTCCGTTGCATATTTTTCGTGACCCATTGTGCCATCACTCTCCGCTCATCTAGTTTGTTGAGTTCGTACAACTGTTCCTTCAAACTCTTCGTATCCCCTAACCGGTTCTCTATGGCTATTCGTAGGCTGGGTACCATGTATTCCATTGGTACTACGGCTTCCTGGCCGTACATCAACTGGAAAGGTGTGTCCTGTCGTTACTTTGTATGTCGTACGGTATGCCCACAGGACGGTCGGTAACCTCTCCTCCCAATCGGCTTCCTCTATACCACAAGACTTGTGAATAATTGCCACTAGTACCTTATTCGTAGATTCGGCTTGGCCGTTGGCTCGTGGGTAGTACGGGCTAGATAGGTTGTGAAA
This sequence comes from Sequoiadendron giganteum, assembly GCA_007115665.2. NCBI lineage: Eukaryota > Viridiplantae > Streptophyta > Pinopsida > Cupressales > Cupressaceae > Sequoiadendron > Sequoiadendron giganteum. The sequence continues at coordinate 13,234,654 of VCHN02000014.1, forward strand.
TATCCGAAACTCTGTTGTCATCAGTTGGATAATGTGATTCACAAAGTGTCCTCCTCGATCACTTGTAATTTGGATAGGGATCCATACCGTGTCACTATCTGTTCGTAGATGAATCTGGCTGTGCTCTGGGCTGTGTTATCTGGCAATGCTCGTGCTTTAGCCCACTTCGTGAGATATTCTGTCCCCACTAGGATGTATTGACATCGGTGTAGGTGACTCACTTTCAGTGGTCCGATAAAGTCCAATCCCCATCGCTCAAACAATACTTGGGGCTGGGATGGATAGAGTGGCATAAAGTCCCGCTTCAGAGGTTTTCCCACTCTCTGGCAAGTATCACATCCCATCACCCACTCCCGTGCGTCTGTGTGCATCGTCGGCCACCATAGCCCTGCCAAAAGAATTTTTCTCACCGTGGCATCTGGTCCCATATGCCCGCCAGCCAAAGCCTCATGTGCTTCCTTCAGTACCCCTGGTATTTCCTCTTCTATAACACATCTTCAGAGGATCTGGTCGGACCCCATCTTGTATAGCAAGCTATTAATTAGCTGAAAGGTTTTGCTTTTTAGTACGAACTTTCTCCTCTCCGTTGGTTCCATTTCCTTGGGGAACGTGGAGGTGGACAAGTATTCTTCGATCTTTTCGTACCATGACGGAAGTATTGCAATCTGAAACAGGTGTGCATCGGGAAAATCTTCGTTCACGCCTCCCTCCGCAGGTTCGCCTGACTGTATTCTTGATAACTAGTCGGCGATCACGTGACTTTTCCCCGGCCGTACTATGATAGTGAATGTGAACTCCTGAAGTAGTAGCAGCCATCTACTCACTCTGCCTTGGATTATAGGTTTGTTCACTAGATACATTAGGGCTTGATGGTCCACGTAGAAGGTGAATGGCGTTGCTAGCAAGTAGTGCCTAAATTTCTGTACGGAGTACACCATCCCTAGTGCTTCTCGCTCGGTCGTACTGTAGTTCTTCTTTGCCTTCGAGAGTAGCCCACTAGCAAAGAATACTGGTTGGTCCAACCCGTGTGCTCCGACTTGTGCGAGTGTTTCCCCTATGGCAATGTTTGAGGCATCCACATGTACATGGAATTCCTTGTCCCAGTCCGGGTACACTAGGATGGGCGAACTGATTAGCCGATCCTTTAGTTCCTTGAATGCTTTTTCTTGTTCTTCCGTCCATAGGAAAGGTTGTCCCTTCCTTGTCAATAAGTCAAGTGGGTATGATACTTGTGCAAAATTCTTAATGAACCTTCGGTAGTACCCGACATGGCTGAGGAAGGACTTCACTCCCGTGACATTTTTTGGAGCCTCCATATGTATGATGACCCTTATTTTGTCAGGGTCGGTCTTTAGCCCGGCTTTGCATACAATATGGCCTAGTAACTTCCCCTGCGGTACCATGAACCTGCATTTCTTTGGGTTCAATGCTAGACGTGCTGCTCAGCATCGTTCCATGCATTCTCCAAGGGCTTTGAGATGTTTTTCCTTGTCACTGAAAATAGACCAGTCGTCTAGGAATGCTCTGAAGTTGCCCACCAACATCTTGTCAAATATGTGCAAAATTATCCTTTGGAACGTGGCCGGTGCGTTGCACAACCCAAATGGCATCCGGTGGTACGCGTATACTCCATCTTCGACCACAAAAGTTGTCTTCAACTTGTCTTCTTCGGCAATACAAATTTGGTTATATTTGGAAAACCCGTCTAAGAACGAGTACATTTCATGCCCAGCGACTTCCTCCAAGATGGTATCAGTGAAGGGGATTGGAAATGGGTCCTTGACTATCACTGTGTTCAAACATCGAAAGTCGACACATAACCGGATTTGCTCTGATTCTTTTTTTAAGGAAATGACGATCGGTGACACCCACTCGCTGACATTTACTTTGAAAATGATGCCAGCCTCCAACATCTTCTCGATCTCCTCTTGTACTTTTGCGGCATAGTTCTTATTCATTCTATAAGGTCTCTTCCGTACGGGTTAGGCTACTGGTATGAGCGGTATCCGATGTACGTACAGTTCTGGCGGTACTCCTTTCAAATCTTTGTACGTCCAAGTGAAAGTGTCCTTGTACCCTATGAATATTTTGAATGTCGCCACCTTTAGTACTGGGTCCCAATCATCATCGACGAGGATCTCCCTAGGCTTCTCTTGTTCCCCCAGATTCACCCTTTTGATTGTCGGTTCCTCGTACTTGATGGGTTTATCTTGTTCAAGCTTATGGGCTGGCGTCTCATCTAACTCTGCCATGCCTTCCTTATAGTCACCATACTCTGGCGGGAATGCCTCACTGGCGGAGCTCTTATCTTCGCCTTCTCCTCCTTCCTTGATCTGCAGCATGTTGCAATCTGGGTGGAAGACTTCATAATCTTCCATCTGCCAGTGAAATAACCCGTTCAGTGAACTGGTTTCATCTTTTGAACAACTTCCAATTTCTAGAATGCCTTCCTCGTTTGGCTCCATGGTTCCCCTTTCTTCATTGCCATCTGATCCCTCGTCAGATTCTGAAGACGCCAAGTCCTCACTGACTGCCTGATTTTTCAAGTCGATGATATACTTCTTCCCATGGCTCTCGATGGAGAGGGTATTCTTCTTCCAGTTATGGTTTGCCTTGGCGACAATTAGCCATCCGCGTCCGAGTAATGCATCGTACGCTTTTCTCTCTAGTGGAATGACGACAAAATTCAATAGGAATTGTTGCATACCTATCACCACTTTTTGTGCCATCAACGTACCTATTGGTTTGATATTATGTTGATCGACACCCACCAGTTGAAATGTCGGTGGCTAGAGTGTGGGTTTCCCGAGGCTCTTCCATGTATCCTCGGGTAGTACATTAACTGCCGATCCTCTGTCGACGATGGTGTTAGAGAGTTTCATCCCTAGGACTTCCATCTACATGATGGTCGGTTTCCTCCCGCCGCTTATTGCGAGTAGCGTTGAATCTGTGGTTGCTCCTGTTGGTCCTCTGGTGTCTTCGATCGGACCCATTTGTGTGTTGTCTGTCATGATATTTGTGAGTTCTACTCTTAATTGTGGCATGGTTTGCAGCAGGTCTGTTACCTTAACTGGTATAGTCGTGTGAAGTACTTGCCGTACGATGTTCTTTTTCAACTCTAACTGTAACGGCGTACTAGCCGCTTTGGTAGTTCTCTATTCGTTTGCCATTGCTTCTTCTACTTCCGCCCTGGCTTCTCGGAGTTGTTCTTTCTCCGTTCGGGGGTCCGAGTAGTTAGCCTTCTTTGTTTGCGCCCTTGTAAGTGCCAGGACTTCTTCGTTGGCTACCTCCAGTATGTTGATACCTTTCTGCTTGGGACAGTCGGTGTCTTCGTGATCGCCCGGACTGCACCACTTGCACAGCTTCCCTCCGGCGCCTTGGCCGCTCTGGCATTCCTTGGCAAAGTGGCCCCACTCGCTGCATCTTCGGCATTGGATCATGGGTTGACCTTTGCTGTCATATTGGATTTTGCTTCTTGGTGTGGTGTTTCTCCGGTTGTTGTGATAGCCGCTAGGGGATGCGTTGTTATTCTAATGCTTCGGTGGTGTGGTCGGAGGGGTAGATTGTTCCCCTTGTGTGAAGAACACTTGCGCACTCCGTGTTTTCAAATTGTACGGGCATTCTTTGACAGAGTGTCCCATAACTTGGCAGATGTCACAGAACATCTTCTTTGGGTAGTTTGCTTTTGTATGGCCTTCCATTTTACATTCCGTACACCATAGTTTGGTTGGTTCCTTTGAACCTCCCTTGTCTGCTTTTAGTTCCTTCATCATCCTTAGCATGTCGCGACAGAGTGCTTGTACAGTTTTTGATTCATCCTCGCTTTCCCCCATGCTTTCTTCATCATCATGCTTCTTCCCTCTAGAGGATGTCTTGTTCTCGCTTTCAATATCCATCGCATGGTTGTATGCTTCAGTGTACGAGGATGGAGGTACTACCTTCATGTTCTTACGTAGCGAGGGAAGCAGCCCTTCGATAAACCATCTCTTCTTGAAACCATCTCCTAGCTATGATTCTAGTTTCCCCAACAGGTCTTTCAATTTCCGGTTGTAAGTTCGTACGCTTTCGTTTTTCCCTAGTTTGGTGTTGTAAATCTCAGCCACAATTTCATTGTCGTCCCTCAACAGTTTGAATTCGTCTTGAAATCCCTGCTTCAACACCCTCCATGAAGCTTTCTGTGTTCGGTCCAACTCCGAGTACCAGTCAATGGCACTGTTTCGGAGTGTCGCCGAAAATGCTTTCAACCAGTTATCCTGGTCATCTTCTCCGCTCGCTATCCAAATTGTCTCACACCTTTTACAGTGTCGTATTGGATCCTTTGACCCATTCCCCGTAAACTTCGACAACTTTTTCCGTTTTGGAGTCACCATCCTGCCCCGCTGTCCTCCCCGTGTATTGCATCTGACTGAACTGGTTTCGGTACGTTCCGGTGCATCACTTGCACTCTCGGCCACGTCTGAGTCACCCTTCTGTCCCCTATTAGCATCCTCTACACCTTGGGTTTCCTGGGTCCCACTCTGGTGCTCCCTCTGCCAAGGGGTCTTGGGCTCAGATCTCCCCGTCCTCAGCCCTTCGTCGTCATCCGATATGGACAACTCCCGAAAGCGTTGGATACTGTTTTCAAGTTCACCGCTCAAGTCTTCCGCATTTTCTTGGTTTTTATGTTTTTCTACGTATAGGGTGCCAAATGGTTCCTCGTACTTCTCTTCCTCAGGGTGCTGATGTGATTTACTAAATCTCAGCCGCCGGTTTTCTTGCTCTTGTATTCTTAATGATCGCCGAATTCTTTCCTCCTCCGCTTCGTGCTCGACTGGTACTCGGTTCTTGTCTTTGTTCGGCCGTATGGGCATTTACAGGTCTTTCACGCGATCATTGCTGGTTGCCAGCGGTACGTCTCCGACTAGTGTCCCTTTCTTCCTCTTCTCGTTTGGTTCGTTTCTCGTACCGTTGCAAGGTTTACTGCCTTCGGCGTTCTTATTCCTCCTTCGCCCGAAGTTCTTGTAGGATGATGGAATGACGGGCCAACAATCTTGGCATGCAGTGAAGAAGGTGATCAACCTATTCGTTCACTTCGAGGCGATCCCAGATAACTACCTCAGTGACTTCTCGTTGGAGGGCTTGCCTCCGTACGTGGTCTCGTAGGGATATGTTCCAGAGATTTGTCAAATCCCGTGTCAAGTTGTCCTCTCTTTCTTCATTCGTTACTATGGGTTCGTCCGCTGGTCGGCCCATTATGTTGCCATTACTCCGAGTGCTTCCCTGGTCCGCTTAGGCAACGGCGCCAAATGTTTACCTCGCGGAGTGTTTCTATCAACATACTACGTACACATGAAGTAAACTGAACTAGATGCAGTACACAGATAGAATAACATAATAAGGTTGAATCATGAACACTTCTATTCATTCATTGCAAGTATTAACATATACAATCTGACTGTCATAGTATTATCAATTCTCCCCATAACTCCCATCCGACTACATGATCCCAGTACATATAACGTTCGGCGGTGGTTGGGCAATCAACCGTCGCGCCGCTTCGTAACCATAACTAATTAGGACTTAGTTACATGCCATTAACCATACTTACTTATTCCCGCTACAACTATTGTTTTATTACCAAAGCAACCGACCGACTACTCTAAGGCCGACTATGCTAAGACCGACTACATACGTTGGCTTACAATAACTAACATCATTTAACTAAAATTGAAAACCAAATTAGAACTCCAACTGTACATAGGTGAGTTGAAAATAGAAATGCTCAATAGGTGGGACAATGAGTTAACTTGGAAAGAAGCGTCAAGTTAACTCCTGTGTCTAATGTCTATCCTAAAATGGTGGGATGTCCTGATCTGTATTTTACTGGCAATGATCTCGAGCAATTAACCCCTCCATGAGGTTGTTGATAGCATCACCATCTGGAGTGCCGATACTCTTCTAAAGTACTCGGTGTCTTCGTAGCATCTCTTCACTGTCTATGATCTGACTTTGCAGTTCTCCTTTACTCTTGGCCGCCTCATCAAATAATGTTGACATGACTGTAAGTTGATCCAACTTATAGCCAACTGAATCACCACTGAAAATATAGTGAATAAGTCTCTAAAATTTCGACTGTATGTCAGCGAGATCGATGTATTCAACATCCTCACACTGATATTGGCAAGGGACTTGTGATACGAAAGTTCTTATGAACTTGATAGCACTTGCCACCTTTTCTCTACTCTCGATCAATTTTGTAGAAATTGTTTCATTTACTTTTACCTTGAAGATTAATTGTTCTCTCCAAGTAGAGATTGCTTCCTTATCCTCTTCTTCAGTGATCATGTCATATGCCGTCCTCAGGTGAGAGATCATGATCTCATTTCGTGGCTTGTCTACCGCCAAGCTTGCTCTGACTCCTGAATTTGTAGACGAAGTTCGTGGGCATTGTACGTCAACTGGTACAATTCTGAAAGTATGAAGCAGCCCCTTGTGACAAACTCTTCTTCCTAGTCCTTCAGGTGCTTCCCATAGACAACCATCTGACTTAGCTGATTGTGTTATGTTGGCAACTCTAACATCTGTGGGAGCAAGGCGGTGACATTCTTAGTGTTGTGCATAAAGTTGGAGATATACTGGCGAAACTGCTGATTCTCAGCCTTGAGGGCTGCTTTATCTTCACCGTCCTTTATTACTCTCTCCTTTATGTTTTCTGTTGCAACTCCGAGGAGATCCATATTTGTTTGGCGTGTGCTTTTGCCAAGGTTGACCTTTATTAAGGTGAAGTCATCAACTTCTACCTCATTCAAGCTTTTATCCTCTGGTGGCCCAATGGTCTCAATGATGATCTCCTTATCAGCGTTCCTTTCAACATGAATCTGCTTCTTGCACTTTTTGTCACGTGTCTTGATAGACATGATCAAAATCAGAAAAGTCCAGCTGATAGGATAGTTGCCTCCTCTTCCTACCTAGAAGATTCTCAAGCCAAGATGAGTCTCGACTAATCACACTGGAAGGATTAGTGCTCGTCCTAGGAACTTCTAATGAATGTGAATGTGTAGAAGCACTGCTACGTGGTGGTGAGTCCAAATCAATGTGAACCGGAGACTGCTGTAGCGTTGGTGATGGCATGGGAGGTTCTACCTCTTCTTGTGGCATGGTCTCAACTGCATTCGTAGCTATCTCCATATGATGCTCTTGCTGGTCCAAATCAGCAACTGGTGCTTTTCCCTTTGTATTTCTTGACATCCTACTTCCTTTAGGAGGATTACTCCATGTCTTCTGTTTGGGATTTGGTTTTGATGTGGAAGGCAGTGAAGTGACCACTGGTGGCGACTTTGTGTTTGGCATGGCTGCCTTCCTCATCCTTTTGCTATCCAATTAAAGCATGCTATTTCTAACAACTTTGCTTGTTCTTTCCTTAATAGATGTGCATTCTTTGGTGTACCAATCAACGGCTGGAATAGGCTGCATGTCAACTTGATCCTAAAACAATTGAGGAAGTGTGACATCCCCATCACCATCGGATAACCCTTCCACATCCTCTGACATGAAATCAACAATCTGTGAAAGGGTGAACCTGTTGTAGCTGCGTCTTCGCACTTCAAACTCGTCCTCATAGTTGAACCAATAGTCTTCCATAGAAGGCTTGTGTGAAGAACGACCACAAAGGCGTGCTGAAAAGTGACCCCAAGGGTCATATGAGCGTCTCTCGATGAGATAATTAAGGTTAAACCTCACCATCTCATTACTCATGGCCTTGGCATCAATTGTTGCCTTGCACCTGTAAATTCCCATCTGTAATGGAAAAGTGGCAACCAACTTGCGTTTGTTGTGCAAATAGGAGTAGACCTCATACAACTACTGTAGAAATTCCATGAACACCACCTTATGTGAGGGATAACTGGGTAACATGGCAGGATGACTAGAGTATCCATACACGTGGATGTAGGTGAAAGTAGGGAATTGGATGAACCAATCCACCCATTCTACCATTGCTGATTTAACTTCTGCTGAAATATGCACATGTAACTCTTGATCAAGATTTCTCATAGTGTACATTAGGAATGCTTCTTGTACTCGCTTGAAGTGTCGCTCAGACTGTGTGAACTCAAGCTGTGAGTAGTACTGATGAACCCTTTGTACACTTAGGTTCCCCATAGTATTCAATCCTCTAAACTGACCTTGGAAGGCTATCATACACACGAGGTATGAACACATGTGAAACTCGTGAGCAACCAAGAAGCTGGTCAACTGTTTATGGAGAACATCGCTGATCAAAAAAGCCCAGTCATAGTGCTCCTCTCTGTTGATGGTCTGAGCCATGACGTAATACATCCACAGCTAAAATTTGTGAGCATCTGCTTGACTAGTGACACAGTTGAGTAGGGTAATCATAACCGCGTATGCATCTTTGAACTCTCCACGAACCACATTATTTGGCAAACTAGTCCTTTTTAGTTTGAGCCATCTCTCTACCATTCTTTTCTGACACTTTTCCTTATCAGTATTGAATGCCTTCTTGCACTTCTCCATGGAAATGACTAAATTATTCAGATTCGAAGGAATACAAAAGCACTTCTCGATGCCTTTGGGCTTGAGACTGCATATCATTCACCCATCCACTGATTGAATTTATCGTGTAGTAGAGTTGTAATGCTTTACACAAGCCATAACAAACTCTATACACTATGTTGTGATGGGAAGTGAATCCGCTTCTAGTAACCAAGATTCCTTGAGATTTTGAATTGTGATTTGGTCAATCTTTGAAGCATGTAAGTCAAATCTAGATCCACTTGATGCAAATCTGTGTCAGTCGTCTGATGAAATCATGAATTAAGACCGATTTGCTCTTGAATTCAGTCTAAGTGAACTGTATTTTGAAAAACTAGCTTGTTGTTTGTGAACACGACTATATTTTGACAACTTCTTCCGAAAAGCTAAAATAGCTCTTGATGAGGCTAAAAATAGCCTATCAAGGGGCAAATTTTACGAAAAATTTCGAGACGTGGGTTTAGAGAAAATGATTCTAAGCAAACCCACAATGTTAGAAATTCGAAAAAATGCTTTTTTGCTTTACATGCAAAGACTTTTTGGAATAGAAGTAGCAGGGGTAGCGGAGCTTCTGAAGCTTTTTCTAACGAAATTTTTTGACATATGTGTTTTGTCGCTGCCAATGTGTTCATCACACCCAGATTCTTTGTTTTTCAAAATGTTGACTTTTCCTCCACCATGCAAAGGAATCTTCGAAAAAAAACAAAGCTTCAAAAATTGAAGCTACGTGGCAATATTTCCTAAAAAATTCTAGCACATGGGTTTTGTAGAGAAAGTCGTGTTGAACAAACCCAGATGATCGAATACTAAAAAAGATTCCATTTACTTTGACATGCGAAAGAAAACCTAAGACAAGGATAGAAGAATTGTGAGGTGAGAAAATAGAAGTTATATTCTGCCTTCGTAAAACATCAAGAAATTCACCTCCTTGCCTTAATCTAATGGAATCTACCAAGAATCTGCTCGAAAAATGAAGCATGTAAAACTATCCTGCTGAATAATCTAGACCTATAGATGCGAAGAACACTGAAAAATTCTTCCTGTAGCTCCTTCAGATCTTGCTTGCACGAGGAAAAATGTGTTTTCCTTCTACTTGTGATGAATGAAATGGACGCTTTAATGCATATTTAAAGAATTTTTGATGGTTAAGGTGTCACAAGCATGCAAAAACCCTCCTTCAGTTAACGAAAATGGAGACTGAACCTTCAAGTAGGCGCCACTTCAACATGCAAAGAGAAATACGTCACATGCAAAGAATAATGGAGTATTTTATTATTATTTAATTCAGTTCAAAAATCCCTCCATTATAGGGCGTCCAATGCACTTTAGTTCAAAAATTCAAAGTTTGACTTTAGGTACCATTATTCTCAAACTTATAAATTTTCTTGAAATTTCTAACTTTCAGCTTTTGCAAACATCATTGACACCCCTATTTGACCCTGAATTTTGGATGCCTAGTTGATCCTAATGTTGAGGTAATGGATTCATTGTGTAGTTGGATCAAGTATGATGAGATGTTGTTGGGAGATGCAAGTGCTAAAAATTGAATCTAATGCCTTGAATTCAAGGGCGCCTTTTCCCAAAAGGGTCCATATTTCACCAAACTTGGCCATTTTTGGATTTTGACTCTCCGTGCTTCAATCTGCCATTGTCGGTGATTGATGATTCCCGTCGTCTGGATGCTGGATCCATCAAGTAGCTAAAAGAATTCTGCAAAGGATGACTATATGTGCAACGTTTGAAAGTTGGATTAAGACCCTCAAATGCAAGGGCGCCCTTGGCTTGCAGAGGCGCAATTGAGCTTTTGAGTTTGATTTTACACTTGCAACTTTCAACGGAAAGCCCCACTTTGACCTTTGTTGTTGAGAGCTGGATTGCTCCGATGCGCATGTTGATGATCTCATCACGAAGATTGAACAACTTGGAAGAGATGTGCATGGGAGTCACTAGGCCAGAAAACTGCATCTGAGGCCTCCAGTACAAGGGTGCCTTTCTCAAGAATGGTGCATTTTTCCATACTTAGCCAAGTTTTGTAATGTCCCCATTTTTAGCACTGCACTTTCCAGTGATCGATAGCCTATCCCCGGATGCCCGTAGGCTAGTTAGTGGCAAAATTAGGGTTTTCGACTGCTTGGAGGTTTCTTTTAAGGATTAAGGGGCTTGCATGTTGGAGTTTTGTAGTTTGGATTCTGGATTCCTTTTGGGTTTTCAGAGAGCTTCTTAGTGGTGTGACATGCAACTACAATGAAGGACTTTTTCGGACTTACTATTTTTAGTAAGTACGATGGCTACTCGGATTGTGTTTAAAACGAGTTTGGAACAACTTACTATTTTTAGCAGTGCTATTTTTAACAGGGTTTCTACAGTTCAGTTTAGTGGCTATATCTGGAAGGTCAGTTTGAGCAGTTTGGTCTCCAACACCCTTGGTGCTATTTTTGGCAGTGTTTCAACAACTTGGTATTATGGCTATTTCTGGCAAGGCAGTATATTCAATTGGTCTCCAAATTTTGAGGTGATTATTTTGGCAAGTTTGATATTTGATGAAAATAACATTTTAAGTGAATTTTTGGCTAAGGCTTGGGGATGCCTAATTTGATGAAACTTGAGATTCTTGGTTCTCCTATGTTGTAAGTATCTGACATGGTCACCAGACAGAGCCTAATGTTGTACCCATAATAAATTTTTGCTTCAATAAGGCATTTTGCCTAAAATAATCCAAATCATGCAAAATTGTTGTCAAAAGTATGTTTTAGGTCAAACCAAATGTAGGGTTTTTGTGGGTTTATGTCAATGAAGATGCTTGCCAAAATCTGAAAATTTGAAAATTAGGGTTTCAAACCCCTGATTTTAGGGAAACCCTAAAAAAAAGACCTTTTCAGAAATGATTGAAAATGATTTTGATAGGATAATTTGACTCCACGATTGCACTAGCAAGTCAAAATCACCAAAAATAATGTTTTACTCTGGTGGGTCTATTTTCATTTTTCAGGAAGAAAGCTAGGACCTCTGCAGCCATTAATGGTAGAATGTCTAGTACCAGGTGGTGAAATCTAAGCTTCAACAAGGAATCCATGGCGAAAATGCTCGAAAAGATGCTTTGCAACAGAGGGGATTTTCAAAAGTGAAAAATGCTGAAAATTGACTAACTCTGGAGAATGCATGCCTTGCTACCAAGAGGAGGCTATGCAGTCAAATGCCTTAGTCATTTTTCCAACACCCGTACACAACACGATGGAGGTGTTTGCTAGGATGCACGCGTAGTCAACAACAATGATCAAATCAGTAACGATGCACGATGAACACAAAGCACGAGGAGATGAATATTTTCAATGCAAATGATGAAACTACACCTAAAAGGTGCCCCTGTTGGGTAAAGGGACCCTTGAATTCAGAGGCTCAAAGATAGTCATCGATTTTCACCAAGGCAGTCATCTTCTTCGTGTTGCTACTGGATTTCCAACACAACGTCAAGTGAGAACATTTGATTCAGCAGTCACCGGCAAACGAAAGAAAAAACAAGAGATGCTGAAGGCACATATCATCAAAGAAATATAGACAAACAAGGCAAAAGCGCCCCTGCAGGCCAGGGGTGCCCTTGAATATGAGGCACCTGATGAGGCTTTCAACAACTGCTTTCTACAAGGCATTTGTTCAACTCCCTCTTAGCTTTGCGATCAATCCAACTGCACATCCACATGACCTATCAAGCACTCATAAGCAAAGATCAAGCAGAAAACACCAAAGGTGAAGGCTGAATGAAGAATTATGGAGAAATTGGTTGTGTTAAGGAAAAGTGCCCCTACTGAGAATAGGCACCCATCTTTTTGGGCAATTAGATGCAATTTGCAAGCTTAGTGACCTCCAGGATGACCTCCTCTGTTTTGATCAATCTCAACAACGACACCATTAGTGAAGACAACAGACAAGTCAAACACCTGATGACAAAGACCAAGTTGGGGCAGTTTGTGAAAGGTTACAATTTGAAAATCATAGGCCAAAAGGTCAAAAGTGCCCCTGTAGGCCAAGGGCGCCCAAGCTTTTAAGGCATCAAAATCAACTTTCAAGATTTGTGAAGTTAGTCATCCTTTCTGAAGCCGAGCTGGCATTCCATTCCACGTTCCAGCAAGATCATCAGACTCATCAGTCAGCGGTGATATCAAATTAGAGCACAAAAGGTCAAAATGGAGAAATTGAAGAACACTCATGAAATTGACTAAGTCTGAAGCTAAAAGCGCCCCTATTGAGGAAAGGCACCCTTGAATTTGAGGCATCAAATTTGGGTTTTTGGCTTTGTACCTCCCAAGTATGCCTCTTTAAAGTTGATGCAACTTGGAAATGGATCTGTTGGCAACACTTCAGGATCAATGAAACAATCGGGATCGAGGATCGAATAGAGGCACTTCACCATGAAAAAGTGATAAAAAAAGTGATCAACTCCTCAAAGGGACGCCTAAAGTCAAAGAGAGTCTTAGTTGATTGAAGTTGTGTATTTAGACAACCTTTTCATGTCTAAAATGGCCCAAAATTGATGGAAATCACTCCCGGGAACTTCAGATCATGCAAAAAGAGTCCTCCATCATGAGTTGGCACCCAAGCTTGATGCATTCAACTCCAAATCAGTATATATCAAGCCTAGGTATCATAATCAAACATCTTTCTTTGTAGGTTGAAGCCAAGAACAACAATTTCTCCTCCAAGACGTCTTTTCAAGATCTGACAGAGGGTTTGTCACCATTCTTCATATTGTTTTGAAGATCTGCTGCACAAAGGGACAGTTTATCAGAGGGTGCATCAAAAGGCACAATTTTCTAGAAAGATAGTTGATAACTTCCAATCTTCTTCTTGTCTTTTTCCTCTTTTCTTGTCTTAGGGCTTCTTGCATGTCCCAAAAACTAACAAATAATCATAGATCTGACCAACTAGGTATGGTCATTACAGTTTTTCAGCAAAACCCACTTCTTAAATTTTTCCAAAAACAACAAACTTGTTGCCCCTATTTTTAAGGGTTTTATGAGAAATTCACAGATTTGAAAATCAAACGAATTGGGTTTTTTCAGCATTGAAGCACGAACCAAACCCATGTGTTAGATTTTTTCCAGAAAAATACTTCTCGGCAGGCGCTCTTTTTAGGGGTTTTCAGACAAGTACTTGAACAGTATCATGTGGACAATTGATCTTTAAGTTTTTCAGAATGTAGTTCTCCCAAGTGCAATACAAGACCAAAACAATCTCGATTCATGATTTATTGAAAACGATAAACACTAACTTGCATTAGGTACACCCAGAGGTCAACTCAGAAAGGTTGGAAGGCATTGACTAGTGCACCTTACAGAACACCGAGGAATCCAGATTGCTTGAGGTTGCATCAATCCCCATCACATTTCAGAGCATTGAGTTTGTAATTGCTTGCCATAAGCATTACAACCCTACCACACGAGAGATTCGATCAGTGGATGATCGATTGATATGCAACCTCAAGCCGAGGGATATTGAAAGGTGTTTTGCCATTCCACCATGTGCGGAAAACATGGTCATATTTGTAACAGAATGCAAGAAGGCATTTGATACATCAAAGGACAAGTGTCAGATGAGAATGGCCAAAAAGTGGCTTAAAACAGGAAAGGCCAAATTGCCCAAGAATGTGTGACGTGGAGAGTTTTGAGATGAATATGCAGTGATGATAACTTTACTCAACCGCATCATTGGACAGGAGGAGGAAAACCAATTTCAGTCGTGGATGTACTATATCATCGCCAAAATTGTAAGCAACAAGAAGCACTACGACTGATCCACCCTCATAAGTGATACACTCCACAAGCAAATGATTGGGTTCTTAGAGGCTCACAGGTTTCACATGTGCTCATATCTTGTATACCTGATTGCCTTCCAAGACCAATTCAAAGCATTAAACACAGTTGGAACCTTAGGTGTACAAAAAGTTCACAAGCATTTCTTGCGACTTGAGTTCACTCAAGCAAAAAGACATTTCAAGCGGAAGAATGATCTCTTCATAATGCACACTGTGAGAGAACTCAACCATGAAATGCATATACACATATCACCAGCAGCCAAGGAGGCAATGGTGGAGTGGGCAGATTAGTTCATCCAATTCTCCACATACACCTACATACGCGTATATTTGAATGCCCTTTAGAAGCTTTAAAAACATATGCAAAAGGGCCTTTTTGTCCTAAAAAGCCTCTTCTTCAATTCGCAATGCGCCTAGTCAATGACGAAGGGAAAAACATGGGGGGTAGTAGATTGTGGTTATGTCACGTTTGTAAGGAAAAATTTAATGGGAGCTACACAAGAGTCTATTCTCATCTATTAGGTTATATAGGCCATAGGATCAAGGTTTGTAAAGAAATAAAAGACAATGAAAGGGTGGAGTGTTATAAATTGCACATGGAGGCCGAAGAACAGTCAATGGGGCAGCCAATGCAAACACGATCTGCACATTCAACAATGCCTATGCCCTCCATGTTTGGTAGTCCTAGTGTTGGTAGTGGTAGTAGTAGTGGTGATCATGTTTCCACAAGAGGCAAGAGGAAGGCTATTAGTATTTCTAGTGACTAGCCAAATATAGTTGCAAGTATGTTCAATGTGCATGCATGAGATTGGCAGAGTCCTCCATTGCAAAAAAATTCTTTGCCCATGCCATCCCATTCCATGTAGCACATTCTCCCTACTTCAAACAAATGTTTCAAGATGTGGTAGTTGTTGGTACCTCATTCACCCCCCATGAGAAAATAAACTACACACTACACTCCTTGACAAAGAATATTCCAAGGTGAGTGTGGTGATGGAGGACATGAGACCGTTGATTACATAATCGCTGATTAATCTTCGAGTGGGCGATTAATCGCCAGATTCCAAGCAAAATGATTAATTTTTTGCCTTTACTTGCCAAATGCTATAGTGGTTTTTTACCGTGTTTTTTTTTACACATTTTTTGCATTTTTTCCGCATTTTTCCACACGATTTTGGCTGTTTTTCGCTTGCTTTCCCCACAGCTATTGTTTTCCACTCCTCCAAACACTTCATCGCTGGTACTGACTTTTCACTTCTCCAATTTGGCTAGCTACAGCCTGAAAGTAAGGTTTCGATGAGGGTTATAGAGTATGTTTATTATAATGAAAATTACGGCCACGATCCTAATAATGAGCACATTTAGGTTTTACCATAATTAATATATAATGTATATTTTATATAACAAAAAATAAATTATAAATAATATAATTGTATTACTTATTATTATTATATATTATATTCTTTAACAAAAAATATTATATTCTTTAACAAAACTATTAAATACATATACACAATTATTTAATTAATAGTAAATAATTATTATATTTTTTATATAATACAAATGAGCACATTTAGATTTTAACATTGTAGTTAAGTATATATTAGCCTAATTAATTTATAATGTATATTTTAAAGTTTTATATAATAAAAAATAAATTATAAATAATATAATTATACTATTTATTATTATATATTATATTATTTAATAAAACTATTAAATACATATATAAAATTATTATAATTAATAGTTAATAATTATCATATATTTTTTATAAGCTAGTTTTTAAGTTGCCGAGTATTTGTCGAGTATCTGCCGAGTATTTGCCGAGTCAAAAATTTTGGGCTTGCCGAATACTCTTCGATTCCGAGTATGTAAACTATGCATGAGATAGTGTTGGATTAGGATAGGCTGCTCTATTATCATGGATGGGTGGACTGCTATTAGACATTGGCCACTTATCAACATCATAGTCACATGTTTAGCTGGCTCATATTTCCTTAGAGCCATTGATTTTCTGGGAAGCGCAAGGATGCAAAATTCAAATTTCATATTTTGAGAGATGCCATAGAGGATGTTGGGGCAGCCAATGTTGTGTAAGTGGTCACTAATTCAACACGTGTGTGCAAATTAGTTGGTTTGATGGTTGAGGGTGCTTACAAGCACCTCTTTTGGACTTGTTGTGTTCATGCATTGGACAACGCATTGAAAGACATAGGTAAGATAGATTGGGTGTTGTAGGTGGTTGTAGAGGCTAGAGATATTCAAATGTTTATTTGCAACCATCACACCTCACTTGCTCTCTTTAGGCATTTTCAAAGAAGGAATTTCTCAAGCCAGTAGAGACAAGGTATGCCAGCTATTTTATTTTGTTAGAGAGGATGCTTGAGGTGATGGAGGCTCTACAGTTGATAATGGTTAATTCAGAGTGGAATAGATGATCTATGAAAAACATTGTAGAAGGGAGAAGCATTAGACAAAAAATTCTTGATGATAATTGGTGGTCCAATGTGAGGTAAAAAAATTGTTATTGATTTCTTATTTTATAAAAGAAAATTAAAATATGATTTTATTAATTTTTTATTTTCTAAGTTCTAACTTGTTTTTTTTCAAATTTTTGTTTGTAGATATATTTGCTCCATCATTTCATGTAATCTCCCCAATTTTTATGTGTTAGCATAAAATAAAATAATTAATTTAAATTGTCGAAAAGGGTAAGTTAATTAAGGACTACTTAAATTAATATTAGAAAATAACTTAAGTTATAAAAGAATTAAGTGAAATAAATTAAGTTACTTTTGAAGGGAATTTAAAAGAGAATTAAAATTAAAAGATAGAGAAAAGATGGGAGATGAGAAGTCAAGGAGATGAAGAGTTGAGGAGGATTGAATAAAATTTTGCTGGAGCATTTGTGTAAGCAGGTTGGATTTGGTTTTGTGAAACAGGTATTTGGCTAGAGTTCATCCAAAACTTTGCGAGGACAAGATTCTTCTCACAGAGAATATCATCTTCGATGTTGGAAGATACACCATCCAATGTGGTAAATTTAATGAAGTTTTGTGAAGTCTATTGAAGAGATTTCAGAATTCAGTATTGAATCAATTGTTTCCAGTCAACGTTGAAACTTTGGAAACTCTCGGCGTGAAGGATTTGGAAACGACGTGGTTTCTGGCGTGGAGGCGTGTTCTACTGGAGTGGAAGATTCTTGGACTGTGGCTTCTACATTCACAGGTAGGCAATGATAGACACAAGGAGCTTTTTGTTTTTGTCGGGAGTTTTTCCTGTGCGGGCAGTGGGTCCGGTTGCTTTAAACAAAGGTCCAGTGGGTTAGGTCAGTGGCTGCAAGGAGCTTTTTTGTCTCATTTTTATTCTAAAATAGGGTTTTCAACTTTGCTCCCTTTTGTTGTCGTTGTTTTGCAAAAATTTGCACTTGTCTTTCCAATGGATAGCACACAAGCAACACACATTGAAAATGAAACCTTCGGTGGTGGGAAAACAATTTTTTTTGGGAATATGAAAATTGCTCTTTCGGATAAAACTGGCAAATGGGTGTGGATAAATGCAAAGCAGTATAAAGGTATTGTTAAACGGAGAATATCTCGGGTAAAACTGGAACATACAAAAAGGAAACGGATGCAAAAAGGGAAGACTACAGCTAACACACAAAGCACAAAAACTCATAAAGTAAGGATC
This sequence comes from Sequoiadendron giganteum, assembly GCA_007115665.2. Classification (NCBI taxonomy): domain Eukaryota; kingdom Viridiplantae; phylum Streptophyta; class Pinopsida; order Cupressales; family Cupressaceae; genus Sequoiadendron; species Sequoiadendron giganteum. The sequence goes on from VCHN02000014.1 coordinate 13,252,688, forward strand.
ATGGCAAAAAAAGTAGAGGTGCAAGCTACTAAGGATACATGTGATGGAGATGGTGTTTATAGCCCCATCTCAACTCCTCTTACTTGGTCTACACATTTATATGTGCGAGAGCTTTTAAATGTTAAAAGTCAGGTAGAACTGCTGGAAGTAAAGGACCAAGAAACTGAACACAAGGTCAATGGGTGCATGGTAGTTAACCAAGCTCTAATAGAAGAAAATAGGCTACTAAAAGAGCAGGTGGCAACATTGCAAAAGGTCTTAAAAGTAGGGCAGATGGAATGGCAGGGTATGAAGCAGGAATGGTTATCGTTGCAGAAAACAATATAAACAATTTCAAATGTGGCAGGATCAAAAATGGAAAATAACGAGACTCAATTTTTGAAGCAAGCAAGTGATCAATTTCTTGAGAAAAAAAAAGTAGCAGGAAAATCAGCTCAAAGGGCATCAATTCATGGACTCAAGCAGTTAAAAGTCCAGTAGATGGGTTAACAAAAACAATAGGTAAAGCAAGTAAAGAACAAGCAAATGAGACTAGAGAAAGGCAAGAAAGGGCAAAACACATAATCATTAAAGGGGTTAAGGATTATGGCAGGAATGAGGATACATACAATCTTTCAAGCGATTTTTTGGACATGCTACAATGGAGGGGTCAAATTTTGCAAGCGAAAAGGGTTGGAAAGCTAAGAGAGGAAAGTTGGAGGCCCATCAAAGTTACTTTGAGGAGTTTAGAAGAGAAACACCAGCTGTTAAGCCAAAAGAGGCTTTTGAAGGGCTCCTATTTCTTCTTAGATGAAGATTTAATTGTCATGCAAGAGGCAACGAGAAGGGAGGAGCTGTCCAAAATAAGAACAGCTAGAGGAGAGGGTAAAAGGGAAAAACAATCATTATTGATCATTTGTCGTAAAATAATACAACACAACAAGGGTATAACAAAGGAGATGTAAGGACAGCAATGGCAACAACAAATGAAACACAACAAAAATGGTTGAAAAAAGATAATACTTCGGTGATGAGCCTTTGGTCCCAAGGTAAATAGCAAGTAGGCCCCCCCCCAAGAAAAACTAGAGTTAGTGTGCTGGAATTGTAGAGGCTATCCGTGGAGAAGAGGACCTGGGTTAGGGCTGATTGCTGATGGGAGAGACATTGTATGTCTTGTAGAAATGCATGAACATGAAGGTTGCAAGTCACCTATTTTTAAAGGCTATATGAAATTTTCGGTTTGGAATGAGGCAACTGGTAATGGCAAGGGGTATGGTGGTATTAGAGTCTCAATAAGAGAGGCTTGTGGCATAAACATTCAGTTAGAAAAAACAGACCCAAGTAAGCAATACATATGGTTTAAAATCTCAGAAAATAATAAACTCATATTAATTGCAGCATGTTATTTCACCCCGCAAGGGTCAAAAACTTACAAAAAGAATGGCCTAGATTGTAAGGACCCGTATGCATCTCTCAAAAAAGATATTTCCTCTTTCTCGCAGTAGGGAGAAGTTATTCTAGTGGGTGACTTTAATGCTGGGACAACCAATGAGCAAGCGTGTAGCTTGTGCAACAAAGAAGATAACAATCCACTTTGGTTAACAGAAAAAGACAATCAGCTTTGGGTGAGGTGTTCGGAGGATAGAGGGGTCATCAACCATATTGGTGAAGAGTTACTTGCCTTCTGTGGCATTTTTGATCTAGTTATTTGTAATGGAATGGGACATTGGATGAATTCTGGAAATTTCACATGCAAAACATATAATGGGGCAAGCGTTGTTGACTATGTTATTTGCTTGCAAACCCTTGTTTGCAAAGTAATAAAAGTTGTGGTTGAGGAACACGTGGAAGACTTAAAGTCTAATCATAATTCTGTTTGCCTTTGGTTGTCCTAGCCTAAAAGCTGCCAATCTATGAAATAGGAGCAACCTGTTCATCAAACTGAAAAAAAGGGCAGAATTCTATTAACACAAGAAAATTGTAACATATTTATGAAAACTTGAAGGCAATTAATGCAACAAGAAAGGAATCAAATTCAAGGTTTAAAAAGTCATCAGCTAACGCATAAAATTCAAGAGGCTCTTGTTGGCTGCAAAAGGGCAAAGAATAAGAGGAAAAAAGTAGGTCAATTTCCAGCAAATGCTTGGTTTGATGAGGAATGTAAAGCTGCAAGGAAAGTAAACAAGTAGCTAGGTAAAGAAAAAAAAAATACAAGATTATACAAGCAAATGGTAAAAGTTAAAAAAATAGGTTTCATGAGCGCTAGACGGGAAGAAGTGTTTTATCTTGGGAAGAACAACCCAAAGCTCTTTTGGAAAGAGCTTCAAGCAAAGGAGGAAACGAAGAATAACATCATCTCAGCTCAATGGTTTGAATATGCAAAACACTTATATGAGCAAGATGTAGAGAATGAAAAACCTCCAACGGTAAACACATCAACAAAGCTTTTCACTTTGCAAGAAGTTAAAGAAGGTATCAAAAAGTTGAGGATAGGAAAAGCAAGAGACTTGGTTGAGCTTCAAATGGAGTATCTAAAGTGGGGGGTGAAAATCATTGCTCCTCACATTATGCATATATTTAACATCATTTAGTGTGGGTTTCCGAAAAATTGGATAACTAGCTTAGCCATTCCCCTATTTAAGAGTGGGGATGCTAACAACCCATCTAATTATCATACCATCATGATCAACCATTTGTTTGCAAAATTGTTTGGCAGCATTATTGAGCACAAAATCAGCAAATAGGCAGAAATTAAAAATAAGAGAGCAAAAGGGCAAGTGGGTTTTAGGCCAAAACACTCAACAATTGATCGTGGCATCACTTTAAGGCATATCATTGAAAAGATTTGGGATGAGAAAGGGGAAGCTTTTTGCTGTTTTGTGGACTTCGGGAAGGCTTTTGACACAGTGCCTAGGCAAAAGTTGTGGGATAGAATGAAATATCTTGGCATTCCTGAACATTTTAGAGTTGCTGTCCATAGGCTTTATGAGGATGTTAGCGTAAAAATCAGAACTCAGGCAGGTACTTCAAAAAGCTTTAGGAGTGACATTGGGGTTAAACAAGGTTGCCCTCTTTTCCCTACTCTCTTTGGCCTTTATATCGATAAGCTTGAGGAGTGGTTGAATTTGAAGGGTGGAGAGGGGGTCCCTTTAGGAGTGTATGTTGTAAAACTTCTTTTATACGTAGATGATCTTATTTTGATTGCTAGCTCTGTTCAAGGGTTGCAAGCGCATTTGGCTGCTCTTGAGCAATTCTGCAAAGATGTTGGTATGCAAGTTAACATTAGTAAGACCAAGATCATGGTATTCTCTAAGAAGAAGAGAAAAAATCAGTTCAACTTTTATTTTGAAGGGAGTATCCTAAAAGAAGTAACAGAGTATAAATACCTGGGAATTGATTTCAACAACAAGCTATGTTGGGAAACTTGCAGAAGGAAAAGAACTCTAGAAGGTTGGAGAGCATTGTTTTCTCTTCAAAACAGATGCAAAGAAGCAGAGTTATAGGATTGGAAAACTATTCAAATATTGTTTGGGTTGCTAGTTATACCAGTGGTCCTTTATGGGTGTGAAATTTGGGCTAGTAGCACTGCGGACATCAAGTGGGTACAGATAGAAAGAATTCAAAAGTATTTGATCACAAGCAAATTCAAACTAAAAGCTTCGGTTCCCTATGAAATACTTCTTGCTGAAATAGGGGCAATTCTGATTGAGGCGATAGCTATGGTGAGTCTTTTGAGATATTTGAAAAAGGTTGAGCAGATGGAAACACATCGGTGGCCAAATGTTGTTTTCAGAGGTGTCTTAGGTGAAAGAAAGAAGGTATGGATGAAACAAAATTGTAAGTGGATGAGCAAGTGGAACATTCACTTGAATGAGTGCTCTAATAATAGTAAGGAATTAAAGTTGTATGTGGTTGAAAAATTTCACAAGATTATGTGGACAAGGGCGGTTGGGAGAAAGAAAAAGTATTATGTAGAAGAATTTAATCCCAACTTGGACCATCAACAAAAGGTATATATAGAGGCAAATATTCCGTGGAGGTCAAAGATTCTCATAGCACAATTGAGGACTAACTTGCATCGTCTTCGGTGTGAAACAGGTAGATGGAAAAGGCCAAAAGAAGTTTGGGAAGAGAAGGTTTGTATCTTCTGTGCAGCAAGGCAAGTGGAAACAGAAAAGCATTTTATCCTAGATTGCAATGCTTATAGTGACATCAGAGGAAGCTACATAAGTGGGTTAACAATAGAAAATTTTCAAGATTTATTCAGCATGGAATGGGTGGGCAAAATGGGAGAGCTCATTATCAAATTAAACGGCAGGAAAACGGCACTTCACAATGCTAAAATTGCTGGGGTCACTGTCCCATAGGCCTTCTTTTGGTCTCGTGGACGTTAAAAGTCTTCTATTCTATTCTATGAATTGCATTTTTTTATGAAGAGTAATTCTGAGTTTGAAGAAATTGTGATTGAAGATATTAATAGAATAACGTGGTTTTAATGAAACCTTGACATTGGGCTTGAATTTTCAGCTTGAATATCTCCAGGTTAATGTACAGTGTCTTATTTGAAGGAATCGAATCAGGAAGTGAGTTTAATGTTAAGATAGCTTAAGAGCCGTCGCTTTCACCCTTATAACTGGCGTATCTTTCTATTGCAAGGGATTGTCGGGCTTTATCTATTACCACCAAAACTCCCTTTCAACTGTTGTTCATTGTTTCCTATCTGCCAATTCTTTTTGGCTTATACGTTTGATGTAAGGGAGACATACGGGATATTAAAAAACGATGCAGGTTGGAGATTAAAGAATTAGCCGATATTTTATATAATAGTGAATACTTGAGAGAACATGCAACAAAGGATTGAATTATAATGTTAGTGTGAAGGGAGCCGAAGGGGAATATTTCAGGCTCGTGATTTCCTAAGTTACAAATATATAAGAAGTTGCGTGTAGCTTGGCCATGTGAGAGGGATGGGAATACTGGAAACGTAACTCATCTGGAGCGATTTATTTAGGAGTTGCCAATCTTTATCACTTCCATCGGTTAATTAAAGTGTTCGATAACATTCTTTCCAGCCGCGACTGTGGAAGAAGATTTGAAGTTGAGAAGTCAAAGCTAATAAGAGTATGAACTGTCGGTTTTCATGTATTAAATCTTTGTTGCACCTCTTTACCAAAGATGCCACGCCTATATGAAGAACACGGGAATGACACACATATATTCCAGTCGGCAAATTAAGATTCATATTAAATTAGTTCAATAAACCACCGCCAAGGAGAAAGGAAATAGGCGGAAGATTTAATATAATATCATATTGCTAATTTGTGTGCTTTGAGGACTACCGGCCCGTCGATTGATATTTAATATAAGCTATTTGGAATACTCTAATGCTACCGCTTGAAAAAATAGTGAGTTAATTGGAAATCGATTCATATTTTCTAAGCTCTTATGTCTATCGGGTTTCATTAAGAAAGTTGAGGCCGTAGCAACTTATTCTGAAGTTGTATGAATTTGGAGACTCTGAGGGATATCGGGCATAGTAAGAAGGGAGAAACGTGGACACTACTACCACAAACGCTGTTGCCTTGGAAGCATCAGGGACTGATTATTTGATGCTGACAAGTTTTGGGAAGTCTTTATCTTGAAGCGATTCACTCAGGTAGTGCCGACTTACAAGACACAAGGAGTCAAGACTAATCCAGGAGTTAATGATTCGTGGGTTTTGGAAGAGCCGTTGTATTGGGTGTATCATAACAGGAAGCGTCCCGGTCTTGTTACTTGGCTGGAGACGTGGCAGTCCGATGAATATCATCAATTCAGCATGTTGAAGCAGCTGCTAACCAAAGATATAGATTTGCTTATTACTGAATGCTGAGTCTTAATATGTGGATTGGGAATTCATATTAGCTGGTGCTCATATCCCACGCTAGTCACAGTCAGAGTTATATTTCAAGACTCAAGTTGTGGAGCTCTGGAGTTTGCATAAAATCCAAGAACTTAATCTCATTATCATCGTGAGTGTAGCTGTCTCGAATTCTCCAGGTCAGCGAAGATTGTAATTTGTATACATTATGAATTTAAAATGAAGAATTGCTTCTGCTGTTAATTGAAGTTCATATCCATTTGAGTTTATATCTGCAGTTATTTGTTGTGGTTTGTTAACTACAATAATCAATGTTTATTATTCTGGTTATTGAGCTGAAACTGGAAATGACTTTCCTGAAATTATATTGTTGAAAATTGTTAGATGAATGAATGGTACAAAACTATTGCGAAGTCATTGCTGATTAAGTCAGAAAAACATATTGCAAACTGTCTGACAAAATGCCTGAGCATCTGTGTTGGTAAAGATAAAAAAAAAATTATATCCAATTTGGGGTAGACCACTACATTGGTATCAGAGCTCAGAAAGTTTCTCCAGCCTGCTGGGTAATTCAGAATTGAGTTTCGGTTTGAAGCATGGCAGCCGGAGATAGAAAATGGTTGGCCAAATCACTCCATGAATCAGGTACTAAACTTGATAGCTTATATGCCAATCAAGGAATGATGCTTTGATCACATTGATAAATGTAGAAGAATGTTTGATCCTTGTTGAGCAGTCACCTTCGAATTTGTTGCAGTTAGCTGTTGTTCCTACGTCAGCACAGGTGGTTGAGACATACTAATGAAGAGGTAAAATTGCTGGTTGCTGCTTGTTTGAGTGAGGTCTTAAGAATATTGACACTTGAAGTTCCTTATGATGATGACACAATGAAATAGGTAATCAAATTGATGGTGGATAGTTTAAAAGATTTGGATGATGTTAAATGTTTCCATTTTTCTAGGAAGGTGTTCATACTTGAAACATTTGCAAAACTCAAATTGGAAAACATCATGTTAAACTTGGGATTAGATGATTTGATTTACCAAATGTTTCATTATTTCTTTTCCACAATCAGAAAATATCATACTGATAACGTTATGGCAGCCATGCAAACAATTATGATTTTAGTTATTGATGAAAGTGATGTTATTTCTCATCCCACTCTATGTATGTTATTGGTTGTTTTGAAGCAAAAACAGGTTATTATTACAGTTGCATATAGATTGGCTTACAAAGTTTTCAAACAATGTGAGGGGAAGCTAAAACCTTTGATGGATAATGAGGAGTTTATAACAGTGTTGTACCCAAACCGAAATTTTTGCTTCATTAAGGCATTTTGCTTAAAATGGTCTAAACCTTGTAAAAGTGGGGTCAAAACTCAGTTTTTGGGCAAATAAAGTATGGGCTTTTAGTCTGTGTGATGCCAGGAAGATACTGGTAAAATTTGAAAATTTTGAAAATTAGGGTTTCTGAAATCTATTTTTAGCTCAAAACCCTAAAAAATAGGAACTTGTCAGAATTGGCTGAAATTAATTTTGATTGGCTTATTTCACATCACAATCACAGTGGTGAAGTCAGTTTCAGTTAAAAGTCAGTTTAAGGCTGGTGGGTAGTTTTCACTTTTTTAGGAGAAAAGTTAGGATCTTCGGGGTCATCAATGGCAGTTGGCCAGTACCAGGTATCAATATCTAAGCCTGAAACTCAAAGAGGAACGCTCTACGATAAAAGATGTTGGAAATAATGCTTTTTGATGGAGGGGATTTTCAGATTGGCAAAAAGTGCTAAAATATTCTAAGTCTGGGAACTTTTCACTATGTAACGTAGTAGACACTTGCGCAATCAACGTGCAAATCAACTTTATAGTGTCCGTACATGTGAAAATGATGAAGTATAGTCATCCACACACCTCAGCAGTCACAACGCTTCGACATGGTCAACCGCAGGATGGATACAGCGTTTGCAAAGCATAAAATGGTGAAAATCAATGAATTCAAAACAAATCCGCTCCCCTGTAGCCTAGGGGCGCCCTTCCATTTGAAGGTCAAGATTTGAGTGTTTTGGATAAAGGATACATTCATTATGTTCAGTTTTCAGTCAGCTTTCCGATTAGCCATGAAGCAAGATTATCCGAGTTACAGAACTCCGGCAAACGAAGACAGAAGCAGAGGTTGCGAAGAGTGTTTTCATCAAGGAGGCAGTCTAGAGATGCAAATCCGCTCCCTTCTAGCCCAAGGGCGATTTTCTTTTTGAAGGCCCAGATCTAGATGCATGTGTGTTTTGATGGTTTCAGTCTTTGCAGAATTAGTTTGGCTTTTCAACGAGCTATCAAGCGAAAGCGTATCCAGTACAGAAATCCGGTTATCAGCGTTAGAAGTGGAAATTGCAAGCAAGATACATGTCAGATGAGGTTTCTAGAAATGCAAATCCGCTCCCCTGTAGCCCAGGGGCGATCCTGAATAAGACCTGTTTGATGGATGAATTTGCAATTGAGGTCTTCCTGAGATCTCTTCCAGCTCAGTCCAGCTTTGCAGTGCACCCGTTCACAAGACGATCCGGCATTCTGAGTAACTGTGACAGAGGTCCTACCGAGCACGTAAAACAGAGGATGGTGAAGCGTAGCTACACAAAGCTGCACAGTTGTAGGCTAGGGGCGATTCTCCTTTAGGCCTACCAGACAGGGTTATTTGCAATTACAGTCTTCTCAAGACTAGTGTGCAATTACTCAAGCTATCCAATGAGTCTAGCCGACAGCCTCTGGGATTTGGCGAATGCTCGTACGTGCGAGGTCAAGATGATAATGCTGTAAAGAAGAGTTGATTGAAGGCAGTTCAAAAAATGACCAAGTGTAAGAATATAATTTTCTTTGAAAAAGGCGATTTTCTTTTAGAGGCCTTAAAAGCAATTTTCTGGCTTCGTCGTCTCCAAGAACATCTCTTGCAAGTTGACCAAACTGTACAGCAAGACAGGCGGCACGCGTATCGGAACATTCCAGTTCCCGGTATCAAGGGTCAAAGTATGATGTTCAGATGAAAATCACACTTTTCTCAAAATGTTGTTTGAGCTACCACAGAATAGGGGCGCTCAATCTTTTGGGGTTCTTAATACAATTTTCAAATCCCTCATATACAGTCATTGGATGTAGAATACTTCTAGTCATGCAATGAATCCATTATTCAATCAGCGGGGTTCATTATTCATCGTCAGCGGCAGTTTGAAGCATCAGAAGGCAAAACTAAGAAATGGCTAAGTCTGGAGTCAAAACATCAATTTAATCAGAGGCGCCTAATTTTCTAAGGTATCAGATGATGATTTTAGTAGTTGTTGCTCCCAGCAGACATTTCATCCTTGTCATGCAAGCTTCGCGGTGGACATCTCAGCATGGTTGCAGGATCATTCAATCATCCGGAAATCAGAGTTGAACAGGGTCAGTTGTAACTTTGCAGTCAGCTACAAAATAGGAGATTCTCAAAAATCTCATAACTCTTGCAAATGGAAGCCTAAAAGATCAAAATTTGACTTTTTAGAATCAGGGAAGTGTGTTGAACACAACAAGATGCTATTTTTGGCAAAAAATGAAAAAAAAATATTTTGCATGCAGAGCATTGAAAAGTGACGAATTTCTTCAAAGACAGATATTGGCGCCATGTTTAGTTTTTTGCATGTTCTAAAATTAAGATATTATTTTTAGTCTAAAGACTCAGAGACAGTGGCAGTTCAACTAGAGAGAAGCCAATCGAATTCTTTTTCTAAATTAGGGTTGCATTATGCATGCATGATGGTACAAATTGTTTATTTAAACAAGTGTGGTGCCTTTCATCATTCACACAGCTTTGAAAGTTCGAATTTCTTCAAAGAGATTGGCAAATTTTCATCAAAGGATCAAGTTCGAAGGTGATAAAATATTCTTTTGCAGGTACAAGTTCAGATTCAGCATCAGATTCAAAACAGAGTGGCAATTTTGACAAAAGAAGATAATAAATAAATAAAAATTAAAAAACATCTTTCTTCTTCTCTAGATTTCTTCCATCTTCTCGTCTTAAAATTTTCTCACATGTTCGAAGTGTTGGCAGATTTTGGCAAAACAAAATATCTGGGTTGATTCAAAAGAGCTTTCTCAGCAAAACCCATGTGCCAGAATTTTTCAGGAAAATTTGTTCCAGAACATTTGTTCTTGAAGCTTTAATTTTCTCAACCGAAATTCTTTTGCATGGCTGAGTAAAGGGTAAGTTTTTGCATTTTTGACGTTTTGGGTTGTCTTAGAATCATTTTCTGGACAAAACCCATATCTCAGATTTTTTCGTAAAAATTCTCATCTGACAAGCTATTTTTAGCCTCAGCAGGCTATTTTTGGCTTTCCAGAAAAGTTGTCAGAATATAGCCGTGTGCACAGTCAACAGGCAAGTTTTTCAGAATGCAGTTCACTCAGCTCAAATTCAAGACCAAATCAGTCTTAACCCATGACTTCATTGGAACAGTTGATACAGATCTACATAAGGTGTTGCCGGAGGTAGTTTTGGATCCACTCAAAATCAGGGATTCAGTTATCAAGAATATTCAGCAATCCGGGTTACTTGAGGCCGCTTCCATACCTATTTCGGTGCATTGCGTGGAGTTTGTAATATCTTGCATCAAGCATTACAATTCCGCTACACGAGAGATACGGTCAATAGATGGACGTGTCATATGCAGTCTCAAACCCCTTGATATCGAGCGAAGTCTGGATATTCCTCAACATTCGGATGGGATGGTCATTTCCATGAGTCAGAGCGAGCAGGCATTCAATGCTGGACTGGATAAGTGTCAGAACAAGATGATAGAGAGGTGGCTGAAACAAAAGAAGAGCAAGTTGCCAAACAACTTGGGTCGTGGCGAGTGTAAGGATGAATACAATATTTTGATTACACTGCTTAATCGTGTCTCAGGTCATGCAGATGCAAACAAATTTCACCCGTGGATGTATTATATCATTGGTAGAATCATCTCTGGGCAAGAGCATTATGACTGGGCATCCTTCATCAGCGATGCTATTCACGAGCAAATCACCGGTTTCCTAGCTGCGCATCAATTTCATATGTGTTCTTACCTGGTGTACTTGATTGCTTATCAGAATCAGTTTAATGGTTTGAATACGGTGGGCATACTCAGTGTACAGAAAGTCTATCGTTACTATGACCAGCTTGAGTTCACGAAGGCTGAAAGTCATTTTAAACGTGTACAAGAGGCTTTCTTGACTTATACAGTGAGAAACTTGGACCGGGAGTTGCATATTCGCATCTCGACAGTTGCTAGAGCAGCAATGAAGAATTGGGCAGATTGGTACATTCAGTTCCCTACATACACCTATATCCATGTCTATGGATACACAGGAAAACCAGCTATGTTACCACGTTATCCTTCGGATAAAACAATATTCATGGAGTTCCTGAGGCAGCTATATGAAGTTCACAAACGTTTGCGCATCAAGCGTAAACCAGCTGCCGAGTTTCCTTTGCAATTCGGGATGTATTGGTGTAGGACGGCAGTTGATGCTAAGACCGCAGGTCAAGAGTTAGAAAATTGCAAACTCAAGTACCTGGTGGATACACGCACATATGATCCTTGGGGTCATTACGCAGCTCGCCTGGGTAATCTCTCTTATCACAAACCTACGATGGAAGATTACTGGGTGAATTGTAACGACCCCAAAACCGGGTAAACAAAATTTTTCTAACATTTCTTTCCAAACATATAAAAGTAACAAGTAACAAAGACATTGCAATAAAATTCTTCCTTTCTTTATTGATAAATACATGCAAGTTACAATATATATTTCCACATGAATTCCATTTTCATTGTAAATATAAATCAGAGTACAAAGTAAAATAAATTACATACATAGCTCGTAAGCTTTTGCACAAATAGTAGTAAGATGGTCCAGGTTCCTTTCCTTTCAAATCTTGGTGTATCCGTCGCCTGCGGTGGAGGAGAAACATCACTCAGGCGCTTTTCCGCCAACCACGGACTGTTAATGCGGTCCCCCGCACATCTATCATTCGATAAATGGCCCTCCCTTCGAACGAAGAGATTGGTATAGTAACCGGCTGCGACAACCCAACTGAGCATAGTGTTGTGTCCTATACATCTAGAACTTGCTATTTCACAATCCCGAACTAGCATGATGGATCACAATGAACTGACAGTGTAGTCTCAACTATCTCACATCTAAGTGGATGTCGTACCTTCCACTACTTTGGCCAAAGTATTCTCATTCAGTACTTCGAATGAAGGTCATCTATCATATACACTACTCAGGGCCGATTTGACTTAAGGCTATCTTACACTACGCGTAGGTTTTAGTCCTTCACTGGATAGTCAATCATCCCAGACTATCCTACCTCAATTACTTTAAACAGGGAATGGAGTACAGTCAACAAGGGGTCCCTCTGGTACTTCCTAACATGGAAATCTTTATCCATGGAGTACATAGCTTTCTCTGGTTAACCTATTTAACTCTAAAGCTTTAGACTACCTTGGTACTGAATCCACCCTCGTCCTAGTATTAAATAACTAGTCCCTTTCCTTTATTTAAGGAGTTCAAGCAGTATTCAAGCGATACAAAACATAAGGTACTTTTACTAAGAAGTAATCAAACATTTCCCTTTTTATGTTATTCCTTTTCAAATTCTCCTATGAATTCAAACTAATTCATTTCAACAAGCTTTTAAGCTATTTTCAATTCAACAAGCTCTTAAGCTATTTCTTAATTCAACAAGCCTTTTCTAATGAAACTTAAGCTATTCCCCAATTCAGCAATTCCATAGAAACATAGAGGTTTCCTATTATTTTTCCTTGCAAACTACAGCATAATGCAAGGCATAATCAAGCAAAACTAATAACTCATTTTAAAAGTCAATGACAGAATTTCTACAAAGATATTCCTCATGCCTGATTTCCTTTTGCATATGAGCTCGATCGGTAGCTTTAGTTCTTGCTCCTCCGTCCTTCGCAGCCTTCTCTCAGCTTGAACAAATACTACTTTCAGGTAAATGCAATTTGGTATGAGGAAAAGTTGCTCTCAGCAATACAATCTCAAATTGCAAATGGCTTTCACAAAATGGTAAATGGCTCTCACAATCTATCTCACAAAATAGTAATGATGGTTTACAGCCTACTGAAAATGCAACAGCAGTGATGGTGGATAAAGCTCTCACAGAATTCAACAGCAAAGTGGAAATTTAACACACAGAAAATACCACAGTATGAAATTCGAAATTTCCAATGCAAAGGAGAGTGAGAGAATGAGTGATTTCTAACAATGAGAGTGAACCTATTTATAGGTTTCAAATTCTCATGCTTACTACATTGTAGGCATGAGAATTCGACACCACTTCCTTTGAAAATGTCAAAATCTGTTGTGGCAACCGAATAACCATACACACAGCAAAAATGAGTGATGATTCAACATATTTTCCAAGAATGTTTCAACATATCACTTGTGAATTTCCTGAAGCAACCACGTACAGATTTAATCATTAAACTTGCCCTCAAAAATGGCGGACTGAAGCACAAATGGCGTTTTTAATTACTGTTTGAAAATGTCAAGGGTTTCCCACAGTCGCTTTTAGTTTCCTTTCACCCACGCGTCCACACTGGTGGCGTTTCATACAGCTGCGACCAAGTCCACATTGTGTGAACTGGGCGCGGGCTTCAAGTGCTGAAATCTCCATTATTCTCAGCTCAAACAGTCGCGCGATTTCTTCACGGGAAGAAATCCGCGATTTTTCAAATATTTCTTTTAAGTCTTCCAAAAGTCTATAGTTTAAACTTATATTTCCTTCATTAATTTTTATAAATTTCCAATGGTCTTTTAAGTTTCGAAATTCCTTACCTTTCAATACTTTCAACGTATTTTCCAAAGTCTGAATATTTCGAATTTCCTTTGTATGGTAATGCAAAGTAATTACCAAAGACTATATAAGTCTTAATGCCTTTATTTCCAAAGGTAAATAAATTTCAAAATACCTTTATAAAATAATTACCAAGATTATAAGTCTATATCAAATCTTTCCATAGGTTTAGTCATTTTAATATTCACATTAAAATGTATTAATATATTTTGTTATTATATTCAATATAATATTATTATAGTTTTTAATTTACCTTTATTTAAATATATAAATATATCTATATAATATTCGAATATTACATTAGATATATTAATATATTATCGGTAAAACTATAATAATATTGATATTAAATATATTAATAACTTACTCAGTTTACACTTAAATATATCTATACATGTTTATTTTCAAATCTCCAATTACGTTATTATAGGCCAGTCAGAGCACCTCTAATAGACGTAATTGCACAAACACGTATATATACATTTAACTGTAAATTCCAGGCATCAGTTACTTATCAGTTCACATTTCACATTCAAGGTTCTCAGAACAGTAAGTCAGTCAATCAAGGAACACCACTCATAAAGCATAAAGAAGTAATCAGAAACTCCTAAGCCTAAGGATGACTTATCATGACAACTCAATCTGACTCAGTTCCCAAAACTCTCAGTGAAGTGTGTGTATGCTCATACGATCAACTTTACCGGTTACTCGACCAAGCCCCTCTCCTGAGTGATGTCTCCCCTCTGCCTGGAGGAATAGTCCCTGTTCCTGCATCCACAGACATACAATCTCGGCAATTACTTGTTCATAACATCAACAGTATACAAAACGTCTAAGTTAGAATATTCTCAATTCAATACTTTGCATGCAACATAACATCAATAGAAGTACCCACCAAATGAGACAGTCATTTAAATAGAGAACATTCATTTTGATAACAAAACACGTTTTATTCATATCAAAGATTCACACAATACACTCATTTGCCCTATGCAATAGTAGCTATACAATCGGGGTGTAACATGAATTGTGAGGATGATTTCGAGGTTCGCAGACGTAGCTATAGCAGGTTCTCTCTTCCACAAGTTTCTGTTTTCTTGGCAGAAAATGTGGAAGGATTGACAAAAGATGAGGGAGATACACTTCCTCAATTTTACAGAGAGCAGGTTGATGGACAACCACTACCGTTAGTGAACTGGTATGCCAAAGAGTTCACATCAATAAAGGAAAGATCGAGCAGGGTCATCCAAAATAGTACGCTTTATTTAGAAAGCAGAAGGTTGAGAAAGGCATCCATGCCTAGAGCAAAGCCGCCACCAGAAAGACTTGTATTGCCTTCTTCTTCAAAACCTAAGCAGAAGAAGAGGAGTAATCCTCCTAAAAAGAATCCAGCGCCTAGTAAATCGAAGGGAAAAGCATCTGTTGCGATTCCACATGTAGAGCCAGTCAGAGAAGTTATTCAGACTTCTCCACAGCTTGAGGTTCAGCCCCGTATGCTGTCACCGACACCATTAGAGCAGCCTCCCATTCCAATTCACATTGATTTGGACATGGATTCACCTCCTCGCAGCAATTCGTTTACACATTCACATTCATCAGATCCTCCTGCGACTAGTACAGATCATTCCAGTGGGATTAGTCGGGATTCATCTTGGCTTGAGAGTCAACTGGGAAGAAAAAGGAGAGAACCATCTTACATACTTGATCATTCAGATTTCGATCATGACCATCAAGATGTGCCTGAAAAGAGGATCAAGAAACAGATACATATTGGGAGAAGTGCAGATAAGGAATTCATTGTTGAGACTGCTGCACCTCCAGAAGATAAGAGTCTAGACGAGATGGAAGCTCAAGACTTCGAAGTTATCACAGTTCATTTCGGTAAGAGTACTCGTCAGACAGATATTGATCTCCTACAGGTTGCTACAGATAGCGCCAAGGATAGGATGGTGAAAGATGGTGAAGATAAATCAGCTCTCAAGGCTGAAATACAGCAGCTTCGCCAGTACATTTCTAGCCTTGTACACAGGACAGGGGATGTTGTCACCGCGCTTCCACATATGTTAGAACCACCAGCAGAGCAGGGTCAGATTGATCTCTTGGTTGCATATGGTAAGCGATTGGAGGAATGGGAAGAGGAGTTTGTTGCTAGAGGCCGCCTTGTACTTACAGAATTGTATCAATTGCGGTATAATGCACGTGAGCTTCGTCTACGACTTCAAGATGAGGAACGTGATTTGGCCATTAGTAGACCCAGGGATGAGATTCTGATTGCCAACTTGGGAATGTCATTTGATTCAGTCACAGAGGCAGAAGATAAAGAAGAGGTCTACATTTGGAGAACACAGTTGATCTTCAAGGCAGAGATAGAAGGAAAGATCGTATCTGAGGTGGCTGAGAGCAGAGAGCATGTTACTAGTGCACTCCGCTATATAAGAGACTTTGTGTCTCAATTACCATGTGTATATCAGCGTGTGGGTGGTGACTATGTTGAGCTTGCTGACATCCAGTTAGAGCTCCAAGCACTTATTCACGGTATTTTCAGTGGTGAGACCATTGGCTGTAAGATGAATCAGCTTACAGCCATGTCAACATTGTTTGATGAGGCAATCAGGAGAAAGGGTGAGTTCCAGTGTCAGATGACTAATGGAGAAGACATGCTGCACAGACATAGGATTCTTCGCCAGAGCTTCAGTTCCCCAGATGGAGATGCAGTCAACGACCTCGTAGATGGGTTAATTTCTCAAGATCAGGGCCAGTAGACTTCAGTTAAAGGCGTCCCACCTTTTCCAAGATAGACATTAGACACAGGAGTTAAACTCGAGGCTTCTTTCCGAGTTAACTGGTTGTTACACATTGCATGCCATGTCTTTCTTGGAAATATCTACATATACTTGGAGATTAGATTAGATTTTTCAGTTGACTGATGATAGCATTCCAGTTGACTTGCTTTCAATAAGGACGTGCATGTTGCACCTTGTCCATTTAGATTAGATGTTTCAGTTAACTGATGATAGTTTCCCAGTTAACTGTATAGTTTCATTCAATTAGGGTTTAGGAATAAGATCTTGCATGCATTGCAAGACTTTAGTTGACTCAAGGTGATTTTAGGGTTGCCTACACCTTGAAGTCTATAAATAAGAGCTTTAAGCTCATTTGTAATTTAACTTTTGCTTGATAGCATACATGCTGCGCCTACCTTGCCTGTAGTATTGCTATTATTGTATCTGTTCAAAGAGTAATTGCTGTTATAATAAATTGTTGCGCCTACCTTGCCTTCATGTTATTGTTATGGTGTTTATTCGACCTTAGTTAAATGGGGTTGCTGGTTTGATCGTTATTGCATGCGTGTTGCGTCTATACAATCTACTGTCCCAGTTGCTTACCTTTTGTTTTGTTGATTATAAGCCTATTCAGAAGAGCAAATAGTTGCGCCTACCTTGCCTTCATGTTGCGAAACTGTACTCAAAGCTTATCGTATGATGTGTGTTATAGTAGACTCATTCAGCCAAGCAAATAGTTGCGCCTACCTTGCCTTCATGTTGTGAAGCTGTACCAGGTTTACCGTCCATTTGTTTGTTTTAATAAACTTCTTCCCGGATTAGCAAATAGTTGCGCCTACCTTGCCTTCATGTTGTGAGCCCGCACCTGGAGTTTATCGTACAATACATTCCTGCTCCATTTCCTCATGCTCTGTTTCTTGAGGAAATTGGATAGATATTAAAGAAGTTAGCTTAGTTGTAGTTACATGATCTGCAAAACCAGAAAATACTTAGCTGCAACATTCTAGGTTTTCTTAACCTTGTGCCTCTACCAGTTGAGAACAAAAAGATAGGACATTAGTTTAGTTTTCTATTTCATGCATTCCAGCACAACGAGGGATCTTCCCCTCCTAATTTGAAGAGCACTCATTACGTAGTGTGCATAGCTGTCTGTACAAACTTACACTCCAGAGGTGTTAGTTCTTACGCCAACAAACAAAACATTTAAAGAGAAAAGGTACTTTGCCAAATGAGGAACAAGTGGTTGAAAAGAAAATTATAACTGTGGAAGAAAATCCTTCTAATTTAGTGTTGTTCAAACTCCAAAAATTGAATTATGCCATGAGGATGTAGCTGAAATAGAGAACCAAGATATAGAAGACAAATCAGAAATGTTGCTACATGAAGATGAGATTGAACCTTTGCCCAATGATAAATGTGATTTGGAGGGAAAGATGAAAATTACCGAAGATATGATTGTTGCAGCCCTATCATGTTTTGATCATACACACAATTTCATTGAAGAAATCATTTGGGAAGCTCAAATTGAGGAGAGGAAAAAAAGAGCTGCAAGTGGAGTCTCTAAGGCCGAACCACTACACCAAAAGATTGGCCTAGTAGTGAGGGTGGCTACCTAGGGTGTTAAGGGTGGCAACTGGGGAGGATCTTTCACCATCGAAGCCACCACCAGAGATTCTGGGGCCTTACGCAAACCCAACGAACATGTGACAGTTGGGGCACATCACTCGCGCACAGGGACATTACAACCCACCATGCTTCGTGGGTCTCGACCTTGAGACCTCAGCTCTAATACCACTAAGGCCCAACCATTACACTAAAAGACCGGCCTGGTAGTGAGGGCGGCTACCCAGGGTGTTAAGGGTGGCAGCCAGGGACGATCTTTCACCATCAAAGCCACCACCGAAGAATCTAACGCCTTATGCAAACCCAACAGACATGTGGCCGTTGAGGCACATCACCCGTGCACAAGGACATTACATTTCACTAGTTGTGGATGTCATTAGATATGCTGATATAGACTCTTCGAGTCTTGGAGAGTTTTATGAAACATTTGACACCATGCTTGGAAAAATGAAGCAAGCAATTTCGGATAGGGATCCTAATTTGGGATTATATGAGCAGGAATTTAAGCCCATTGTGATGTAGTGGTGGAACACTATGAACACCCCGCTTCATATGGCAGCCTTTTCTCTTAATCCCAAATGGTATGTACCAAGGCTTGGTAGGGTGTCTCCTTGTGATGACAAGGAGGTGAAAGAAGGGTTTATGAAGGCCCTTGCAAAAATGTATTTAGTTGAGGAGGTGAGCCTACTTGGTACACAATGGACTGACTTTTATAATCTTCTTGGTCCAACATTCAATAGGCCAGAGGCCAAGGTAGATAGAGCTACACTAGCTCAAAAGGATCCCATTGGATGGTTAACATGGCATGGGAAGGATGCACCACAGTTGAGGGTGCTTATTGTTCGCTTCCTTTCACAGGTAATACATTAACATAATTTATTAATTTGATTAGTGTTGAACATTTATATAATCATAAAAATTGGATGTCTTAATTACTAAATTACTAATTTATGTTTCGCCTCCTTTCATAGGTTGCTAGTTCCTTTGTTGTAGAGAGGAATTCGCCCACATCTGTTAATTATGATTAAATCTATCAGATTAAAGTCAGAATGATGAATCTTATAATTATGAAGTTGATGTCAACTAAATCTGAATGTATGTATAATGAATTCTAAGTCTGAATTTCTCTTATTGATTGTCGATCCTCAATTGCAAAACATTTATTTTTTTCGATGTCTTTAAATGAGGATTGAACAATATTAAATATCTAAATGGGAGACACGTCCCATTGTTTGTGCCATTTCGTCTTAACTAACTACCCGATTATCAATCGGTGTTAGTTACTTTGACAATAGGATATATCTACAAGTTCGATCTGAATTTTAACATACACAAACAAATAAACAATGATGTTCGATTTGGAGGTGATCATCGGAATTGATACTTGATCGGGATTCAATGAAGAACATGCAAGTAATGATCTCTAATTGCAGATCGAAAATATATACTTGGGATGTAGCGATTTTCATATAAATGATGATGTTGAATGTATTCAATCATCATTTATCTTTGACCGAAGCTACCTTAATTCAACACTCCCTCTTAGCTAGGGAAGATAACTCCAACCAAGTATATAGTGATATCACCTTACTCGTGATATCAGAAGATATGGTATAATTCTAAAAGTGTCAAGTCACATGGCATTCTTCATAACACATCTTCATTATGGTATGTGCATTGACATCAAGTCTCATGATGTCTACCATAATAAATCATGGCATATCCATGGACACATTTATCCACCATGATTATCCCATAAGGATCATAATGATTTTCAACTGATATCAAGTCTCATGATATCTATCAAAATGTCCACAAGATACTATCATGACACATCCATATATATCAAGTCACATGATATCTATCATGATAGTGCAACTAATCATTGTAGAGTTGTCACCTTACAATGTCAAATACAAGTGTTCATTATCAAAAAGATCTTCACTTTCAATAATTTACATAGGGGGAGAGAGGGCTCATAAAGTCATGGAGTCACACACATGACAAAAGAGTTTACACATTAAACATCTTTTAAATACATTAGTACAAAATAAACAATTTGAATCTCAATCTCAATAACAATTTACATTTCAACCATACCAAGTTTCTTCCTGAAGTGTTCAACTTTAACTCTGGAGAGAGGCTTGGTGAGAATGTTTGTTGTTTGATCATTTGTACTAATATACTCCAACTGGATCACATTCCTTTCTACCATGTTTCTCACATAGTGATAAGGAATCTCTATATGTTTTGATCTATCATGGAATACTGGATTCACTGAAAGCTTAATGCAACTCTGATTGTCACAGTGGATAATAGTAGGATTCGAGGACTCACTGAATAATCCTACAAGCAATTTCCGAAGCCATACTACTTCTCTTACCCCTATAGAGGCTGCAATATATTCAACTTCTGTTGAGCTTTGTGCCACTGAGGACTGTTTCCTACTGATCCAAGAGATCATAGCCGATCCTAAACTGAAGCAGCATCCTGATGTGCTTTTCCGATCGGTTAAACTTCTAGCTCAATTTGAATCAGAGTATCCATGTAAGTCTAGGTTGTCATTCTTGTATTTAAGACCATATCCAATAGTACCTTGAACGTATCTCAATATATGCTTCACAACTACAAGGTGAATTTCCTTTGGCTCACATAAACTGGCTTAGGGCATTCACTGCATAGCAAATATCTGGTCTGGTGTTAACCAAGTACATTAATGATCCAATTATCTGTCTATAGAGAGTAGGATCTGCAAATTTTGATTTTGCTATTGCTTCTTTCAATTTGTGTAAGCTGGTTTCCATCGGTGTAGACATGGGTCTACAGTCTAACATCCCAAATCTCTTCAGAATATCAATAGTGTACTTTCCTTGATTTAGGATGATACCATCTGATTTCTACCAGACTTCTAACCCTAGGAAGTAATGTAAAATGCCCAAGTCTTTCATGTCAAATTCTAAAGCCAGGTTCTTTTTACATTGAGTAATAAGGTGATCTTCTCCTGTTATTAACAGGTCATCAACATATAAAATTAGTATTAGCATATCACCTTTAATTACCTTAAAATAGAGATTTGGATCTGCATCATTCTTGGAAAATCCTAGTCCCAAAAGATAGCTGTTAATTCTTTCATACCAGGCTGTTTAAGTCCATATAGAGCTTTCTTCAATCTGCATACATGTGAGTTTGCTTTATGTATCATAAAACCTTCAAGTTTCTCTAAATAGACTTCTTCTTCAATGGTCCCATTCAGGAAGGCATTTTTCACATCCATTTGATGAATCTTTCAGCCTTTAGTTGCTGCAATAGCTATTACTGCTCTCACAGAGGTGTATCGAGCAATAGGTGCAAATAACTCTTCATAATCAATACCTTCCTTTTGTGAGAAACCTCTGGCCACAAAATCTGCCTTGTGTTTCTCTATATTGCCATCAACAGCATGTTTGATTTTGAAGAGCCATTTGGAAGAGACAACAAATTTCTCTTTTGGTCTAGGTACTATATCCCATACATCATTTTTCAAGATGGACTGATACTCTTCCGTCATTGCATCTTTCCACATTTGATGCTTGAGAGCTTTTGTAACACTAGTTGGTTATGAACTAATGATCTCATTCATTAAGGCAACATAGTTTGACAATCTTTTGGGTCTCTTACTTTCTCTAAAAGTTCCTTTGGGTGCTGTATAATTCTCAGCTTCCTTAATCATCTTTCTAGCCCAAAGTGGTCTCCTCTTCCTGTTGTTAGTAGGATTCTCTTCTGGAGTAGTTTGGTTTTCATTTATGATTTCTTCAGGATACTCCCTTTGAAGCTCAGGAGCATGATCCTCCTCCAAGACTTTAGGAGAATCTTGAATTTCTATCTCATTTGAACTCTTTGCCCTTTTGAAAGCAATGTCTTCCTCAAGTATGACATCTCTACTTAGTTCAATTTGTTTTTGTCCGGATATGTATATTCTGTAGGCTTTTGAGGTTTCACTATAGCCCACAAATATCCCTTTCTTTCCAGAAGGTTCTAATTTGGATCTCTTTTCTTTAGGTACATGAATGTAGACAGGGCAACCAAAGATCCTTAAGTGACTTATGTCAGGTTTTATACCAGTAAATGCTTCTTCAAGAGTCTTGTTATCTAGATGTGAGTGGGGACATCTATTTTGGATGTAGACAACTGTCCTAGAGGCTTCTACCCAAAATGAGGTTTCTATGTTTTGGTCAAACAACATTGCTCTAGCAGCTTCTACAATAGTTCTATTTTTTCTCTCAGCAACACCATTTTGTTGAGGATTGTAGGCTGCAGTGAACTCCCTCTTAATCCCAGCATTTACACAAAATTCCTTAAAGATTTTTGAGGTGTATTCCTTCCCATTATTTGTTCTTAGTATTTTGATTTTCTTCTCGGAGAAGTTTTTTTGTAAGTGCTTTGAACTCCTTAAACCTTTTAAGGATTTCTATCGACTCTTTACACTTAAGAAAATATATCTAGGTCTTCCTAGAGAAGTCATCTACAAATATTACATAATATAAGAATCCCGCCATGGAGGGTACAGACATGGGTCCACATAAGTTAGAATGTACTAGTTCTAATACATTTTTGGTTTTACTCAAACTATTTTGGAAAGTTCCCTTTGTATTCTTTCCTAGGGCACACCCTTTGCATGCTCCTTCATGAATTTGTTTTAGTTTGGGCAATCCTGTTACTAATTTATCTATAGAAGGTAGGGCACGGAAATGAATGTCCTAATCTTCGATGCCAAATTTCATTTGAATTAGAGGTCTCATGAATAAGAGCTTGTTTAGAGTCTGTAATGTCCCCTTCTCGAGCATGATCTTTGCAGTTGACCGTTGGCCTATTCCGGAGACCCATAGGCTACTCGGAAGGTGAAATTAGGGTTTCGCGTTTTGGAGGTTGCTCTTGCTCTTAAATTGTTGATTGATTGGCGGATTCCTTCTGGGTTTTCTGAATGCTTCGCAGTGATGTGTTCTTCTTGGTTTTTTGAGCTCCTTTAGGAATTTACTATTTTTAGTAAATTCTATTTTTGGCAGTGGTCCTCTCGTCTCGGCACAGTTGGCTCTCCTCTCCAGTTGACTCAGTTGGTTTGTTCAAAGTGGGCCTTGGGATGCTTTTGCAGAGAGATAAGTTCAGTTCATTTAAATAATGTTATATTTTAATGTTATCACACCCCTTGGCCTAGTCTCATAACTTAAAGTTATTTTAAAAGGTGGTCTTTTATGGGTGGCTGTAATGTCCCCGTTTTTAGCACTTCATTTTTCAGTGTTTGGTAACCTATTGCTAGTGTGCTGTCGACAAGTCAGTGGCAGAATTAGGGTTTCCAGTTGTTTGATGGGTTCTCTTGAAGATTCAAGGTTTTGTTTGTTGGAGTTTGGATGTTTGGATTCTGGATTCCTTATGGCTTTTCAGAGAGCTTCACAGAGGTATGACTTGCAACGGCTTTGGGCAACCTTTCCGAACTTACTATTTTTAGTAAGTTATGACAGCTACATCTCGGAGTTTGGGAGTTTGGATTGCGGACTCTTTTTGGGTTTTCAGAAGGCTTCACAATGGTGTCGTATGCATTATATTTCGAGCAACTTCTTGAATTTACTATTTTTAGTAAATTCTATATTTAGCAGTGGTCCAGTCAGCACCAGCTCAATCAACTTTCCTCTTCTGGCAGTTCATTGGGTAATTCTCATTTTTGGCTTAAGGGGTTCATTTTGGAGAAATAAGTTATTTTAAGTCAAAATGTTTTATTTTATAAATACCCCTTGGCCTAGTGATATAACTTAAAAGTTGTTTTAAAGAAGGGGACCTTGAGGGGTATTTTCTCATGAAGGAAATATTTTTATATTTCTAAAAGTCAATAATTGCTCAAGGGAAAATGGACGCCAACTTTTGGAGAAAAGATGATTTTAAATTAAAGAAAATTTGCCTTCATGAAAAGGGACGCCATTTTGAAGGAAGACTAGGTCAAAACCCTAAAAGCATCTTGAAGTTAGGGCGCACCTTCTGGAAGCTTCTGGAGGGTCTTCTCAAAATTATAAAAAGGGAGCCTTGGGTCTTCATTTCTCATCTTATATTTGGAATATTGTTATGCTGCCGAAATGGTGCTGGATTGCTTCGAGGAATGAATGCCTCCTAGCCTTGGCTCGACTTCTTGCTTGAAAGACAGCAACTAGTGGAGAGTTAAATTGTAGTTGAGTGAGATTTGTAGTGAGATTTTGCATTGTAGAAGTTGTTTTGCATTTGTAGTTCGGTTTCTTGCATTTTAATCAAATCTAGAGTTGCTGATTTTTGTATTGCAGATTGAAGTTTATACTCATAAGTCTTTGGGCGAATTTATTTTGGTTCTGGGTAGTTTACCCATGCATTTGCTAGCCTTGGGCGCCCCTCTATGCCAAGTTGCAGATTTTTTAGAGGTGTCTTGGATTTTATCTTGTTGGTAGAACATTTCTTGAGGCTGTACCATTCTGTTTTGCCTGGCAAGTGTTTAGAAAAAAAAATACTTCAATTTTTCAGCTGTTTCTTTGTCTAGTCTTCATTGCCATCAACCTAGCTTTCTTTTGCATCAAGTCTCATGTCATTCTGGCAAGTATTGAGTGAGTTGTGAGCATTTTAGTGGATTCTAGGGTTGCTGGTTATGCATATTAAGTTGCTGTTCTATCATATCAGCTTGCGTAAAGTCTATCTTTTGAGTTGGGTTTGGGTTGAAAGTCTTTGTGATCATTGAGGAGACATTATACTATATTGCAGCATTGTTAGACTTTCTTATGCTATGTATTTGGCAGGCAAATCTCTAATTATTGTAAGCTGAATAGTAGTACTGTCAGCAATCTTACTTTTTCTCTGTTATTTCATTGTAATACCCGCTGGATAAGTGGAAGAGGTTGGCTTGCCGCCTATTTACTTTGATTTGCATTGTAATATCTTACATCTCCGCCCTATGGTAGCTCCATTCCCACTCCGGGTTTGAAAGCACATTCTGGGTGTTGAGTTTACTTTCAGCATAATAGAAGATAGGGATCCTCTGACCATATGCTCGTCGTCATCCGGCGCATTCTTGGTTAGAGTTATTTATTCAGCATTGCTTTGAGATCCTCTGACCATATGCTCGTCGTCATCCGGCGCATTCTTGGTTAGAGTTGAATTCCGCATCGTTTTGGTTTTAAGTGCTAACCCTAACAGATGTGTGTTGCTTTGCTTACTGTTATTGAAAATTTGAAAAATTTGGCTCGGTATATTTCAGTGGCGCCCCATTGAGGAAATATTATTCATTTTCTAAAGTGAAAATGGAAGCCTTTAGTGGGACGTTTTTTTGAAGAGTTGAAATTCAAAGTAAAGTTGAATTGAAGCCTTGAGAAAGTGACGCCATTCTTGGAGGGAAAGTTTAGGGTTTCTAGAAGCTTCTGAAAGGGTCTTCACAAAGTTATAAAAGGAGGCACTGGGTCTTCATTTTGGATCTTATGTCTTCAGTAATGTTACTCTGCCCGAATGGTATTGGATTGCTTCGAAGAATGAAGGCCTCCTAGCTTGGGCATTGCTTCTTGCTTGCAACACAACAACTAGTGAGGATTTAGTGATAGTTGAGTGATTTTGTAGTGAGCTTGCATTGTAGTTGGATTTGCTTATAGAGTTCTGTTTCTTGCATATTAGAGTTTTTTGGAGTTGCTGTTTAAGTTTGGCTGTAAGTGATTTTCAATTGCAGATTTGAAAATAAAATTATTCTTCTTCTGGGTATTGTCTCAATATGATCCCTTGGTAAGGGCGCCCCTATTTGCCAAATCTCAGATTTTATGATGAAGCTTTGAATTTATTAGAAGGAAATCGCCCCTCTTGCTGGGCCGTACCATTTCATGTTCTTGGGATTTGTGTCTTAAAAAGAATTCAGGGTCTGGGTGGAATTTGTGGTCCTAGTTTGGTCGCCTCCTTCATAAGGGTGTTATGCATTTGTTTTCAAGTCAAAAGAGTTAGTAACGAGTGAGATAAGTGCATTTTAGTGAGTCTAAAGGGTACTGGTTTGATCTATTAAGCTGCTGATTTGTCATATCAAATTCGAGAATCCTACATTCTTCTTCATGGGTTGGTATTAGAAAATCATAAAGGCTTTGAGAAGGACATCTTTATTGTTGCAGCAATTTGAAGAGCTCTAATCCTTGATCTTGCAGGTGATCTCTATGTCATTGTAAGCTGGACAGTAGTACTGACAACAGTTCTTTAATCAATCTTAATCATGATTTGTAATGCTCATCCTTACATTGCGTAACTGCAATTGTATTTCTTTATCTCTGCCCTATGGTAGCTCCTTTCCCACCCCGGGTCAGAAAGCACATTCTGGGTGTTGAGTTACTTTCAGCATTCTCGCTTAGTTTCCTTAATTGCATTGTAATTCTTAGCATCTTCGTCATATGGTAGCTCCCATTCCATCTCGGTTTGGAAAGCACATTCTTGACGTCGAGTATTTCAGCTTAATAGTTGGTAGGGATCCTTTGACCACATGCTCGTCGTTTGCCGGCGCATTCTTGGTTAGAGTTCTTTGTATCAACTTTTCTTTAAGATCCTCTGACCAATGCTCACACCTTGCCCATATCGGGATCCTGGTGTACATTTTGGGTAGAGTTGCTTACAACATCGTTTTGGTTTTGAGCTAACCTTAACGGGTGCATATTTGATTGTAATTTGCAATTGGAAAAAGTGAAAAAATTGGCTGGGAGCTACCATATGACAGAGATGCTAAGAATTACAATGCAATTAAGGAAACTAAGCGAGAATGCTGAAAGTAACTCAACACCCAGAATGTGCTTTCTGACCCGGAGTGGGAAAGGAGCTACCATAGGGCAGAGATAAAGAAATACAATTGCAGTTACGCAATGTAAGGATGAGCATTACAAATCATGATTAAGATTGATTAAAGAACTGCTGTCAGTACTACTGTCCAGCTTACAATGACATAGAGATCACCTGCAAGATCAAGGATTAGAGCTCTTCAAATTGCTGCAACAATAAAGATGTCCTTCTCAAAGCCTTTATGATTTTCTAATACCAACCCATGAAGAAGAATGTAGGATTCTCGAATTTGATATGACAGACCAGCAGCTTAATAGATCAAACCAGTACCCTTTAGACTCACTAAAATGCACTTATCTCACTCGTTACTAACTCTTTTGACTTGAAAACAAATGCATAACACCCTTATGAAGGAGGCGACCAAACTAGGACCACAAATTCCACCCAAACCCTGAATTCTTTTTAAGACACAAATCCCAAGAACATGAAATGGTACGGCCCAGCAAGAGGGGCGATTTCCTTCTAATAAATTCAAAGCTTCATCATAAAATCTGAGATTTGGCAAATAGGGGCGCCCTTACCAAGGGATCATATTGAGACAATACCCAGAAGAAGAATAATTTTATTTTCAAATCTGCAATTGAAAATCACTTACAGCCAAACTTAAACAGCAACTCCAAAAAACTCTAATATGCAAGAAACAGAACTCTATAAGCAAATCCAACTACAATGCAAGCTCACTACAAAATCACTCAACTATCACTAAATCCTCACTAGTTGCTGTGTTGCAAGCAAGAAGCAATGCCCAAGCTAGGAGACCTTCATTCCTCGAAGCGATCCAATACCATTCCGGCAGAGTAACGTCGAGTATTTCAGCTTATTAGTTGGTAGGGATCCTCTGACCACATGCTCGTCGTTCGCCGGCGCATTCTTGGTTAGAGTTCTTTGTATCAACTTTTCTTTAAGATCCTCTGACCAATGCTCACACCTTGCCCATATCGGGATCTTGGTGTATATTCTGGGTAGAGTTGCTTACAACATCGTTTTGGTTTTGAGCTAACCTTAACGGGTGCATATTTGATTGTAATTTGCAATTGGAAAAAGTGAAAAAATTGGCTTGGTATATTTCAATGGTATCAGAGCCTTGCATCTTGCCATCCTGTGAAACAAACCTTCTATGAGTGACAGAGAGCAGAGATACGCAGCAAGGGAATATAAGAAGGCTACCCCTCGGTTTCATTGGCATCAGGCTCCAGAAGGTCAGACGGCTTCAGAGATATTGAGGGCAAATTGGGAATCTTCTCCGGAAGGAGAAATGGAGGATAATGAGAAGACATCCGGTGGTAACAGAGAGGATAGTGGAAAGGGAAAAGAAAGATCGATGAGTCTTGGAAAGAGATTCAAGAGGAAGATGGATGCCTTATTGGATATGGTATCTCTCATGTTGGGGAAAGTGGGTCAGGACCCTACTCCACAGAACACTCCAAGACACAAGGGAGAACATAGGGCCGCCAACCAGCATTATGAACATGCTACTCAACGTGCTTCAAACAGCACACACATTTCTTCCAGACCTTTCAAACCCACCTTTTTGGCACCAGTAAACTCTCAACCTGATCCAGAAGAGAATGCTTCATTTGTTGAACAGTTGAGGTTCGACCGTACTGAGTATGATTCTCTCCCTGAGGAAATTAAGATGGATATGTCTTACAATGATTTTTTGGATCATAAGAGGAAAAATAGAGGACAAGGAAGGCATTATGAACCCAGGAGAACAGCAACACATGGGGATTTACATCATGCCGTTAGCAAGGTTATGCTTCCACATTTTGACGGAAGTGACAACAATTCAGCTAGAGCTTGGCTACAGAAGTTGGACAACTATCTAGCTCTTAGACCTATGGCAGAGGAGGAGGCGATTAAGTTCGCTACGCTACACCTTGATGGGATAGCGCACGAGTGGTGGTACCATGGCCTAGTCACCTTGGGTCATTGGTCTATCACTACCTATGATGAGTTCACCGGTAGGCTCATAGAGAGATTTGAAAAAAAAGACCCTGAAGTGCATTTTCGAGATTTGGCACAGCTTAGGCAACATGGCACAGTTGATGCCTACATAGCTGAGTTTCAGAGACTTTCGATCATGGTCACAGGAGTTACCGAGAGGCGTTTGGTGATCCTATTCAGTGAAGGATTGATGGAGCCACTCAAGGGTTGGATAAAAGCTTTTGATCCACCCTCCCTACAGGAGGCAATGAAGAAAGCAAGAAACATGGAGTGGGCTGCTCCTAGAGCAAAGTTTCAACCCAAACCATCATTTCACAAAAGGGATAAAGGAAAAAGACCTTTTCATAAGGAGTTCCAACAGCAGAAAACTCATGTTACAAGATTGGATCCAGAGACCCTTAACGAACTCAGAAGAAAGGGATTATGTTTTCGGTGTAGAGAAAAATGGTCTCAAGACCATATTTGCCCAAAAGGGGGTAAATTCCATCAAATTGAATACTATTCAGCTGAAGAGAGTAGTTTTGATTTGTCATATCAGCAGTCCGATTGTGATAATAGCGAAGGAGAAAGGGCTCCAGAAGAGTCCGAAGATGAAAAGGGAAGTGGAGGTACCTTGGCTCAACTTTCGAGCTTTCAAAAGAATGAGTCCTTCAAAGTACGAGGGATGATTAAGGGGCAGCGAATAGTTGCTTTGATTGACATTGGAGCAACACATAACTTCATTGATGAAGTTGTGGTGGCAAAGAAGGGGTTGCAAACAGAAGAGTTTGAAGGCTTCAAGGTTATGGTTGCTGATGGGTTTCATATCTCATGCACCAAGAAGATTTCAAACATGACTATGCAATTGGGAAACTATGAAGTCAAAGATGACTTCTATGTAGTCAACATTGGAGATATGGATGCCGTTCTAAGCATTCAATGGCTGCGTTCACTCGGAGAGATCTCTCTAAATTTGCAAACCATGGAGCTCAAGTTTCAGTCCGATGGGAAGAAAGTGGTGCTAAGAGGAATGTCCAATGGGGGTCCTCGGATTGTGTCATTCAAGAGAATGGAAAGATTGATTCGTAATGATCAAGTTGAGTGGGCTGCGGAATGTATGATTCTTCTTGCTAGTCCAGTTGAAACAAAGAGGGACTATCCTCCTGATATTCAGTCTGTACTCACAAAACAGAGCAAGGTGTTTGCTGATTTACCTCTTGGACCACCTCCTGAACGGGGTTCGAAGCATGTCATAGAGCTCAACGAATAAGCTAAACTAGTTATTACAACTCCATATCGGTACCCTAAAAAGCAGAAGGACGAGATTGAGAAAAATATTCAGGAACTCTTGGAGATGGGCTTCATTCGTCCAAGCAAGAGTCCCTTCGCTTCAGCTGTTGTTCTTGTGAAGAAGAAGGATGGTACCATCCGCATGTGTGTGGATTATCGTGCTTTGAATCAAAGCACCATCAAAAATCGATATCCCATTCCGAGGATGGATGAGCTCATTGATGAGCTACATGGAGCCAAGTTCTTTTCAAAGATCGATTTGAGATCAGGCTACTACCAGATTCGGATGAGGGGATCTGATGTTGAGAAGACAACATTTAGATGCCACTATGGTCACTTCGAGTTTCTAGTCATGCCGTTTGGGTTGACTAATGCTCCTGCTACTTTCCAGTCTTGTATGAACAGAGTCTTTCAGAAGTAGTTGAGGAAGTGCGTATTGATATTTTTTGATGACATTTTGATCTTCAACAAGACGTGGGAGGAACATCTCAAGCACTTGGAGGAAGTGTTGAGCATCTTAGAATCAGAAAGTTTGTTTGCCAAGGAATCCAAATGTGAATTTGGTATGAAGGAGCTACTTTACCTTGGTCACATTATTAGTGCTGAAGGAGTTAAGGTTGATCCTGAAAAGATCAAAGCAATGATTGACTGGCCACCTTCTGAGAATTTGACCCAGTTGAAAGGGTTTTTGGGTCTTTGTGGATTTTACAGAAGATTTGTGAAGGGCTACTCACAGAATGCTGCTCCTCTTACTGATCTCACGAAAAAGGGAGCCTTTTGTTGGTCGGAAACGGCCCAAACTACTTTTGATAAGTTTAAGAGGCTCATGAGCTCATGTCCGGTTTTAGCTATTCCAAACTTCTCCAAGCCTTTTGAGTTACAGTGTGATGCATCCGGTGAAGGAGTTGGGGCTGTGTTGATGCAAGACAAACATCCCATTGTATTTGAGAGCAGAAAATTGAGAGGTGTTGAAAGGACCTACTCCATCTACGACAAGGAGATGCTTGCTATTATGCATGCATTAACTAAATTCAGACAGTATCTGGTGGGGAGTAAGTTCGTGGTCAAGACTGATCACAATAGTCTCAAGCACTTCATGCATCAGAAAGATTTGAACGAGAGGCAACAAAAGTGGGTGAGTAAGCTTCAAGCTTACGATTTTGACATTGAATATGTCAAAGGTAAAAACAACATTGTGGCTAATGCTCTATCTAGGAGACCTCATTTGAGCTCATTATGTGAGCTTACTGCTGATTGGAAGGACATGTTGCTTGCTGATTATGCCAAAAATCAGTTTGCAACCAGCATCATTGAGGGTACTTTTCATGACGAACGGTACAAAGTGGTTGAAGGGTTGATACATTACAAGGGTAGAATCTTTTTGGTGGTTGATTCTAAGCTCAAAAAGAAGATTTTGTTGACATTCCATGACATTCCCCTTGCTGGTCACCACAGGTTCTTCAAGACATATAGGCAGATTCAGGAAAGATTTTCTTGGAAAGGGCTGAAAGGGGAAGTACAACGCTACATTCAGGAGTGTCCCACTTGTCAAATGAACAAGAATGAGCATACTTTACCGGCTGGTCTGTTGCAACCACTCCCTATTCCCAATAAAAAATGGGAAAGCATTTCGATGGACTTCATCACGGGGTTGCCCAAGGCCCAAGGAAAAGACTGTATCTATGTGGTGGTGGACAGACTAACAAAATTTGCTCACTTCTTCGCCATAACTAGCTCTTTTTCAGCGGCACAAGTTGCAGATCTGTTTTTTCGTGAGGTGTTTAGGTTACATGGGTTGCCGAAAAACATTATGAGTGATAGGGACAGCAAGTTCCTAAGCACTTTTTGGCAGGAGATCTTCAGAATGAGTGGTACAGTGCTTACTCCAAGCACTAGTTATCATCCCCAAACCAATGGACAAACTGAGATAGTGAACAAATGGTTGGAAGGCTACCTAAGAAACTATGTTTCAAAGCAGCAAAGAGCATGGGTGAAATGGCTGCACATAGGGGAGTATTGTTATAATTCTACCTTCCACATGTCAATAAGGATGTCTCCCTTCTTGGCTCTTTACGGTTATGAAGCTCCGAGCTTTGCTGATTTGGTGCTTGGTGAGAGCAAAGCCCCTCAAGCCAAGGATTTGTTGCAGCAGAGTCAGGATATCTTGAGATCATTGAAAAACAATCTGCAGATTGCCCAAAATCAGCAGAAGATGTACATTGATCAGCGGCGTGTTGAGCGTTCTTTTGAGGTTGGAGATATGGTTTATCTTCGACTACAGCCTTATAGACAGTCTACTCTCAAGAAGAGTGGAGCTGAGAAGCTCAAACCCCGTTTCTATGGGCCATTCAAGGTTATCAAGAGGGTAGGAGCAGTAGCTTATGAGTTGGAGCTACCCTCGAATAGCAGAGTTCACAATGTCTTCCACGTGTCTCGCCTCAAGAAGGCGCTTGGACACAATGTTGTTGCTTCTTCACAGTTGCCATCGTTGGATGAAGAAGGACAGTTAGTTTTGATTCTTGAAGAGATTCTTGATTCCAGTGAACGTTCGTTGAGAAAAAGGACAATCAGAGAATATTTGGTGAAGTGGAAGAACTTGCCTATGGAGGATGCGACTTGGGAGAATGATGAGATTCTACAGCATCCAGATTTGCAATTGCTTGAGGACAAGCAATCTTGGGAAGGGCGGACTATAATGTCCCCTTCTCGAGCATGATCTTTGCAGTTGATCGTTGGCCTATTCCGGAGACCTGTAGGCTACTCGGAAGGTGAAATTAGGGTTTCACGTTTTGGAGGTTGCTCTTGCTCTTAAATTGTTGATTGATTGGCAGATTCCTTCCGGGTTTTCCGAATGCTTCGTAGTGATGTGTTCTTGGTTTTCTGAGTTCCTTCAGGAATTTACTATTTTTAGTAAATTCTATTTTTGGCAGTGGTCCTCTCGTCTCGGCACAGTTGGCTCTCCTCTCCAGTTGCCTCAGTTGGTTTGTTCAAAGTGGGCCTTGGGATGCTTTTGCGGAGAGATAAGTTCAGTTCATTTAAATAATGTTATATTTTAATGTTATCACACCCCTTGGCCTAGTCTCATAACTTAAAGTTATTTTAAAAGGTGGTCTTTTATGGGTGGCGCCCCATTGAGGAAATATTATTCATTTTCTAAAGTCAAAATGGAAGCCTTTAGTGGGATGTTTTCTTGAAGAGTTGAAATTCAAAGTAAAGTCGAATTGAAGCCTTGAGAAAGTGACGCCATTCTTGGAGGGAAAGTTTAGGGTTTCTAGAAGCTTCGGAAAAGGTCTTCACAAAGTTATAAAAGGAGGCACTGGGTCTTCATTTTGGATCTTATGTCTTCAGTAATGTTACTCTGTCGGAATGGTATTAGATCGCTTCGAGGAATGAAGGCCTCCTAGCTTGGGCATTGCTTCTTGCTTGCAACACAGCAACTAGTGAGGATTTAGTGATAGTTGAGTGATTTTGTAGTGAGCTTGCATTGTAGTTGGATTTGCTTATAGAGTTCTGTTTCTTGCATATTAGAGTTTTCTGGAGTTGCTGTTTAAGTTTGGTTGTAAGTGATTTTCAATTGCAGATTTGAAAATAAAATTATTCTTCTTCTGGGTATTGTCTCAATATGATTCCTTGGTAAGGGCGCCCCTATTTGCCAAATCTCAGATTTTATGATGAAGCTTTGAATTTATTAGAAGGAAATCGCCCCTCTTGCTGGGCCGTACCATTTCATGTTCTTGGGATTTGTGTCTTAAAAAGAATTCAGGGTCTGGGTGGAATTTGTGGTCCTAGTTTGGTCGCCTCCTTCATAAGGGTGTTATGCATTTGTTTTCAAGTCAAAAGAGTTAGTAACGAGTGAGATAAGTGCATTTTAGTGAGTCTAAAGGGTACTGGTTTGATCTATTAAGCTGCTGGTCTGTCATATCAAATTCGAGAATCCTACATTCTTCTTCATGGGTTGGTATTAGAAAATCATAAAGGCTTTGAGAAGGACATCTTTATTGTTGCAGCAATTTGAAGAGCTCTAATCCTTGATCTTGTAGGTGATCTCTATGTCATTGTAAGCTGGACAGTAGTACTGACAACAGTTCTTTAATCTTACTTAATCATGATTTGTAATGCTCATCCTTACATTACGTAACTACAATTGTATTTCTTTATCTCTGCCCTATGGTAGCTCCTTTCCCACTCCGGGTCAGAAAGCACATTCTGGGTGTTGAGTTACTTTCAACATTCTCGCTTAGTTTCCTTAATTGCATTGTAATTCTTAGCATCTCCGTCATATGGTAGCTCCCATTCCATCTCGGTTTGGAAAGTGCATTCTCGACATCGAGTATTTCAGCTTAATAGTTGGTAGGGATCCTTTGACCACATGCTCGTCGTTTGCCGGCGCATTCTTGGTTAGAGTTCTTTGTATCAACTTTTCTTTAAGATCCTCTGACCAATGCTCACACCTTGCCCATATCGGGATCCTGGTGTACATTCTAAGTAGAGTTGTTTACAGCATCGTTTTGGTTTTGAGCTAACCTTAACGGGTGCAAATTTGATTGTAATTTGCAATTGAAAAAAGTGAAAAAATTGGCTTGGTATATTTCAGAGTCAGTGCATAGTTTGTAGAGATATCCTTGTCTTATACCTATAGTTTGTGCTTTCTTTATAGTGGAGTTCTTTGGCCATGCCGAAACTTTTCCATCCATAAAGGTAACCCTATATCCGTTGTCTTCAAGAGCTGAAATGGATATTAGATTCCTCTTTATTCCTAGTACAAACAATACTCTAGTGAGTTGTAGAGAGAGGCCAGATTTCAAATTTATGGTGCAGGTTCGAACCCTCTTTACTGGATGTGCAGAATCATCCTCAATAGTTACTTCTTCGTCAGTTTCTTCTATCATAGTATCTAGGTGTTCTCTGAACCCTATGATGTGCCTTATGAGCCACTATCAATTACCTAGTTGTTGACTTTGTTTGATACTTGACTTGATAATGCTGAATAGAAGACAACTTTTTCAGAGTCATATTCTGTATTTGTCTTTCCAACTTTAGCAAAGGATGCTTGTTGTTTTGTTCTATTAGGGCACTTCATTGCATAGTGTCCATATTGATCACATCTGAAACATTGTATTTGGGAAATGTCTTTCTTTTTCTTGAACGATCACTTTCCATAAGAATTCTTCTCTCTTTTGAAGTTTTACTTCTTATCTTTCTTATGAGAATTTGTGTTTAGCACATGAATATCCTCATCTATGTTTTTCTGATTTTTCTCTTTTGTCATTAGCCTTGTTTCTTCTTGAAGGAAATTTGTTCTTAGCCTATCAAATTTAGGGAGTTTGTATCTTGCACTTATTCCTTGAACAAATGACTCCCATGAGTTTGGTAGGCCACCTAGAGCTATTAGTGTTAACTCCTTGCTATCAATTTGATATCCGACTATTGACAGTTGATTTCTTAATTCATTGATTCTCATGAAATATGCAGTAATGGATTCTCCCTTGTTTATTTGAACATGATTGAGTTGCCTCTTTAGAGCAAGGGTCCTACTGGTGTTGTTTATTTCAAAGGTGCTCTCAAGGGATTTAAACATTTGATATGCAGCCTCATGTTTAGTTAGTGTTGTGACCTTTTTTACACATCACCCCATCAAGATGGGGACCCCCTAAATTTTGCTCCATTCTGGTCTTTTGGCTTTGGTTCGCTCTCTCTCTAGTCTCTGGTCCTTTCGGGGATGTCCTGTCGTTTGACCCAGGTTAAAGTATTGTTCAAATCTGTGAAATTAGGGTTTCCCGCCATCCAGGCTCTTAAGGGTCAAACCGAGTCACGAAATTGAAATCTAAGCTTAGTACAGCAGTCAGAAGACTTCCAGTAGAGTCCCCCTAAATTTTCACTGTATTCCGGCAACTTACTATTTTTAGTAAGTATTCAATTTGGGACTATTTTATTGAGATTTTGGAATTCTGTCAGTTCCACTGCATCCGGGTAACATCAAGCTGCCTACACGTAAATTTTGAGCCAGATCAGACGACTTGCTATTTTTGGCAGTTCAGGCTTCAAGAGCCATTTTCAGGGTTTCCACATGAGCTTTTCAGATGCATGTCTGGAGAATCCTTCTGGGTTTTTTTCCTTCGCAGTGATGTAACATGCAAACCGAGACGATCACTTTCAGAGTTCAGCCTTCGGAGGCTTTTTTTAGGGTTCGCATGCAGTGTTTTTCAATGCATGTCGGGTTTTTCCTTCTGGGTTTTTCAAGAGCTTCGCAACGGTGTGACATGCAAGCGGAGAAGATCGAGTTTTGAGGACTTACTATTTTTAGCCAGTGCATGCATGCAGACCAGTTTTCTGGGTTTTTCTGGGTTTCTTGAGATCCCACGGGCAATATGACATGCAAAACCATCCGGCAGTGGATGAGTCACTTTTCAGGCAGTTTCTATTTTTAGCGGGTACACTCTGGCAGCCGCCCCCAACACTCCAGTTCAGCAAACAGAACGACATGCAGAAGGAACGAAGTCAAACGGAGACCGTTCGGGATACATACAAGTCAAATTAGGGTTTCCACTTTTATAGGGGGTAAAATCCAAAAATAGCCGAAACGAAGCACCCCACCAATGTCAGCACACTTCAAGGTACCTGCTGGCAAAATTTGAGCGAAATCGGAGAACTTACTATTTTTAGTAAGTCAGGGCACGGCTATAAATAGCAGGTCTGCACCCGAGGTTGGCATCAGAGTGACACTCAAGCTATCAAGATCAAGCGTTGCAACTTTCAGGCAAAACGGAGCTACTGAAGTCAGAAAGTCAAAACTTACTATAAATAGCAGGTGGCTATAAATAGCAGGTCAGGGCAGAGGACTGGCAAAACAGGTTCACAAGGTGAAGAAGATCATATGATGAAATTTTCAAGCAAAACGGAGCCTTAGAGGTTGAAAATCAAGGGACTTGCTAAAAATAGCACAACTTGCTAAAAATAGATTGCGAAAGCAATAGCAAGCAGAGACATGAAATTTTTTCTAAGTATGGGAAAATGAAAGCAAGAGCTCTAAAAGGCGCCCACCTCAAGGATGAAATCTGAAAATTTTCTAAGTACAAAATTCAAAGTTGAGCAGAGAAAATGCGCCCACCTTCAAGGTTGATAACTTTAAAATTTTCTAAGTATGAAACGAAAGTGGCACCCCTCAAATGCGCCCTCACCCTCAAGTTGAGAGAGAGTTCAAAAGTTTCTAAGTGTTTAAACAAAAGCTCATGGGTCAAAATGCGCCCAAGGGGTCAAGAGGCTAAAAACGCCTAAGGCATAATTGAAAGTCCAACATGAGAAATGCGCCCAAGTTGAAAGCTTGGCCTAGTAAATGCGCCCACCTTGCAAGAGTTTTAATTCTAAGGCAAAAATGGAAGTAAGACCCCTAATATGCGCCTAAGGAACAAGAGGTTAAGTAAAAGCGGCTAAGTATGGAATTGAAAGCCCACCTAGCAAAAGGCGCCCTCAAATGGAAGCTCATACCTCAAAATGCGCCCAAGGGGTTAAGTAAAAGGAAAACGCCTAAGGCAAAAACAAAAGCTTCAAGGTCAAAATGCGCCCTCACATGAAAATGTAGCCTATGAAATGCGCCCAGCCAAGATGATTTTATAAAAAAATTTCTAAGGCATGAAACAAAAGTTGCCTAGTGGAAATGCGCCCAAGGTTATAGAGGTGTTTGAAAATTGTCTAAGGCATTTAGAATGAAAGTACATCACCTCATTTGCGCCCACCTTGTGATGAGGCCTTGAAAACGCCTAAGTGTTTGAAAATAAAAGCTAGCACACATATTTGCGCCCCCAAGGTAAAAGGAAAATCAAGTTAGAAGCCTTGAAATTTTCTAAGGCAAGGAAATAAAAGTTGGAGGGGCTAAATGCGCCCATGATGAAGATTAAAAGCTCATGTGTCTAAATGCGCCCAAGGGGTCAAGAGGGTGGAGAAATAATGCTAAGGCATGGAAATTTTTTAAATTTGAATAAAATAAAGTGCCAAGGAAAGAAATCCGCCCTTGAAGTGTTGAGAGGTTGGGAAAATAAACTAAGGCGTGGGAATTTAAATGTGGACTCCACACAAAAAAATATACGCCTAAGGGAGGATGAGATTTTTTTAAAATTTTCACAAGGCATGGAGACTTTTTTAATCGGATAAAAAATATACCAAGGGTCAAGTACGCCAACAGAGAAAATGTTAGAAAATTTTTCTAAGTGAGATAACATTTCACTAGGGAAAAATATGCCCTTGGCATGGAAGGATGATTTGATGAGTTTTAAAATTTTCCAAAGGCAGTTGAAGGATGACGAATATTTTTTCAAGGGGAAGATTTAATATTGATGAATATTTTCCATGGGTCAAATGGAAAATTAAATGAACCTCTTTAAACGGCACCCGTGAATTGACAGAATTTTAAAATTAATTTCCTAAGGGAAATTTTAATATTTTCAGAGGAATTTCGTTTTGCCTAGATTATTTTCCTAACGGAAATTAAATCTCAGAGGATGAATTATTTCGAGCAGGCAAATAATTTTTAATCACCCGGAGTTGAACATTTTAAAGAGGGAATTTAAAATGTCTAAGGCAAATTTTATGAAATCGAGGATTTAAATGACAGACATTTTAAAAGTTGGAAATAAATTTACAACTCCCACAAAATTTTTCGAGTTGAATTTATTTAAACACTGCGAGATTTTAAAATGGAATTTTAAATCAAGTCAAGTGATTTTTTTTTTCGCGAGTTGTTTAAATCGCCAAGAGTTAACTGGCAGACTAAGAGGAAGAATTCGAATTTTTACAAGGAAGGAATCATTATTAATGGCAACTGCCATAATGACCGGCTGACGACTAGCCCACTACTGCGCTTGAATTAGAAGATTCTGAACGAAGAGAGTGGAAAATTGATGAAGGTGCTAAAAATAGCCCCAGCACTACTTAGCAGGATTCTCCGAGAAGAATTATTTGAACAATCTCTTCTCTCATTTCTCCTCACCTTTTTTTGAAGTTGAAGTTGCTGAAGAAGTTCTTGAAATATTTTCGAAGTTGTTGAGGAGAGAATTTCTTTGAGAGTTTCGGAGTGTTGAATTGCTGCAAAGTGTTGAGTTGCAGAAATTTATATTGTGCTGGGGATTTATTTTGAAATTGCTAAGTATTGAAGTTGCACGAAAGTTGAAGCTTGCTGCAGATTTTACTTATTCGAGCTGCTAGAAGTTGAAAGTTGTTGAGGTTGACGAAGTCGAGACAAAGGATTTAATTCATTTTGTGCTGAGAAAGTATCCACATTGCTGAAAGTTGGTAGTTGGCTGCAATTTTCTTTGCCAGTCGGAAGTGCAGTCGTTGAAAGCTTCTTTATAAGCTTGAAGTTTTTTATACAGTACGAGGTTTGGAGTTAGTAATTTATGCTGAGAGTTTTTATTTTCAAAAAGCTAACTCCACGTTCGCAGCCGTCTTGAAGGTTACTTCATTTATTTAAAAAATCTGCAGCCTAGCTTATTGCTATTCTATTTTATTTTGCAGATGGCCGGAGCAAAGGATGTTGCAGGAACAAGCAGAGCCGCAGGCAGAGCTGCAAACACTGAAGCAGGCAAGGCTAGCTCATCCCGGCAGGCAATGATTAAAAGGCTCGCTAAGCCATTTCTCCCAAAATCAGCAATAGTTTCAAAGTTGGCGGGATTAAATGACACCAACCTTGGTTCATTTAATCTAAATGCACTCAAATCGAGGATGTTCGGGCTAGGGGGCCATCAACCATTAGTCACGGCACATAATATAATGAAGAGTGGAATCTACACAGCTGCTAGTTTTCCACCAGCAATTCAGTGTCTGGAGCTAATTATGGAGTGCGCCAATCACTACAAGCCAGAACGTAGGACGATTGTCTCTCCGGATGGTAAACTGCTCGCCAACTTCACACCGGATGCCATCGGAGAGGCATTTGGGATTCCGACTGCTGAGGAGATGTTATACAGGACAAATAAGAGGGCAGATAAAATGTACTCTTCCTCTTTCGAAAGAGTCATTGCAGTCATTAACAGAGTTTGGATGCAGAAGCCGAGGCCACCCCGCACTAAGCTCCCAAAGCAGATAATTGCCGAAGACGTGAAACAAGAATACTGTGATTTGATAATGATGTTGAGCCGGGTAAATGGGAGTGCACAGGCTTACATTTTCGAGCCTTGGATGTTCTACTTCATCGAGATCATCTTGGAAGGAAAAGAGTGTGTCGATTGGGCTAGGATGATTAGCAACCACATCGATGAACAATTCAGGAGCTTGAAGCTGACGAAGACTTTCTACATGAGCTCATATGTAATTTACATGTTGGCCAGAATGACTAAGTACAGAGGGATTTCGTACAAGGAGCCAATCGGCTGTGCCCCTGGTCAATTCAAAATCCATGAAGCCTGCACACAGCTACATTTAGCTAACATTGCCAACTATAAGCGGGCAAATGATGCATTCACAATGCACATTGCGAGGACACTTCAGCAGAGGACGCAGCAGAGAATATCTAAAGAAGCACAGACATTGATTGAGGAATATGGGTATTGGCTCATCCAATTCCCGAAATTCACATATATTAGGCTGCAGGGGTTCACTTCGTATCCGTATCGGTTACCGCGATACCCCACTGATCACATAGTAATGCTTGAGGTATCTAGGCAATTGATTGCCTACGATAAGATTCAGAAAAGGAAAAAGAAGGGTGGACTTGATTTCCCTATCACCATGGGAAATTCCATTGAGGTGTATCCCTCTTTCCAGGCAGCCCGAGAGGCAGAGGACGAGCTGCAATCTTATCATTTGTCATATCACACAGGCAGGCAGGATTTCGATCCTTACAGGAACATCCGGATGATACAGAACGTTGAATACCGGCACAGAGCTCATCTGGAGGACTTCTGGGCAAATGCAGTGGATGAGGCTGAAATAAGAAGAAGGATGTTTTCCAGACTTCCTCTCAAGTTGATTAGAGAGTGTGAGATTATTCCAGTTCCCGACCAGGTGGAGGAGGATGTCAACGTTATGCAACCCGACTATGGTTCAGTTAGGGATACTCCTGTCCCACCACCTAATTGGTCCGAGCCAGAGATCATGGACTTGGACACGCTTTCTATCCCGGTGATGACTTTTACCAGGACTTGGGTCGACAGACATGTACGCAGACTCAAGAGCAAGTCGATCGCCCTTACTTATAACTTGATGGGTGACCCAAGGCCGTTATCGGTAAAAAGGGGGAAACAAATTGCTCAGACATCGAGGGCACAAGTAGAAGTGCCAACCCAACCGATACCGCTGAGGATAGAACAAGCATCAC
>VCHN02000014.1:13294283-13353513 GCA_007115665.2 Sequoiadendron giganteum
GCTTCAAGAGCCATTTTCAGGGTTTCCACATGAGCTTTTCAGATGTATGTCTGGAGAATCCTTCTGGGTTTTCCAAAACCTTCGCAGTGATGTAATATGCAAACCGAGATGATCACTTTCAGAGTTCAGCCTTCGGAGGCTATTTTTAGGGTTCGCATGCAGTGTTTTTCAATGCATGTCAGGTTTTTCCTTCTGGGTTTTTCAAGAGCTTCGCAACGGTGTGACATGCAAGCGGAGAAGATCGAGTTTTGAGGACTTACTATTTTTAGCCAGTGCATGCATGCAGACCAGTTTTTTGGGTTTTTCTGGGTTTCTTGAGATCCCACGGGCAATTTGACATGCAAAACCATCCGATAGTGGATGAGTCACTTTTCAGGCAGTTTCTATTTTTAGCAGGTACACTCTAGCAATCGCCCCCAACACTCCAGTTCGGCAAACAGAACGACATGCAGAAGGAACGAAGTCAAATGGAGACCGTTCGGGATCCATACAAGTCAAATTAGGGTTTCCACTTTTATAGGGGGTAAAATCCAAAAATAGCCGAAACGAAGCACCCCACCAATGTCAGCACACTTCAAGGTACTTGCTGGCAAAATTTGAGCGAAATCGGAGAACTTACTATTTTTAGTAAGTCAGGGCACGGCTATAAATAGCAGGTCTGCACTAGAGGTTGGCATCAGAGTGACACTCAAGCTATCAAGATCAAGCGTTGCAACTTTCAGGCAAAACGGAGCTACTAAAGTCAGAAAGTCAAAACTTACTATAAATAGCAGGTGGCTATAAATAGCAGGTCAGGGCAGAGGACTGGCAAAACAGGTTCACAAGGTGAAGAAGATCATATGATGAAATTTTCAAGCAAAACGGAGCCTTAGAGGTTGAAAATCAAGGGACTTGCTAAAAATAGCACAACTTGCTAAAAATAGATTGCGAAAGCAATAGCAAGCAGAGACATGAAATTTTTTCTAAGTATGGGAAAATGAAAGCAAGAGCTCTAAAAGGCGCCCACCTCAAGGATGAAATCTGAAAATTTTCTAAGTACAAAATTCAAAGTTGAGCAGAGAAAATGCGCCCACCTTCAAGGTTGATAACTTTAAAATTTTCTAAGTATGAAACGAAAGTGGCACCCCTCAAATGCGCCCTCACCCTCAAGTTGAGAGAGAGTTCAAAAGTTTCTAAGTGTTTAAACAAAAGCTCATGGGTCAAAATGCGCCCAAGGGGTCAAGAGGCTAAAAACGCCTAAGGCATAATTGAAAGTCCAACATGAGAAATGCGCCCAAGTTGAAAGCTTGGCCTAGTAAATGCGCCCACCTTGCAAGAGTTTTAATTCTAAGGCAAAAATGGAAGTAAGACCCCTAATATGCGCCTAAGGAACAAGAGGTTAAGTAAAAGCGGCTAAGTATGGAATTGAAAGCCCACCTAGCAAAAGGCGCCCTCAAATGGAAGCTCATACCTCAAAATGCGCCCAAGGGGTTAAGTAAAAGGAAAACGCCTAAGGCAAAAACAAAAGCTTCAAGGTCAAAATGCGACCTCACATGAAAATGTAGCCTATGAAATGCGCCCAGCCAAGATGATTTTATAAAAAAATTTCTAAGGCATGAAACAAAAGTTGCCTAGTGGGAATGCACCCAAGGTTATAGAGGTGTTTGAAAATTGTCTAAGGCATTTAGAATGAAAGCACATCACCTCATTTGCGCCCACCTTGTGATGAGGCCTTGAAAACGCCTAAGTGTTTGAAAATAAAAGCTAGCACACATATTTGCGCCCCCAAGGTAAAAGGAAAATCAAGTTAGAAGCCTTGAAATTTTCTAAGGCAAGGAAATAAAAGTTGGAGGGGCTAAATGCGCCCATGATGAAGATTAAAAGCTCATGTGTCTAAATGCGCCCAAGGGGTCAAGAGGGTGGAGAAATAATGCTAAGGCATGGAATTTTTTTAAATTTGAATAAAATAAAGTGCCAAGGAAAGAAATCCGCCCTTGAAGTGTTGAGAGGTTGGGAAAATAAACTAAGGCGTGGGAATTTAAATGTGGACTCCACACAAAAAAATATACGCCTAAGGGAGGATGAGATTTTTTAAAAAAAATTTTCACAAGGCATGGAGATTTTTTAATCAGATAAAAAATATACCAAGGGTCAAGTACGCCAACAGAGAAAATGTTAGAAAATTTTTCTAAGTGAGATAACATTTCACTAGGGAAAAATACGCCCTTGGCATGGAAGGATGATTTGATGAGTTTTAAAATTTTCCAAAGGCAGTTGAAGGATGACGAATATTTTTCAAGGGGAAGATTTAATATTGATGAATATTTTCCATGGGTCAAATGGAAAATTAAATGAACCTCTTTAAACGGCACCCGTGAATTGACAGAATTTTAAAATTAATTTCCTAA
Source organism: Sequoiadendron giganteum (assembly GCA_007115665.2). Taxonomy (NCBI): domain Eukaryota; kingdom Viridiplantae; phylum Streptophyta; class Pinopsida; order Cupressales; family Cupressaceae; genus Sequoiadendron; species Sequoiadendron giganteum. The sequence continues at coordinate 13,296,671 of VCHN02000014.1, forward strand.
GGGAAATTTTAATATTTTCAGAGGAATTTCGTTTTGCCTAGATTATTTTCCTAACGGAAATTAAATCTCAGAGGATGAATTATTTCGAGCAGGCAAATAATTTTTAATCACCCGGAGTTGAACATTTTAAAGAGAGAATTTAAAATGTCTAAGGCAAATTTTATGAAATCGAGGATTTAAATGACAGACATTTTAAAAGTTGGAAATAAATTTACAACTCCCACGAAATTTTTTGAGTTGAATTTATTTAAACACTGCGAGATTTTAAAATGGAATTTTAAATCAAGTCAGGTGATTTTTTTTTTCTCGCGAGTTGTTTAAATCGCCAAGAGTTAACTGGCAGACTAAGAGGAAGAATTCGAATTTTTACAAGGAAGGAATCATTATTAATGGCAACTGCCATAATGACCGGCTGACGACTAGCCCACTACTGCGCTTGAATTAGAAGATTCTGAACGAAGAGAGTGGAAAATTGATGAAGGTGCTAAAAATAGCCCCAGCACTACTTAGCAGGATTCTCCGAGAAGAATTATTTGAACAATCTCTTCTCTCATTTCTCCTCACCTTTTTTTGAAGTTGAAGTTGCTGAAGAAGTTCTTGAAATATTTTCGAAGTTGTTGAGGAGAGAATTTCTTTGAGAGTTTCGGAGTGTTGAATTGCTGCAAAGTGTTGAGTTGCAGAAATTTATATTGTGCTGGGGATTTATTTCGAAATTGTTGAGTATTGAAGTTGCACGAAAGTTGAAGCTTGCTACAGATTTTACTTATTCGAGCTGCTAGAAGTTGAAAGTTGTTGAGGTTGACGAAGTCGAGACAAAGGATTTAATTCATTTTGTGCTGAGAAAGTATCCACATTGCTGAAAGTTGGTAGTTGGCTGCAATTTTCTTCGCCAGTCGGAAGTGCAGTCGTTGAAAGCTTCTTTATAAGCTTGAAGTTTTTTATACAGTACGAGGTTTGGAGTTAGTAATTTATGCTGAGAGTTTTTATTTTCAAAAAGCTAACTCCACGTTCGCAGCCGTCTCGGAGGTTACTTCATTTTATTTAAAAAATCTGCAGCCTAGCTTATTGCTATTCTATTTTATTTTGCAGATGGCCGGAGCAAAGGATGTTGCAGGAACAAGCAGAGCCGCAGGCAGAGCTGCAAACACTGAAGCAGGCAAGGCTAGCTCATCCCGGCAGGCAATGATTAAAAGGCTCGCTAAGCCATTTCTCCCAAAGTCAGCAATAGTTTCAAAGTTGGCGGGATTAAATGACACCAACCTTGGTTCATTTAATCTAAATGCACTCAAATCGAGGATGTTCGGGCTAGGGGGCCATCAACCATCAGTCACGGCACATAATATAATGAAGAGTGGAATCTACGCAGCTGCTAGTTTTCCGCCAGCAATTCAGTGTCCGGAGCTAATTATGGAGTGCGCCAATCACTACAAGCCAGAACGTAGGACGATTGTCTCTCCGGATGGTAAACTGCTCGCCAACTTCACACCGGATGCCATCGGAGAGGCATTTGGGATTCCGACTGCTGAGGAGATGTTATACAGGACAAATAAGAGGGCAGATAAGATGTACTCTTCCTCTTTCGAAAGAGTCACTGCAGTCATCAACAGAGTTTGGATGCAGAAGCCGAGGCCACCCCGCACTAAGCTCCCAAAGCAGATAATTGCCGAGGACGTGAAACAAGAATACTGTGATTTGATAATGATGCTGAGCCGGGTAAATGGGAGTGCACAGGCTTACATTTTCGAGCCTTGGATGTTCTATTTCATCGAGATCATCTTGGAGGGAAAGGAGTGTGTCGATTGGGCTAGGATGATTAGCAACCACATCGATGAGCAATTCAGGAGCCTGAGGGTGACGAAGACTTTCTACATGAGCTCATATGTAATTTACATGTTGGCCAGAATGACTAAGTACAGAGGGATTTCGTACAAGGAGCCAATCGGCTGTGCCCCTGGTCAATTCAAAATCCATGAAGCCTGCACACAGCTACATTTAGCTAACATTGCCAACTATAAGCGGGCAAATGATGCATTCACAATGCACATTGCGAGGACACTTCAGCAGAGGACGCAGCAGAGAATATCTAAAGAAGCACAGACACTGATTGAGGAATATGGGTATTGGCTCATCCAATTCCCGAAATTCACATATATTAGGCTGCAGGGGTTCACTTCGTATCCGTATCGGTTACCACGATACCCCACTGATCACATAGTAATGCTTGAGGTATCTAGGCAATTGATTGCCTACGATAAGATTCAGAAAAGGAAAAAGAAGGGTGGACTTGATTTCCCTATCACCATGGGAAATTCCATTGAGGTGTGTCCCTCTTTGCAGGCAGCCCGAGAGGCAGAGGACGAGCTGCAATCTTATCATTTGTCATATCACACAGGCAGGCAGGATTTCGATCCTTACAGGAACATCCGGATGATACAGAACGTTGAATACCGGCACAGAGCTCATCTGGAGGACTTTTGGGCAAATGCAGTGGATGAGGCTGAGATAAGAAGAAGGATGTTTTCCAGACTTCCTCTCAAGTTGATTAGAGAATGTGAGTTATTCCAGTTCCCGACCAGGTGGAGGAGGATGTCAACGTTATGCAACCCGACTATGGTTCAGTTAGGGATACTCCTGTCCCACCACCTGATTGGTCCGAGCCAGAGATCATGGACTTGGACATGCTTTCTATCCCGGTGATGACTTTTACCAGGACTTGGGTCGACAGACATGTATGCAGACTCAAGAGCAAGTCGATCGCCCTTACTTATAGCTTGATGGGTGACCCAAGGCCGTTATCGGTAAAGAGGGGGAAACAAATTGCTCAGACATCGAGGGCACAAGTGGAAGTGCCAACCCAACCGATACCGCTGAGGATAGAACAAGCATCACCCGTGCACTCACAAACTCAATCTTCGAAATGGAGAGTGGTTTTACTATTTGTCGCATCGAGGCGTGATTGGAGAAGAGCGGGACTTGAGGAGGTAGATTCTCGCCCAACGCCTCGAATCGCCTAGTGTCACTTATCCAAAGGCCACAATGAGTGAGGAAGAGGAACAATGGTCGGACACTCCATTTTCAGCAGATATTGGTCACAGTCAGTGGATTTCAATTCTACTAAAGAAGGGCGATTCAGCTAAAGTGAGGAAAGCAATGGGCAACATCTTGGGGGGAGTCCTCAATACATTAGAAGCCATATTTGCTAGAAAGTTGGTCCCAGAGGAGATAACTGCTGATGGCTTGAAAAGTAGACTGCCTCCATTCTTCTCAGCTGCGAGGTCACTTGTCCTGGATGACTTTGAGAATGTCTCCACGTTCTCTAGTATAATTCAGCATACCCAGGACGCCTTAGTGACATGGAGGAAATCTTACACCAGATACGGACAGACGGTAGCAGTCTTGGAGTTCCAGCTCAACCATATTCCACCGATCTCTGCACAGGAGGTTGAAGCAGTATTGGCCCGGTTGATCGAGTTTGCTATCCGGGAGAAGGCCAGTGGGAACGCTCTCATAGATGAGGATCTTCTTGATGGTGGTAGTGGGCATTAATTGCTCATTATGATTCCTGCAGGGGAGTGGAGAATATTCTGTGCATTCATTGCCCACTCCTCTCTGTGGGTTTTTAGGGCAGAAACCCTAATTAGGGCATAGGTGGCTCAATCTGAGCCCTTTATTGTAATTCGATCTAAACCGTCCACTGAATTGGACTTATTATAAAAGGGGCATCCCCCCTCATTTGTAAGATATTAGATAGAGATTAGAATTGGAATTGGATCAGAGCTAGAGAGTAGAAGGCATATAGCATTTAGCTTAGAAGTTAGCTTTAGATTGAGGAGGGAAGAAAACTTTCCTTTGAAAGTTTTGTAAAAGGTTGTTGTGAACACTTTTCATAATACAAAGAGTTTCATTGCTTGGTGATTTCTTCTTTGTTATGAGTAGCTAGCAAGGCCATTTCGTCTTTCCAATTCAAGGTAGATAGAGTAAAATAGATTTTTATTTCATGCAAGTAGTTGTTAGCTGTGGAATGTGGTGTTTCATTTGAGCAAGTCTTCTCGTCCATACCACTAGCGGACTGGCTGACGGTGAGTTCGCCTTGCGTGGTCAACTGGAGTAATAGCGCTTAACTTCGATTGTGACTCATATGTCCATATGCATCGTTGTGATGGTATGAACATGTTGTGTCATGGTTTGAATATTTTCTCATCCTTTGAAGATTGCACCAACTTTGTGGAAGTTGTCCGGAGGGAGGCAAAGCGGAGTCTGGTTTGAAGATTGTTCGAATTGATCTTTACATTCCACCCTTTAGGAGTAGATTGTAGAATTCCTATCCCTATCCCCTTTAAATTCTGCATTTTCCGAGTCAGTCTAGATACCAGAACAATATTGCCAAATCATTCATGTCCTAATTGCTTCACAGAATCGAACAACTACGTAAGTCCCCTTGAAATAACCAGCAAAACACATCAACCAACTGAGTCTATTCGCGATAAAAGGAACCTTGGAGTCGAACACATGAACTTTCAAGCAATCTTAGCATGTGGGACACTTTGATCAAGAGAGAATAGAGTGACCGTTGGACAACTTTATTCTGTGCTGGCGTTGTCATAAAAAGCACGTCAACAGGTAGAATAGGTACTATATGGTCCCTAACTACATCTACTATAATTTTTATAGTTTTCTCATCTTTCTCAATCCATTGAGTTTTCTCCAGATCATTCTTAGGTTCTATCTCGTTTTCTTTCACAAATGAATCTAACTTATTTTCTTTCAGAATCATCATGATTCTAAATTTCCATGAAGTAAAGTTGTTTGCACCTTCAAGACGATCCTCGAATCTGATTACACTTGACATTATGAAGAATGTAATGTGTTTTTGATTTCAAGAGAAAATACGATTTTCTAAATAATCTGATATCTGGATTTAATCCGGATCTTTTCTCAACGTGGCTCTGATACCATGTTAATTATGATTAAATCTATTAGATTAAAATCAGAATGATGAATCTTATAATTATGAAGTTGGTGTCAAACTAAATCTGAATGTATGTATTATGAATTCTAAGTCTGGATTTCTCTTATCGATTGTCGATCCTCAATTGCAGAACATTTATTTTTTTCGATGTCTTCAAATGAGGATCGAACAATATTAAATATCTAAGTGGGAGACACGTCCCATGAGCGGACATGTCTCCACAAAGTGGAGACACATTCACTCATGGGACGTGTCCCATTGTTTGTGCCATTTCGTCTTAACTAACTACCCGATTATCAATCGGTGTTAGTTACTTTGACAATAGGATATATCTACAAGTTCGATCTGAATTTTAACATACACAAACAAATAAACAATGATGTTCGATCTGGAAGTGATCATCGGAATTGATACTTGATCGGGATTCAATGAAGAACATGCAAGTAATGATCTCTAATTGCAGATCAAAAATATATACTTGGGATGTAGCGATTTCGATATAAATGATGATGTTGAATTTACTGAATCATCATTTATCTCTGACCGAAGCTACCTTAACATCTTTATTCACTTTATCAAGAAGAATAGGATGACCTCTATACGATCAGAGAAATTAGTGGCCGTGGATAGTGCTTTGTGACTCTAGGATCGTCAGACTCCAGAGTATTGATTAGATGAACCAACCTCTCGTACTTATAGTGGCAGTGACTCAGACTTTGAGTCTGATTTTGATGCAATGTTGGTTGGAGTAACATTAGATGAGCTGTAGGATAGTTAGGGAGGTCTAAGACATCACTCAACCATCTCAAGAATAGTGAGGCATCCCTCACACCTACTTTTTTTCTTCCAATAGAAAAGAGCCTTCAATTTTATTTAAACACATTTCAAAATCTCTTGGCACTCATAAGTCACCAGCACCAAAATAAATGTAAAGGGTTACTTATTGTATATCATCAAAAGACTGTTTGAGAAAATCCACAATGTGCTACTAGTTGCAGCATTTAGGTACTACCAAAAAAATTAGCTTAAAAGCACCTATAATATCAATATATTTCAAAACAATATTGCAAAAAATGTTGCATAAAGAAAATGAATATAATAAATGATAATAATCAGACCACTTGGACTGTGACATGACATCACCCAACAAAAACAACTTGTCAAAATAAAAACAAAACAACTTCCTTCCCATATAAGACTTGAAAACCATGATTGCAAGATGGAATCTTGCTATTACATCCTTGCCAACAAATAAATGTACCCCAATCTAATCCACAAATGCATCCTGGCATCCCCAAAACTGGTCCCCTAGACTGCCACCCCAAAACACCATGGAAAATAGAAATAATGTGATTCTCCTCGCAAACCCTTTTGCTATCTCCAAGTGATTCTGGTTTAAAATTTAATTGCTGGTCATGATGATCATCAAATATCAATTATCAAAACAATTAAGTTTTGCGTTCATTGAAATCTATTTAAGTAATTTGAAATGTCAGTTTTTAATTTTTTTAAGCATTGTATATCCCTAAAAGATGCATAGACATTGCATAATTATTTTTGAATAAATTATTTAATCCTATTTAGATACTTTTTTATTTCCAATGTCTCCAAGTGTATGTCTCCCATTTTTTTCTGAAAAATAACCCACTATAACACGTCCCTGTCTCCCTTACCTGTACCAATCCCCATCTTCTAATAACTATGGCCAAAATTTATGATAAATATTATTTGAATATTTTAATGGAAAATCTTATGAGACCTGTCTATCAATCTGATCTATTTTTACACCACTTCAAGCTTTCCTCTCAAGCTTTTACTCAATATCCTAGAGATGAATTATTTTGTGCAGTTGAATCTAGAAGCCTACCAATCGGTTATGCAGTGTGGACAAAACCTACAAAGACTATATGTTATAAATTAATCTAATTAAGAATACAAGAAGAAATATGAAGTCTGTAGTCGGCCATGAGTCGATGTAGTCAGCCGAGAGTGTACTTGGTCAGCTATGAGCCATAAGTAAATAAGACATTAGTTAATATTAATAATCCTTGTACTTAAGTACGTGTCATGTTGGTTAGTTGTCTCGGGAATTAAGTTCTTGATGAAGTAATTAGTTATAATTAAGGGACGTGACGGTTGGTACCTCAACCACCGCTAGCGTACTATATGTACTTGAGTCATGTAGTCGGGAAGGGATATGGTTCTACTATGCTATGCTATGTTTTGTCTGGAGACATTATGATGTGATTGCCGAATACTGAATAAAGAAATATATCTATGTTTTGTGCGATTGCCATGTGATTATTATATGCTGTCAATGTTATTTTATATTTTCCGTTTACTCTATACGTCATTATACCCGTAGTGAGTAAACATTTGGCGCCGTTGCCTAAGCGAATCCGGTAACCACCCAGATAGAAGAATGGCATTGTGATGGGGCAGCCGACCGAAGGGCTAGTACAAGCAAACGAGGATCGTGAAAACACTCTGACAGAAGACCTCTGCAGTCTGTGGGAAATCTCGTTAAAGGACCACGTACAGAGGGAGGCTCTCAGGCGAGAGATCCCTCAGGCAATCATTTGGGACAGATTGCGCGTCAACGAAGAGGTCGACCATCTTCTTACCAGATTGCCAAGATTATTGGCCCACCATTCAATCATCCTACAAGACCTTCGGGTGGAGGAGGATCAAGAATGCCGAAGGCAGCAAATATTGCAGCGGTACGAAGAACGAATCAAACGGGAAGAGGAGGAACGAGACACTAGCCGGAGACGTACCCCTGGCAACCAACAATGATCGCATGAATAAGTTGTAATGCTCTTACCGCCAAACAAAGACAAGAACTGAATACCATTCAGGCACAAAGCGGAGGAGGAAAGAGTTCAGTGATCATTGAGAGTACAGGAGCAAGAAAACCGGTGGCGGAGATTAAGGCAAGTTGATAAGGAGATGAATGAGGATTTAATTGAGATAAATCAGAGTCTAAAAATAACAAATGCTAATCTTGAGAAGATAGACCAATCTATCAGTAGAGCACATCAGAGTTTTGTGGAAGGGAGGGACGAGGAACCCTTCATCACCCCGTACGTAGAAAAATATAACAGTTGAGAAAATGAAGATGAATTGAGTGGAGAACTTGAGAACAACATCCAACGCACTCAGGAGTTGTCCATATTGGACGACAACGAAGGGTTGAGGACTGGGAGATCTGAGCCCAAGACCCCCTGGCAGAGGGAGCACCGGAGTGGAACCCAAGAAACTCAAGGTGTAGAGGACGCTGACGGAAGACGGGGGAGTGAATCGTACGTGGCCGAGACTGCAAGTCACGCATCGGAATGTAATGGGGAAACCGGTTTAGTTGGGTCCAATACACAAGGAGGACAACTAGGAAGGATGGCGACTCCAGAGCGGCAGAAGCTGCCGAAGTTTACGGGGAATGGGTCAGAAGATCCAGTACGACGCTGCAAAACGTGTGAGACAATCTGAATAGTGATTGGAGAAGATGACTCGGATAACTGGTTGAAAGCGTTTCTGGCGACACTCAGAGATAGTGCCATTGACTGGTACTCAGAACTGGATCAAGCACAAAGGGCATCATGGAGATTACTCAAGAAAGCCTTTCAGGATGAATTCGAATTACTGAGGGATGACATTGAGATTGTAGCAGAAATCTACAATACAAAGTAGGGAAAACACGAGAATGTGCGCACATTCAATCGGCGACTCAAAGACTTGTTGGTAAAATTGGAGGTTCAATTGGCCGATGGGCTAAAGAAGCGATGGTTCATTGAAGGCTTGTTTCCGTTGCTGAGGAAGAAGATGAAAGTCGTGCCTCCATCGTTGTACGCTGAAGCATACAATCGGGTGATGGATATAGAAAGCGAAAATAAAACATCCTCCCAAGGGAAAAAGAAGACGAACGACGAGGAGAGTGCGGACGACAGCGACGATGAATCCAAGATCGTACAAGCACTCAGGAAAGATATGATGCGAATGATGAAAGAATTGAAGGCCGACAAAGAGAGTACGAGGGAAGCACAAGAACTATGGTGTACAAATTGCAATGGGGAAGGTCACACAAAGGGGAACTGTCTGAAGAAGTTATTATGCGATATTTGCTAAGTGATGGGACATTCTGTCAAGGAATGGCCATACAATTTAAAAGCCAAAAGTGCACTAGTACTCTTCGCTCAAAGAGAACTGTTGACACCGCTGAACACACCACCGAAGCCCCAGTACAATAGCAATGCATCCCCTGGAGGTTACAGGAGCAATAGGAGTCCGAGGAACAAAATATAGTATGACGGTAAAGGACAACCCATGATCCAATGCCGAAAGTGCAACGAATGGGGTCACTTCGCCAAGGATTGCCAGAACGGCCAAGGTTCGAGAGGAAGATTGTGTAAGTGGTGTGGACCAGGCGACCATGAAGATAGTGAATGCCCCAAGCAGAAGGGTATCCATATGCTGGAAGTAGAAGAACAAGAGGTACTGAAGATCACTAGAGTGCAAGCAAAGAAGGCAACCTACCTAGATCCACGTACGGAAAAACAAAGGATGAAGGAAGCAAAAGCCGAAGTGGAACTGGGGATGGCGAAGGAGAACAAAATATCTCTGGAGAATCCAGAGACCTCTCGGCGGTCGGAGGCGGAAACCAAGATCGTATGACAGGTACTGCAGACCATCATATCGATCAAAGTAACTGACCTTCTCCAAACGTTGTCGCAGTTGGGATTGACAATGACAAATGTCCTTGGGGATGTCAAGCAATCGCAAGTGGAGGACCGAAGGCAAGAATTAGTACCAGATTCACCACCGTATGGTGAACAAACCTTTGATCTCGTGCTACTCATGGCGAACATCGGGAAGATGCCGACGGTTGTGCAAATGGAGATCGGAGGGAATATCTTGACAAATACTATTGTTGACGAAGGATCAGGAGTCAACGTACTGCCCAAAGACACATGGAAGAGCCTGGGGAAGCCTACACTCTAGCCACTAACATTCCAACTCATCGGCGCCGATCAGCATGGTATCAAGCCGTTGGGGATGCTGATGGCACAAAAGGTGATGATCGGGACACAACACTTTTTGCTAAATTTTGTTGTCATCCCATTACAAAGGAAAGTGTATGATGCACTACTTGGGAGAGGATGGCTGATAGCTACCAAGGCAAATCATAATTGGAAGAGAAACACACTCTCGATCGAGAACAATAGGCAGAAGCACGTCATCGACTTGAAGAACCAAGCCGTGAGCGAAGAATTGGCTTTCTTCGGATCAGAATCGGACGGAGGGGAATCAGATGTTGACGAAGGAAGGAAAACGATGGAACTGAATGCCGAGGGCATACTAGAACTTGAGATTTGTTCGGAGGACGAGACAAGCTCACTGAATGGCTTATTTCATTGGCAGATGGAAGACTATGAAGTGTTCCACCGAGAGTGTAACATGCTATAGATCGGGGAAATCAAGGAAGAAGAGAAACAAGGCATGTCTAGCCAGACACTTCTGGCCGAGTATGGAGAGTACAAAGAAAGAATATTAGAACTAGACGATACGCCAGTCCACAAATTCGAACAGGTACGAGATAGAAAAATTGTGTTGGAGCCAAAAAATAAAGTACAGGAATTAAAAAAAATTAAAAATGAAGAGAGAGAAAAAGGAGATGGAGAAAAAGAAGATGGGGGAGAGAGAAAAGAGACAGAGGAAAAAGAAAATAAAGACAATAAGAAAGAAGATGAAGGAGAGAGAAAACAAAGACAAAGAAGGAAAAATCGACGAAGGAGAGAAAGAGAAAAAGGACAAAAAAAAAAATTAGAAAAAAGGAAAGGAGATGGAGAAAAAATTGTAAAAAAGGAGAGTGGAAAAAATGGAAAATTAGGAAAAATAAAAGACGGAGGAAAAATAAGAAAAAATATTAAAACCCATGCAGGAAAGAAGTCCGTACGGCCACCAAGTGAAGGCGAGGCATTAAAAAATAATAAATCAAATAGGCGAAGGGACACAAGGAGTTTGGAAGAACTCGCACAAAGCCACAAAAAGAATCTCGTACGACCTCAACTGAAGAAACCAACCGTATGAAACAAGGAAAATACTAAAGTAAAGGTCATACTATATCATGATACCACTGTCGTACGAAGAATACACAAGGCAAAAGTCGTACAAAGACTTGATTTAAGAGCTATATGAATGGAAGGATATTCCATACAAGGTGAAAAGTTCGTACGAGTAAAAACATGAGCCGTACGAAGTGAGGAAGGGCGAGGTGAAGAAAAGAAGTCCGTACGCCATATGCAAAAATTCATATGGAGAAGGAAAGAGGAAGCCGTACGCTAGGAGACAAAGCACGTATGACGGCTAAGAGGGAACTCAGAGCGAAAGTCTGTACAGGCTAATTCATTTGTCGTACGCTGGAAGGAGAGGGACGCCGTACGGGTGGCACAGAGAAAGAGGGTCGTACAACTAGGAGGCTGCACCGTACGCCAGAAGTTGAAGGAGGCCGTATGGCAAAATCAGGAGGAACCCGTACGCCATGGGAAGGAGACCGTACGACAGAACAAGGAGCCTATACGCCGTGCAATCAGAAAGTCCGTACATTGGGCAAGCAGGAAGTCCATACGAATAAACCTGAAGAAGCCTGTACGGTTGAGACATGGAAAGGCCGTACGCGTGAATTGGACGAAAGTCGTACAACTGAAACAAGAGTCCGCACAAGGGGAAGAAGTCGTACCACACATTAATCTCCCGGCCGTATGCATCATCATTAGGAGGGCCGTACCAGTTAAAAAGGAGAAATTCATATGTACCAAGCAAATAAAGACTGTACCAAGTATCGAAGTAAAGTCTAAGAAAAACAATACAAAATCTGTATTTTTCAGCTTCGTGAACACTATTCAGAACTTGTGGAAAAATCATGAAAATGAGGCGTGCGATGCAGTTTCGAGTAGGTTAGGAAGTGTTAAATTGGTTTTGGCGGCGGGGGCATTGCCCTTTGACCCCATTGGGGGTGCTGCCCCCAAACACTTGCGAGGGGCGCTACCCCTCGACCTCGCTGGGGGTGTTGCTCCCAAATCCCCACTAGGGGCGGTGCCCCTTAACCCCGCTGGGGGCATTGCCCCCAGACCCCCATCATATTTATTGGTATTGCCAAATTGCAATGCCACTAACCATCATAGTACAGGAGCAGTTGGCTACTGAGCAAACGAGAGTTGCAGCTCTTGAGGAGAAGTTGGCAGAGAGAGATGGAGTATTGGGTGACAATCAGTTGGCAAAGAAGGATCAGTTGGCATTCTTGGTTTTTAGTCATTTGGAAGATGACTACTTCGTGGGGGGGTTGATGTAGTCGGCCGTGAGTCAATGTAGTCGGCTGAGAGTGTACTTGGTCAGCTGTGAGCCACAAGTAAATAAGACATTAGTTAATATTAATAATCCATGTACTTATGTACGTGTCATGTTGGTTAGTTGTCTCGGGAAGTAAGTTCCTGATGAAGTAATTAGTTATAATGAAGGGACGCGATGGTTGGTACCTCAACCACTGCCAATGTACTATATGTACTTGAGTCATGTATTCGGGAAGGGGTATGGTTCTACTATGCTATGCTATGTTCTGTCTAGAGACATTATGATGCAATTGCCGAATACTGAATAAAGAAATATATCTATGTTTTGTGCGATTGCCATGTTATTATTATATGCTGTCAAATGGTATTTTATATTTCCGTTTACTCTGTACGTCATTGTACCCGTAGCGAGTAAACAAAGTCTATGGCTTTTCAATGCATAATTAAGCATCTTTATAAATTCTAAAAAGCTAGATTGAAAATATAAAGTATAAACATAACAGCCATGACATTGAACATTGAGCATGGAGCATGAAAATTTGAGATGACAAATATGAGTCATATATTCTATTGTATATATTATCATGAAAATAAATGTGACAAGAGCCTAAATCTCAATGACAAAAGGAAAATAAAAAACTACTGAAAGGCAAGTTAAATGCTGAGCTGAAAGCATGAAGCCCCTGTTTCTTTTCTTAAGACATACATTTTTCAGGTCATTTAGGACATCTAGGCAGTTGAAATATCCTGCAACATCTTGGCATTGTGTCCCCGAAAAAGTATAAAACACAGAAATGTTATCAGTACAGCTCCATGAAGATCTGAAACATTCTTGGGATGACATGTCTGTGTTCAATTTCCATAAACCCAGGGTCAAGATGGCCACATTTCATCTGTACCTCTCAGCCTAAGTTCATAAAACAGAGACGACATACCCAATGCATCAGGAGGGCAATGGATGCCTACCCATAGAAGGCTTTTTTTAATAACCACGATAAGCAAAGGGCCTCTGCCTTTTCTCAATTCCTCCAACCTTTTATCATCCCCTCTGGTTTTAGCATAATGGTTTGTCTGTTTTTGTAGCAGATGTCTTTTAACTTTAATAATAATCCTCTAGTGATTGACAAAAGACGGAAATATTTGTTCACAATATTACAAATTTTGTTCTAAGCAAGTATAGAGTCCTTTTCTAATGAGATAGATGTTAGGTAGCAGAAGATAAATAGTAGAGGCCAAATCTGTGCTGCTGAATTTCAGGTCTAGAGATACCATCAACTCTAAAAGTTTGCAGCAGAAAAAACATTAATTCTAAGTTCTACCATTTTATCCGCAGAGAATCAGAGAAGATCATCATTGTAATGAGTAATTGCTTCTTCTGCCTCTGTAGAGGTAGATGTATAGATTGGTGTAGTTTTGATGTGTGCTTAACTAAAAGGAGATAGTGCAAGAACATGTAAAGTAGACACAAGATATCTTCCCATGAAACTGAATATACTTTGATTAACTAACATCACAATCAATTCATTTTTTACCTGGATTAAGAATATGAATACTTTCATAGAAATACTTGACTGGTCTTCCAATATCAGAACAAAATGCTTACTTGTCGCAAAGCTGGAAATTTTTGCACTGCTTGCAAACCCACCGCTTGCCAGAAATAATAAAGAAACAACAATGTGAGCATGCATGCTGCAAGTGAACCATAATGAAGTTTTTCTTTGACTGACAGATGCAAACTCCAAGCTGAAAATAAACAACACAATGGTAAGCAGAAAAGAAGATTATTATAGTTTTCTAAGATTAAAATGGAAGAGTATATTCATGGTGAAGCAACCATTACACCAAAAGAATTAAAAACCAAGACAAGAGATTTTACCTTTTTCATTAGCAAACCATCTTTTAAGGAATCACTGTCACATTCTGCTTGCGAAGAAACTCTTGAAGATCTCTTTGTAGTAGACTTGTTTATATTCTGACGTTCTTCCTCTTGTTCAAGTTCTGGTATTATCACATTCCCTGCTTGATCAGAGAGATAGTCTCCATCGAAGTATGGAAGGCGAGCTGCAGTTACTTTAGCCTTTTGCTCTCCAGTAGACACAAAAAAGTAATCATACATATTTGTTACATGCACCACAATTTCTTCCTTGCTGGCCTTATGCAGCATCGTAAGATACCTAACCCATACATATCCACCAATTAGTTTTAGTATCAGTTTTACATCATACACAAAATTATTATTAGTCTTATGTTAGCACTGAAAATTAAATTCACATTATAATGGTTGCAGATTATCTTCAATCAAGCAGTGTCAATTGTCTTGCATCTTTTGTTGAAGATTTCTGGCAAACCATTTATCATCATAGTCATGCAGCAGAATAACTGCTATTAATTAAAATAAGACTTCCAATATTTGGATTTTGGCATGTATTGTTGTCAGAAAACAAAAGAATTATTACTCACCACTTGCGGAGCTTGGCAGTTTGTGGTGTCTTCTGTATTTCAGGATGACAATTGAGAATGTAATCATCCCCTTCCAATGGAGGAGAGGACCATATAGAACAACTAGCAAACCCCCGTCTCTTGGAGTATTCCAAATATCCAATCTGTTAAACAATCAAATCATTCAGGAATCCTCACTGCAGAAAGCTACACAACTATTGTAACCACAAGTATCTCAACAGATTGATAACACATCTCCACTTTTATTCTGCCTGAAAAATCATTTATCTTCGAAAGGATTGCATATACAATACATCACAAGAAACAACAAATGTTCAAAAAAATATCTTTACAGAATCACAAGCAACTGTAGACACTTGATCTCAGCAGGGTGGTCCCTGCCTATTATCATCTTTGACACACTTAATAAATGGCTGGACTTATGTGTTAGCTAACCTATTTTTGTTCCTAGCTTGACACAGACATACCAGAATTTCGTGGAATACAAAAGTACGGAGTGCTTCACCAGTCACAGTTTTCACATCAGGCCTGAAGTACTTCACAGAATCCAAGAATGAGAGATAGGTGCGTCGTTGATTTGGATGGCAACATTCTGATCCAAATTCCTGAACAAACATACAGAAGAGGCAAATCTCTATACCTTCAAATTTTTGAAATAAGAAGAGGACCTGCAACCACATACCATGGACTAATGCTTAGAAAATATGTCATCTTATCATTGCTAAATATTGTGTCACAAAAAATAAAAGAAAAACATGAGGAATAAACATTACATGTTTTTCACCTTTGATTTATATGGAAATGTTGATGGAAAATGTTTAAGTTGTAGAAATTGTGAGAATCTTTTCTTTACTTCTAATACTTTATCGACTGATGATACTACTCTCACAGCAAGTTCTTCTGCGCCTGGTACCTGACAAAGATCAATAAACAAACTGAGTATTTAGTTTGCAATTACATAATAAAAAGTTATTTAAAGATTGATAAGTGTAATCAAAGATTCATTTGTAGCTTTCAAATTTCAGATCAGAATTTTTTTAATAATACCTGTATAATCAGCCAATTCTGTATACCTTTTCAAACTATTATTTGTGAACAAAAATGTGCAAAGAGAGAAGCTCATATTTCTAACATGAAAAATACTTTAATTTTATAATCATATATGTACAAGAGAAGCCACTCAATAGTATTCATGCAGAAGAAGATATCTAATTCCCCAAGTTAATCCAACAAATGGTATCATTAGTTGGATTTTCGTTGGAAGGTGAAAAATATCAAAGTATGCACAATGATAAACAATATCATATCATCAAATTCCTCAAAAAGTCTTCCCAAATGAAATATTTTATAAATTTTTGCTCTAGCTAACATGTAACAATCAAAATGGTTAGCAATCATTAACTCCCTTAGAACTCTTGCCTAAGGATTTTTCTATTTGTCACCTTAGCTGAAAATCATGTACTAACCAATCAAAATAAATAGCAAGTGAATTATTACCTCCTCAAAGCTCTTGCCCAAGGCTTCTGCTCTTTCTTCTCTTTCCTGCCTTACCCGTCTACAAAGCCTTTTCTCAATGTGGTCACTGAGAAATGTTGTTGGTAAATCTTTTGCCCCAAGAATAGCATTCTGTGGTAATGGTTTCCAGGCACCCCTTTCTATCTGCTTTATATAACAGTTTGGACACGTATACTCTGTCATACCCTCTTCATTCCTTTCACGATTGAATAGTGCGCATATACTATGCTGCCACTCCTTACAATTAGCACATTGCACCCACTACAAAGTAAAATGTAGCAAGGTTCAGAAAGAATTTACAACAAGTTAAGACATTAACAATATTATAAATTACTAATTGCTCACCACTTCTTCCTTTGCAACTTCCTCATTTTTTTTCTTCAAAAGCTTTGACTTGGCATATGCATTTCCATCTATCTTAACCACATCAATTTGAATCTTATTATAGCAAAAATTGCAAATGCAATGTCTTGCATCAACAGCCACCACAAAGTAATATGGTGCTTTAGGCTTGATACGGGATGGACATAATGAACAATAAATAGGTGACAGACCAAAGGTAAGTTTCCCTACATTACATAATGTACATATTTTCTCACCCTTCTTATATTCAGCCTTTTCTTTGCTCTGTCACACAAAACATGAAGGCAGCTTATCAACAAAAAATCCCTGAAAAAATTGTAAAACTTAAAATCAAATATATCCAAGGGAGAAAATTAAGCTAAACTTTGCATTAAGATTTCGTCATGAAATTAATTTATCCTAAATATTTAATTCACAACAAACTTTACTCTAAAACAATTGGATATAGCTTCTCTAGTTTTACAAGTACACCTTATTACAAATTTAGAACTAGTAGCTATTGTAAGTTTGTAACCATGTACACAATTATCATAAAAAATAAGCACGGAGAGAAGACCAATATCAGAATGAAATCCCCTTTTCTTCTGTTAAATAAATATTCATATGTGATTCATCCAAATGACTAAGATTACTGTGTAGTTGATGTCCACTATCAAATCACTATAATTTTAGATAATTAAGTAATTTCTGAAACTACATTAAAATTGTAAAAAATAATATTTGGAACTTCTCTGCAATTGAATTAAAAAAGTTTGATCTTTTTCTGCATAGAATTTTTATTATTAGTAAATGAAATTGCAAAGGGGTTGCACCTATCCATTTGGTGTTTCTTCCAATCTTTACAATATGAAAATTAGCCTTCTTAAGTTTTATCAGAATGATAACTGATATAAAAGGATATTAAGAAATAATTACTTTAATTAAGGAAGATGGAATAAGCATAAAAGCATAGGATTAATCTAGGAAAATAGGTAGAGAACTAAAGATAACTTTATTCTAGAGAAATAGAAGAATGAAAGATGGAGTCACATGAACTAAAAGAAAAGTTTAAAACAATAAATAAAATAAGTTCTTTCAATGGATAAAGATTGCATTCGAAGAGTTCACTAATTAAGGATAGAACTTTAAGTTATGAAGTTTCTCTTTTTAAAAATGTCAAAATATAAGAGAGAATGTTCGTCCTCTTGTTCAAAAAGATGATGTGCAAAATAAATTATATTTGGTAAGTAGCTGATCTAATGTGTAAATTGTGAGTTTAAATTTTACACCTAATTCTAGAGTTAGTAGCTAAGTTATCGGTATGGGTACAAGTTTGAGTCAATTCAAGTACAAGGGGTTCATCATTTTATTTGGATCCTAGGTACATTAGGGCTTGAGTATTCATTAAAAAAATAGACCAAATAAACCATAATATCAACACCATATGCATAAAATCAAAACAAATTTAAACCACTACTTATAATTGATAATTCAAAATATAAACTCATAGCATATACTTTATCAAATAGGTTTATATTATCTACTAAAAAAGGGAAATATTCAATGATATTAACCAAATTCAAGAACCACATGAATATTTACTTAGATTTAGGGTTAGGGCTGCATGTTTGGAGAGTCTTTCATTAGATCATTTGCTTGTGATTGTATCTAGTAGTATCAAAAGATTACATTATTGTTGGAGTGAGTAATAACCCCACAACAAAAGTCTTGTGTATAATGCAGTAAAGGTGATTCATCAAAGGGTGGGTGGTAGAGGTTTTTTGTGTCTCACACTGCAAGTGATACATAAGACTGGTGGATTACATATCTCTTGTGTGTGCCTTGCGCTATAGGTGATCTATCATAGGAGTGGATTACAAATCTCTTTTGTGTGTGTGCAACACATAGGTGATCCATAAGAAAGGTGATTACCAGAAGAGAGTGAGGATATCTTCCAATGGTGCGATGTTGGATAGAAGAAATCCATGTGTGCACATCCTCCAAAACGTGTGAGTTAGGTAAAGATTGCATTGGGTCAAAAGATCTAGAAGTAGGCCCAATTCCTACAAGGGTGGCTTGTGAGAGGGTGAGCAAATAGAAGCATTGAATATGTGAAATGCTTGTAAAGAGTGATTTGAATTGAGAAGAAACTCGGTGGGCCTTGTTGACAAGATGCAAACCAAAGGGTTTATTTGTTGGAGGCAAAGATATAGTTCCTAGTCTAGAGAAAATACAAGAGAAGAAAATGGAAAAGTGTAGGGAAAAGTTATTGGAGATGACAAACATGTTAGAGTAAAATACATAATCACCTAATTAATTAATTAATCATCTATTAATTAATTAGGTCCCCTTTTTACTTTATTATATTTAAGCTAAACTTAGGAGTGTTTTTCTATCTTTAGGTTATGTGCTTTTTTGTCTCATAGCATAGGATGAAGACATTTGTCATGATCTAATCTAATCCTCACCTAGAGTTTCATATAGGATTTATTTTCTCTTTTATAGGAATTCAATATTCATCATTGTAATAATCTAACATCCATAATTCAATTTTTTTTGGATCAATTCATTTCTCAAGGTTGCATAGCGCATAATCAATGGCATTTTTTCTTTTCATGTGGTAGGATTTTTGGTTGCATGTGATTTTTGAGAGCTATGGGGTTTATTATCAACTCCAACATGGTATCAAAGCACCAAATCTATTACTTTCTATCCATTTTTTGAGAGATTTGGCCTTGAGAAAAAAATCGGCTCATCTTAAAGTGAAACGGGCATCACCATTGCATCCAAAACATTCAAAAACCCTAAGATCACCTATCCAAACACTAAAATCCAAGCAATTGAAAAAAATTAAGGGCACAAGATTCAAGGCAATAATTTTCGTACAGTTGTATGGATCCGTTCGATGTACAACATGGTACAGCCTACCATTATCGTAGGTACAAGTTTAGCATATAAAAAAGTTGAGCGGCAGGATTTTTTCGTTTTGGCAAAGATCTCTAAGTTTCAAGGGAGTTTTTCAAGTCTAGCATACTTTGTTGTTTTTCGACATGTTCTATGATTTTTCCAACCACAAGCTTTTTTTTTGCGAAGTTTAAAATTTTTCATGGCATTTAAAAAACAAGTCAGCAATGAGTTTGCCATCTCAATCACTTACCACAGCCAATCAATTGACATCCCATGCCACTGGCAACTTCCCTTCCTTCCGACAACAAATTAAACTCCCGATGATCACCCCCATAGCCCTGTGCCAATAGGGGCTTCCCAACATGTATTTCTAATACAACAAAAGCCTCCTAACCTGACTACCTGCATCAATAGAATATATCGACGTGTCACATATACCAATGCTCTTAGAATTTTGAAGTGACTTTTGAGAATACTCCAACATTCTACTATTTTGCAGCCCATACAAAGTACATTCTAATATACTGGTGAACCTATTGGCACCCTCAACTGGTCCCCAAACCCTAGCTTTTTATACCTAAAGGAGTTTTTTTTGGCATAACTTGGGCATATGGTCTCAAATCTTCACAATCGAAATATCTTCAAAAAGATGGTTCCACATGCTTTCCAATGGTGCAAGTCTCATCATCAAATTTTACTACTAGTTCATTCAATCACTTGCTGAAGTCAAACCATCATTTTTTGCTTTCAACCTCATAACTTTATCTTGTATCTCCAATTTTCTCAATTCTTGTAGTGTTGGCGTTACAAATCGCACCTCTAGAGTGTGTATTGGCAACAAACAGCTATGCACAGTGCATAATGACTGCTCTTCAAATTAGGAGGGGAAGCTCCCTCTTTTGCTGATATGCGTGAAAAAGTAAATCATTCTAAATCCTATCTTTTTGACTCAGTTGGAAGAGGCACAAGGTTAAGAAAACCAATACATTGCAGCTAAGGTTTTTCTCTAGTTTTGCAGATCTTAACTACAACTAAGCTAACGCTAAACTATCCTATTTCCCCAAGAGAAACGGAGCATAAGGACTTAGGAGCAAGGAATATTTGATGATAATCTTTAAGTTAGGATTTCCAAGGAGGTAGGACACCTATCCGAGGTGTAGGCTGAAATGAAGGTTATTGGAAACAACATCAAACAGTAAACTAGTTCCCAGGATTCCTAAGGAGGCGGGAAACCTATCCGAAGTGTAGGCTGAAAGTAACTTACTAGAAACAACAATAAACGGCAATCATCACATCTAAATTCCCAAGGAGGAGGGACTCCTATCCAAGGTGTAGATATGAAACAAGCTTATTAGAATCAAATATAACCTAGGACAACAAACTGTATGAAGGACCTATCACACAAATAAACAATCAAACAACTTTATATTGCACAAAGTGAACAGATACAAAATAACAATATTGCATGGCAAGGCAGCTCAACAATTTATTATCACAGCAAAAGTTCACTACAAATGAGCAAGGGTGCTCTTATTTATACAAATTCAAGGAGTAAGGAACCCTAAAATCTCCTTGAGTTTACACTCAGTCTTGCAAGCATGCAAGAGTTTATTCTCTAAGTCTAACTGTAAGAAATTAATCAATTAACTAGAAAACTACCATCAGTTAACTGAACTAAACTAAACAAATGGATGTTTGCAACATGCAAGTCCATATTGTGTTGTACCCAAACCAAATTTTTTGCTTCATTAAGGCATTTTGCTTAAAATGGTCAAAGTGATGTTAGGAAGATAATGGCAAAATTTGAAAAATTTGAAAATTAGGGTTTTCGAACCCTGTTTTTAGGTCAAAAAACCTTAAAAATAGAAACTTGGCAGATTTGGCTGAAATTAATTGTGATTGACTTATTTTGCATCATGATCACAGTGGTGAAGTCGGTTTTAGTTAAAAGTCAGTTTTAGTTAAAAGTCAGTTTAAGCTTGGTGGGTAGTTTTCACTTTTTCAAGAGAAAAAGTTAGGACCTCCGAGGTTGTCAATGGCAGTTGGCCAGTACTAGGTGTCAAAATCTAAGCCTAAAACTCAAAGCAGAACATTCTATGATGAAAGATGCTAAAAAAGATGTTTCTCGACGGGGGGGTTTTTCAAATGGCGAAAAGAGCTAAAAATATTCTAAGTCTAGAAACACTTTCACTTTGTAAGGTGGGAGACACTTGCGCAATCAACGCGCAAATCAACTTTATAGTGTCTATACATGTGAAAATGGTGAAATACAGTCACACACACGCGTCAACAACAGTAATGCTTATACGTGGACAACTCAACAGCCGACATAGTGATTGCAAAGTGCGAAATGGAGTAAAACATCAAGTCTAGAGCAGTATCTGTGCCCCTGTAGCTTAGGGGAACCCTTCAATTTGGAGGCCAAGATTCAATTGTTTTGGGTTGCAAATATATTCATTCTCTTCAGTTTTTAGTTAGCTTTCCGAAAAGCTATCAAACGAGTCCATCCGAATTGCGAAACTCCGACAATCGAAGGTGGAAGCAGAAGTTACAAAGAGATTACACATCACAAAGATTGTAAAATTTGCAGTTTTTGCGTCCCTGTAGCCCATGGGCCCTTGAATTAGACATATAAGATGAATGAATTTGCAATTTTTGTTTTCGGGGAATCTCTTGTGATTCAACCTAGCTTCATAGTGCATCCATTCGCAAGATTATCAAACAAGGTGAGTGATCGTGGCAGTGGTTCTAGTAAGCACGTAAAACAGAGGATAGATTAAAGTGAAATATATCAAATTGTACCTCTACTAGCTAGGGGCGCCTTTCCTTTAGGCCAGTTAGATGAGGTCTCTTGCAACTGTCGTCTTCACGAGACCTGTGCGGAATCCTTCTAGCTATTCAGTGAATCTATTCGTCAGCCTTCGGGATCTGTCAATCGCCCTAAATCGAAGAATCTATGCAAAATAGGGACAAGTGGAAAAATGGCTAAGGGTTTTACATATTGCCTTGAAAAAGGCGCCCTTTTTTGGGAGGCATTAAATGCAATCTTTTTGCTTCATCACTCCTAGGAACATCTCTTCCAAGTTGTTCCAACTACGTAGCAAGCCTGTCAACACACAAATCAGGGCAATCCAGCTCCCCATAGCGAGGGTCAAAGTAGGGCAACTGGTTGAAATTGACAAAATGCAAAATCATCTTAATTTTTGTTTCTGCTCCTCTGCAAGCCAAGGGCGCCCTTGCATTTGGGGGTTTTAGTCCAGCATTTAGGCCTTGCATATGCAATCATTGGGTGCGTAATTCTTCTAGCAATGCGATGGATCTAGCCTCCAGTCAACGAGAGTCATCGTTCACCGACAGCGGCAGATTGAAGCGTCAAATGGAAAATCAAGAAAATGGCCTAAGTATGGAATCTTACAAAATTACATATCTCCTTGAGAAAGGCGCCCTTCATTTTGCGGCACCAAATTTAGTTTTTTGAGAACATAGCTCCCAACAGACATTTCATCAATTTTGATTTGGCTACGCGATGAGTCCTTCAGTTCAGTTTCAGCATCACCACGGCACTTGGAAATCAGAGTTAAACAAAGGCTATTGTGACGTTTTCAAGAAGCTACAAAATAGGAAGTTAGCAAAAAATCTCAACTTTTGAAGGTGGACGCATAGAAAGTCAAAGTTTGACTTTTTGGAATCAGAAAAATATTCTAAGCGAACCCAGAGAGAGAGATTTCAGTTAACTCAATAAAATAATATTAAATTTCAGTTTCCACATGTCAGCTTTGCAATGGGCGAATTTCTTCAATATTTTAATATTGGCGCCTATTTTGAGACTCATTGAGATTCGCATATTGAGTTGAACTGAATATTTTAATATTTTTGAGACTTCAAGTCAGTTTCTATTGCGTGAAGTGGGGTCCAATCAGATAACTTCTTTTGAAATCAGGGTTTCTACTTTCAGTTGGCACCATAAACCTAAAATTTATTTATTTATTTCAAGATGGCATCCATTTCTCTCATAACAGGTTGAAGTGCAAGTGAATTTTCTCTTGTGCAAGCATTCAAAGGCATCATAAATATTATTTTTCAGATTTCCTTGCAGATAATGTTCCAAAAGAATCAACAAACTTCAGACAAGCATGGCTATTTTGACAGAATCAGAAACATAAAACCTCTATCTTCTATCTTAATTTCTTCTTTTCTTGTCTTAGGTATTCTTCGCATGTCCAAGAATTTGACGACTTTTGACAGTTTTAATCATCTGGGTTGGTTGTGCACAACTTTCTCTACAAAACCCATTTATTCGAATTTTTCAGGAAAAATTACCTCGAAGCTTTGCTTTTCTCAACTGAAATTCATTTGCATGGTGGAGTAAAAGACAATATTTTTCAAAATGGAGGATCTGGGTTTGCTTGAAATCATCTTCTACACAAGACCCATGTTCTAGATTTTTTCAGAAAAATCTGCCCCGTAGCCGCTGCTGCCCCTAGTTGTTTTTTTCGGAAAAGTCTTTGAATGTCAAGCTAAACGGCGTTTTTTCAAATTTTTGATGTCGTAGGTTTGTTTAAAATCATTTTGTGCACAAAACCCACGTCTCAAAATTTTTCGTGAAAATTGCCCTCCGACAGGGTATTTTTTGCCTCATCGGGAGTGATTTTCGGCTTTCCGAAGAAAGTTGTCAGAATATAACCGTGTTCAGAGTGAACAGGCGAGTTTTTCATAATGCAGTACACACATAATGAATTCAAGACCAAGTCGGTCCTAATTCATGATTTCATCAGAACGGTTGACACAAACTTGCATAAGGTGCTCCTAGAGGTCATTTTGGATCCGATAAAGATAAATTCAACAATACTTCAAAACATCGAAAGGTCCAGGTTGCTAGAGGCGACTTCTATCCCCATTTCAGTTTAGTGCATAGAATTCGTGATGTCTTGTGTTAAGCATTACAATTCTATTGCTCGTGAAATTCAGTCAACAGATGGATGGGTGATTTGTAGTCTCAAGCCTCAAGATATTGAGAAATTTATTGGTATTCCTTAGCATCCAAATAGTGTCATTACCATGGATCAGTGTGAGAGAATTTAATGCTTATAAGGATATGTGTCAGAGTAAAATGGTGACCAGATGGTTGAAGTTGACTAAAGCTAAATTGCCATACAATGTCGGTCGCGGAGAGTTCAAAGACGAGTACACGATTTTGATAACTCTTCTTAATCGTGTCTCCGTTCATTCAAATGTAGACAAATTCCAGCCTTGGATGTATTATATCATTGCTCAGATTGTTTCCAGGTGAGAGTATTATGACTAGGCTTCTTTGATCAACGACATCATTCACAAATAGATTACTAGATTCCTAGTTGCCCATGATTTTCACATGTTTTCTTATCTCGTATACTTGATTGCATATCAAAATCAGTTTAGAGGTTTGAACACCATGGAAGTTCTCAGTGTGCAATTTTTTTATCAATACTACGATCAACTTGAATTCACAGCTTCCGACCGAAAGAAGCATTCTTGATATACACAGTGAGAGACCTAGATTGGGAGTTACATGTTCATATTTCAATAGTTGTTCAAGAGGCAATGACAGAATGGGTGGATTGGTTCATTCAATTCCCTACATATACTTACATCTGTGTCTACAGTTATACAAGAAATCCAGCCATGCTACCATGTTATCCTTTAGATAAGATGGTGTTCATGGAGTTTCTAAGGCAATTATCTGAAGTCCATTCATGGTTACGTAACAAGCGCAAGCCGACAACCAGTTTTCCTTTGCAGATGGGAATCTACAAATGTAAAACAACAGTTGATGCCAAGATTGCAGGTCAGGAGTTGGAGAACCTCAAGCTCAAGTACCTTGTCGACGCACGCTCATATGACCCTTGGGGTTATTATTCAGTGCGTCTTGGAGGTCGCTCTCATCACAAGCCTACTATGGAGGACTACTAGGTCAGCTACGAGGATGAGTTCGAGGTGCGCCGATGCAGTTATAGCAGGTTCACTCTCCCGCAAATTTCTCTTTACATGTCAGAGTATGTGGAAGGGTTGTTAGATGATGATGGGGATGTACTTCCTCAATTCTTCAGAGAGCAGGTTAATACACAACCACTTTCAGCTATTGATTGGTTCGCCTAGGAGTATTCATCTGTGAAAGAGAGAACAAGTAGAGCTATTCAGAATAACATACTCTATTTAGAAAGCAAGAAAACAAGGAGGGCAGTCATGCCAAGCACAGAGACGCCATTGGTGGATTCTACACTGCCATCCTTGTCAAAGCCTAAATAGAAGAAAAGGAGTAATCCTCCTAAAAAGAACAATATACCCAACAATTCAAAAGGGAAGGCACTTGTTGCAGAAACACACATGGAGCCAGCTGCAAACACAATTTGTAGCATGCTAGAGCTAGAAGTACAACCTCTTGCGCCATCTACCACACCACGACAATCTCTAGTTTTGATTCACATTGATTTGGAGCAAGAATCACCACCACGTAGCCATACTTCTACACTTTCCGCCTCATCAGGACCTTTTGTGGCTTTCACCGATCCACCAAGTGAGATTAGTCGAGACTCGTCTTGGCTTGAGAGTCAGCTGGGAAGGAAGAGGAGGCAACCTTCATACATACTTGATTCTTCAGACTTTGATCACATCCACTAGGATCCATCAGATAAGAGGATTAAAAAACAAGTTCATGCAGAGAGGAACGTTGAGAAAGAGATCATTGTAGAGACTACAATACCTCCACTAGACAAGAATTTGGATGAATTGGAAGCTGAGGACTTCGAAGTTATCAAGGTTAACCTTGGTAGGAGCGCACGTCAAACAGAGGTTAATTTGCTTCAAGTTGCAACTGACAACATAATGGATAGAGTGGCAAAAGACGGAGAAGACAAGGCAGCCCTCAAGGTTGAAATCTAGCAGCTTCATATACATCTCTAATCTCGTCCATAGACCCGAGAATTTTACCGCTTCACTCCCACAGATGATAGATTCCACCAGCAGAGCAGGATCAACTCAATCAGATGATTGTGTACGGGAAGCGCATGATGGATTGGGAAGAGGAGTTTGTCACTAAGGGTCGCTTTGTACTTGTAGAGCTATTTCAAGTGAGATACAACGCCTGAGAACTCCGTTTGCAAATTCAGGACTCAAAGTGCAGCTTGGTGGTTGACAAACCTAGGGATGAAATCTTGATTGCTCACCTAAGGACGACATATGACTCGGTCGATGATGAAGAAGATATAGAAGCTATTTTTGATTGGAGAACACAATTAATTTTTAAGGCAAAAATACAGGAAACAATGACTTTAGAGTTGGCTGAGAGTAGAGAGCATCTGACTACTGCACTTCATTATGTTAGAAATTTTGTGTCACAAGTTCCTTTCCGATATCAGCGTGAGGCTGGTGAGTATGTTGAGCTTATAGACATTCAATCAAAATTGCAAACACTCATCCATGGTATTTTTAGTGGAGACTCTATTGGCTGTAAGTTAGGTCAACTTACAATCATGTTAGCGTTGTTCGTTGAGGCAGTCAGAAGAAAAAGAGGTGAACTTCAGAGCCAGATCACAAGTGGTGAGGATATGCTGCACATACATCGTGTACTACAAAAGAGTATCAGTGCCCCGGATGGTGATGCAGTCAACAACCTCATGGAGGGGTTAGTTGCTTGAGATCAGGGTCAGTGAACTCCAGTTCAGGGCGTACCACCTTTTCCAAGATAGACATTAGACATAGGAGTTCAACTTGATGCCTCTTTCCGAGTTAACTCGTTGTTCCACAATGCATGCTATGTCTTTCTTGGAAACATCTTTGTATAGTTGGAGTTACTAGTAAGTTTTCATTTCAATAAGGACGTGCATGTTGCACATGTCCATTTAGTCTTGTTTGTATCGGTTAACTGATGGTAGCTTTCCAGTTAACTATATAGTTTCATTTATTTAGACTTAGAGAATAAAATCTCGCATGCTTGAGAGACTGTAGTTGACTCAAGGTGATTTTAGGGTTGCCTACACCTTTGATATCTATAAATAAGAGTTTTCAACTCATTTGTAAATAACTTTTTCTTGTGATAGAGAATTGTTGCGCTATCGGCAACATGCCTATTCTCAAGATTGGTTCACCCTTGTAATTAAAACTTTTGCACACAATAGCAATATATGTTGAGCCTACCTTGCCTGTAATATTGTTATTCTGTATCTATTCATGAGTGATTACTATATTAATGAATAGTTGTGCCACCTTGCCTTCATGTTATTACTATGGTGTTTGTTCAAATCTTAGTTAAATGGGGTTGCTAGTTTGATCATTTATTGTATGCGTGTTTCGCCAATGCAATTTTCTGTCCTAGTTGCTTACCTTACCTTACCTTATGTTAATAATAAGCCTATTCAGATGAGCAAATTGCCGAGCCACCTTGCCCTCACGTTGCAAATCTGTACTTAAAGCTTATCGTTTGATGTGTGTCAATATACCTATTCAGCCAAGCAAATAGTTGAGCCACCTTACCCTCATGTTATGAAGTTGTACTCAGTTTATCATATATTTGTTTGTTTCTAATAAACTTCTTCTCAGCCAAGGAAATAGTTGAGCCACCTTGCCTTCACGTTGTGAATCTGCACCTGAAGTTTATTGTATAATCACATTCCTTCTCCTTTTCCTCATGCTCTGTTTTCTTGAGGAGATTGAATAGTTTAAACCATAGTTGGCACACTCGCAGAAAACTCGTGAGTTTTTTCAAAAAACGAGTTTGTTTGAGGTTTACTCGCCAAACTCAGAAAAACGAGTTTTTCGAAAAACTCGCGAGTTTTTAGTGGCAAGTACTCGCCAAAAACTTGAGAGTCCGTGATAAAGACTTGGCTGTGCATGCATAAAGTGAAAAAACGTCTTTTTTTAGTTTCATTTCATTTTGAAATTGAATGATAGTTTGTGTGAGGAGCTAAACCCCCCCCAAGCAAGGAGATATCATTTCCAACGATTTGCCATCGAGGAGAGCAAATTTAAATGCCATTCACAGGTAGGGTTTTTGTTTTTGTTTTTTGGTTTTGCTTAATCACTTTCTTTCGTTCTTCTTGCAAAATACTCATTCCAAATTGAAAAAAAGTCATGATAGAGCACAAAGAAACAATTTGTTTGCATTTAGAATCCAAAAAACAAGATTTATCACAATCTTTTGTTGATTTTTGCTGATTTTTTTCACTGTGTTTTGAAATTTTCAGACCTAGGTTCATTTTTTGTGTAGAATGATTAGATTAGTTAATAATGTTAATTTATAATTCATTTAAACACATTTGTAAAATTTAGCTCTATCTTTTAAGTTTTAAATTTTTAATGATTTAGGTTGTTTTTTAAATTTTTTTGTATTAAAAAACTAATATGCTGTATATATTTTTTGTATGTGTAGATTGATCATTGATCATTGAATACACACTATAATGGCTTCTGGCTTTGGTTCAACATCAGGTTCTGCCCCCGCCCCATCGAGTTCCACCCTGCCTACACCATCATCATGGGTTCTAGGCACTCGTCCTCCAGGGGCTAGAGACCCTACATGGAAGTATGGTGTGAGAGGGCACATACCTGGAACAGTTGTTTGCAGTGAGTGCAAGAATACATATCATGGAGGCATAAATCACCTCAAATACCATCTTGTAGGCATTCCTCAGTGTAATGCCAAGCCTTGTAAGCAGCCCAAAGAAGAGATTAGAAGAGAGATGCTTGCACTACTTTCAATTGCTGAGGAAAGAAAAATGCAAAGGGAGAGGGCAAAAAAATCCATAGTAGCTACCATAGCTAGTGGACATGCGCATGCCCATGGTCAGACTCAGGAGCATGGGGCCGAGCACATGGAGATAGAGTCAGATGAGGAGGGAGATATTGGCATTGTGGGCTCTCTTCGTGGTCGACGGATTCACCTTCATCGCACAACCACAACTGTACTGTCCTCTAGGCCCCTTGTTTCCTCTAGTTCGACTTCGACTAGAGTGCTAGTGCCACCACCACCTTCATCTTCACGCAACCCACAAAGTTTTTTTGTGCCTTGAAACACATGAGGAGCACAGGTATCATTGGAGGCTACAGGGTGGAACAAGGAGGTGCATCAACATGCCGACTTGGCATGTGTTGAATTTTGATATTTCAATAACATACCATTTAATGTGGCTAGTAGTCCCTATTGGAACAATATGGTCATTGCATTGACAGTTGCGGGAAAAGGCTACAAGCCACCTTCTCGCAAAGATTTGAGTGGGAGGTAAGTGAAAGTCAACTTAAATTTAATGCTAAGTTTATGTTCTTTAAATCAAATTAATTTATAATTTATTATTTATGTTGAATTCAAGCTATTTTTGTTTGAAACTTACAATTTTGTACTTATTTAATTATTTTACTTTGTACTTGTAGGTTGCTCACAAATGCAACCCAAAGGGCAATGCAAGTGGTTGAAGAACAAAAAAATAAATGGAAGAAATATGGCTGCTCCATTCTTTCTGATGGATGGATGGATGGGAGAAACCGCACCATCATTAACTTTTTGGTTGCTTGCAAAGATGAATTTGTGTTTTGGAAGTCGATGGATGCTTCCAACAAGATAAAAACTGCAGATACATTGTGTACATTGTTGGAAGAAGTTGTGATGGAGGTGGGGATTGCTAATGTGGTGCAAGTTATCACAGATAATGCAGCAACGTATGTGGCAGTAGGAAGAATGCTTGAGATTAGACATCCATCACTCTTTTGGTCACCTTGTGCGACTCATTGCCTTGACCTTCTTTTGGAGGACATAGGCAAACTTGTTTGGGTGGCACCAATTGTAGATGATGCAAGGAGCATCACAAAATTTATCTACAATCACCCTTGGGTTCTTAGCTTGATGAGAGATCATACACAAGGGAAGGAGTTGGTGAGACTAGGTGCCACAAGGTTTGCAACAATTTTCATAACGTTGCAAAGCATTTTGGATTCTTTGGGCTCTTTAAAATAAATGTTTGTGAGTCAAGCATGGAATGACTCCTCATATTCAAAGAAGCCCGAAGAAGAGAGAGTTGCTACAATAGTCTTCGACCCCTTGTTTGCACCAAAAGCTACAGAGATCGTGAAGGTAACTTCAAAACTTTGATTTTAATTTTAAACCCAAGTTGAATATAAATATATATATTTTTTAATTTAACTTTAAGCCTTTCATTATAAATTTCTAACTTTGATCTTTTTGTATTTTTAATCTAGGTGTCGGAGCCCTTGGTAAGAGTCCTTCGCTTGGTAGATGGGGATCAAAACTCCATGGGATATATTTATGAGGCCATGGATAGAGCCAAAGAGGCTATCAAAAGTTACTACATGGGGGACAGCCTGAAATTTGATCCCATATGGGAAAGTGTTGATAGGAGGTGGAACAATCAACTCCACCAACCCATCCATGCAGAAGGGTACTTCCTCAACCCTTCTTATCTCTTCTGAGAGAGCTTCTCTGATCCTAATGGAGAGGTTATGGAGGGGCTCATGACATGCTTTCAGAGGATGGAATCCGAGGTTGCAGTGAGAGACCACATCGTCAGCAAGTTGGATATGTATAGGGAAGCAACTGGTAATCTCTTTTCTTCGGAGTTGGCTATTAGAGGAAGAAACACTCTGCCACCAGGTATAAAATTGGGAGTCTTTAACTTTTAAGTTTATTTCACATGCATCTTATAATTTGATAAAATGTGTTTTGACTTTTGATTCTTTCACTTTGTTTTCTACTCTTCAATATTTTTTTTTTGTAGAGGTTTGGTGGAAAAATTGGGGTGGAAAAACCCCACATCTTCAAAAAATTGCCCTCCGCATATTATTTCAGCCCTGTAGTGCATCCAGTTGTGAGCGCAATTGGATTGTTCGAGTCCATTCACACGAAAAAGATGAACAAGTTAGCACAAAAGTGCCTCAATAATCTTGTCTTTGTGCAATACAACCTTCAGTTGCACACAAAGAGAGTAGAAGAAAAATCATTGGATCCTATTGATTTAGATGAGATAGATCCTTATAATGATTGGACAGGGCGAGATGAGCAGCCTCCATTGTTTAGCGCAGATGAGATCCTTGGCTTTGAGAGACAAGCAATGGAGGATGTGGGCGCATCAGGAGATGTAGGGTTGGAGGACATTCCTGAGGATATGGATGAGATTCAGCCAGAGCCACAGACACAGCCTTCCATGCCAGTCGAGGAGCCAGTAGCAGTAGCAGTAGCACCACGAGTGCGATCACCGCCACCACCACCATGTACACGCGGGAGGACTAGAGGACCCACCCCTTCTTCCCTAGCTGCTGCTAGACTAGGGAAGAGGAAAGCCTAGCATGTTGTATTTAGTTACTGTTTAGTATTTGTTTCTAGTTCTAGTTTTATTGTTTTCATGTATCAGATTTTTAGGCTTTTAGCCATCAGGATTCCGCATAAGAATGCGATTTTGTAATCAATTTACATTAAAGTCAATCAAAATTAATAGAAAACACTTTTGTACTCATTTATGGATTCATTGGATTCATCTTGTCATTGAAATTTGCAAAAAAAATGTGTTTCTAATGAAATTTATGCAATTTTTTAAGTTCCCGAGTTTTTTGCCGAATTTTTTCTGAGTTTTAAAAACTCTCCAATTTTTGGCTTGGCGAGTTTTTGCTTGGGGCGAGTCTTCCAACTATGGTTTAAAGCATTTAATTTTTTAGTTGTAGTTAAGACCTGCAAAACCAAAGAAAAACCCTTAGCTGCAACGTCCTTAGTTTCCTTAACCTTGTGCCTCTTCCAGCTGAGTCGAAAAAGATAGGATTTAGATCATTTACTTTTAGAATGCATATCAACAAAAGAGGGAGCTTCCCCTCCTAATTTGAAGAGCAGTCATTACACACTGTGCATAGCTGTTCATACCAACTCGCAATCTAGAGGTGCTAATTGTTCTCAGCCGGAGTTGCTTGTTCTCAGCCTTGAGGGCTGCCTTGTCTTCTCCGTCCTTCATGACTCACTCTTCAAGATTATTTGCAGCAACCTTAAAAAAACTCACATCCACATGTCGAGTGCTCCTGCCTAAATTAGCTTTGACGAAGGTGAAATCACAAACTTCAACTTCATCCAGACTCTTGCCTACCAGTGGTGTCACAACTTCAACAACGATCTCTGTCTTGAGAGTCTTCTCTATATGCACTTGCTTCTTGACCTTATTATTTGACTTGTCTTGATAGGGACTGCCAAACTCAGATAGATCAAGTTGATATGAAGGTTTTCGCCTCCTTCTCCCCAAAGTCCTCTCGAGCCAACATGAGTGATCAATGTTATCCTCTCGAGGAGAAGTTGCTGCTGCTATGTCAACCACTGGTGGATCAATTGGTATTGAAGTTTCATGAATCAACATCTCTGGCTCTGAGTCAATACAATCTCGATGGGAGGTGACTGAGGAGAAAACGGTGAACCGGGAGATGAAGAGCCAACTTCAGCTTGTACCATTGTATCTACTAGAACTTCCAATGATTTCTCCTTTTGAACTCCATTTCCTTTCCTTGTTCTTCCACTAACTCTAGCACCTTCAATCAAATTTATTCTTTGCTTCACTCTAGATTTTGGCTGTGATGTAGAAGGCAATGAAGAAAACACCTCTGGCGGCTCCGTAGCTGAAACTGCCTTTCGCCTCCTCTTGTCATCCAAAAAATACATGCTCATTTTGATAACTCCTTTCAGCAGGTCCTCAATTGAAGTACTCTCCATGGCATACCAATCCGGTTGGCGAAGCGGCTAGCGAGCAACTTGGTTCTTGACGAACGCCCTAAGTAACACCTCTCCGTCATCATCTGACAAACCTTCAATGTCTTCTAATAAGAAATCAGCAAGCTGAGGAAGAGTAAGTCTGCAGTAATGACATCAACGCACTTCAACTTCATCTTCACAGTTGACCTAAAAGTCCTCAAGTGCTGGCCTATGTGACCAACTTCGCTCCAACCATGCTGCATAGTGACCCAAAGGATCATAGGTGCACTTCTTGATGAGATACTTGAAATGGCGTTTCGACAACTCATTGGTTATCAACTTGCAATCGGCTGATGTCTTGCACTTGTATATGCTTAGTCCAAATGGAAAGGTGAATGCTTGCTTGTGCCAATTGCGAGGAAAAGTGTGAACCTCCTGAGCCTGTCTTAGGAACTGCATGAATAGGACCTTGTCTGACGGGTTCCTCGGTAGCATCAATGGTTTTCCGGTGTAACCATACTCTCGAATATATGTGAAAGTGGGGAATTGAATGAACCAATCTGCCCAACTCTCCATTGTAGAATTCGCCTTTGGTGAAATTCCGATGTGCATCTCATTATCCAGGTCTCTAACTATCTTCATTAGGAAGTGATCATTCATCGCTTTGAAATCCTGTTTAGCCTTTGAGAACTCCAATTGTGAGTAATATTCGTGTACATGTTGAATGCCAAGAGTTCCATTGGTCTTCAAAGTTCTAAAATTGCCTTGGAATGCAATTAAGTAGACCAAATAAGAAACCATGTGAAACTCGTGGATTTTAAGGAAACTTGTGATTTTCCAGTGAAGACACTCACTGATCAACATAGCCCAATCGAAGTGTTCATTATTATGGATAATTTGATTGATGGCATAGAACATCCACGGTCAGAAAATATGAGCCTCCTCTTGACCTGTAACCCAGTTGAGCAAAGTAATTAGGATGGGAATCTCGTCCTTGAACTCTCCATGCCCAACTTTCTTGGGCAAGTTGGTCTTCTATTTTAGCCACCTTTGAGATCTTTCCTTGTCTCCCTCCCATATCTTGACACAATCCTCCATGACTATGGTAAATTTGTCTGAGTGAGGTGGAATAGCAAAGCACTTCTCAATGTCTCTTGGCTTGAGGTTGCAAATGACTCGCCCATCTGCTGATCAGATTTGTCTTGTAGATGAGTCATAATGCTTTATGTATGCAATGACGAACTCAAGATCAACCACCATGATGAGAATAGATGCTGCTGCCAGCAATCCGAAATGGTCAATATTCTTGACTGTTGTGTTGTACACTCAATATTCTTGACTGTTGTGTTGTTGATGCCTTCCAACGTGCTCAACTTGACCATTGGATAGATGTGACCCAAGTTTGTGTCAAAGGTTTTCAAAAATTCGTGAACTAAGACCGATTTGGCCTTGCATTCTATTGGGTTGAATTGCATTTTGAAAATCTAGACTTTTGACTTTAAAGTCGGATATGTTTGGAGTCCAAACATCCACGGGGACTCGTCCCCTGCCCTAGTACCCCTGTCCCCGTCCCAAAAATGTTTTAGGGACTTAGGGACTCCTCAGAAACTTCCACCTACCGTTGCATCTGATGGTGACTCAAACTTGAGCTCCAATTTTGATACTAACTTGTCAGTTGCATCTGCTGATTAGGGACAGCCATATATTTTTTATGTTTTTGTCATTTTATAGTTGAAACTTGGAGCCCTTGGGCATTTTGTTATAATTGTTATTTAATATGTATGCACATTGACAATGAAAGCATTTGAATTTTGTTAATTTGTTTGTCGATTCTCATGTGAAATCTCAATTCAAGTCTAATGTTATGTATTAATCTTCTACAATGTCTATGATGAATGCTTTATCAATGTTATGATATGAATATTTGAAATTTCTCTATACTTTTAAAATTTCCCTATTTTTTATCAGTCGTCCCCTAAAAAATGGCCCAAAAGCACCCTCGTACCAAAAAATCGTCCCGCCGTCCCCTACTGTCCCCATCCCCGAAACTCCGTGGAGCATAGGTTTGGACAAAGTTCAAAAAAAGCTAATCATGGCTCTAGATGAGGCTAAAAATAACCAGTTGAGGGAAAACCTTTTAGGAAATTTTTTGAAACATGGGTTTTGTAGAGAGTAGAGAATTAATTTCTAAGCGAACCCAGATTGTCAGAAACTCGAAAAAATGAGTTTTAGCAAGGCATGCAAAGGCTTTTCAATCGAGAACTGCAGTGGCTATAGGGGCTCTGGGGGCAATTTTTCTCAAGAAAAACTGAAACATGGGTTTTGTAGAGAATGGATTTCTAAGCATACCTTGATTATTAGATTTTGGAAAAATTGAGTTTTAGGCCCACATGCAAAAAACTCTTCGAAAAAAAACATAGTGCTTCAAAAATGGAAGCAACAAGGCAATTTTCTCAAAACATTCTGGAACATGGGGTTTGTTGTTGACACTAAAATATGTGAACCTAGATGATCAAATTCTAAAAATTCAGCCGTTTACTTTGACATGCGAGAGAAAACCTAAGACAAGGATAGAAGAATTTTAGAGATAGAAAAAAGAGTTATTATTCTGCCTTTGAAAATCATGCCTATGCTTGAACTCATTTTGATGAAGTTTGCATGCACTCGAACAATGAAGTCTGAAAAATATTTTCTTTGAACAATATGGACTTGGCATTGCAAAGAACATTGAAAATTGTCACCTGTAGCACCTTCAGATCTTTGCTTGCTCGAGAAAATGTGTTTTCTTTCACCTGCGATGAGAATAATGGACACCAATGCCTTAATAAATAAAATTTATGAATTTAGGCGTCACAAATGCATGCAAATACCTATAAATGGATGCCACCTTCTAATTGGACCTCAAACTCAGTTATCTGGATGAAAAATAAGCCCTAAATTGGGTGCCACCTCGATGCACTTCAGTTAACTATGCATGCAAAAAATGAATTCACAATTTGCAAGCAAAAATTAAGTCTAGTTGAAGTCGACTTGAGAAGTGCAACTGAAGATTTAATATTATTTAAATTCAATTAACTAACACCTCCATTTTGGGGTGTCCCATGCACTTGAGTTCAAAAGTCAAACTTTGACTTTAGGCGTCACCTTTTAGACTTAGCTAATTTCTTGAAAATTTCAATTTGCAAACGTCACCGGAGCCTATGTTCAATCATTGATTTTGATTGATTGGTGTATCCAGAAGACCGGCTGAAAATTTCATTGAAGAGCAGGATCAAAATTGACAAGAAACTCCTTGAGGCAACAAACCCTAATTTTGACTTCTAAGGCTTCAAAATTCAGGGCGCCCCTAGTCTCCAGGGGTGCTTTTAGCTTCAGACAGTCAATTTTCATGAATTTTCATCATTTTGAAGGTGATTTTGACCTTCATCTCGCGTTCTCCGGCAACTCACAAAACTTCAAAACTGGCTAACAGGCTCACTGCGGAGCTAGCTGAATTCTGAACATGAGTTCTTGGAGAGCACTTTTCTTAAAAACATCATTTGGCAGCTGAAAAACTTAGGCACCCCTGGCTAGCAGGGGTGCTTTTCTTTACAGAGAGCCATTTTTTCAACTAGCTGAGAATCCACTTAAACCTCGGCTGCAGGCTGCTGACAAGTCTTCTGACCTGGCTGAGGTATGCAACGGAAAGCTGGAAGCGTGATGGACATGATGAGTATCTGAAATGGCTCAAACAACTGCATTTGAGGTTCCAAAACCTTGGGTGCCCCTGGAGGCCAGGAGCACTTTTCTCTTTTCTCTCAATTTTGACCATGATAAAACCTTATATTTGACTCCTGATTCTGACAGTTCAACAACTTAGATTAACCCGTTGACGGATTCGTTGCGAAGCTAGATCAAGTTTGAGACAAACGTCTTGGGTATCATTTGATCAGAAACCTTCATTTGGTACCTCAAAAAGATGGGCGCCCCTGGCCTCCAGGGGCGCTTTTTTTTGCCAGTGTTAGTCATTTTTTCAACTCCCTCATTTCTCGTTCAATCTCTAGTTTCAGGTGCTAGACAGATCTTCCAAACTAGCTAGTAGGCTCATTGTGAAGCTGATAGTATTTCAGAGAAGTCTTCTTGGAGGTGACAAATCTCCAAAAGTTGATCTGGGCCTCTGAAAACTAGGACGCCCCTGGCCTCCAGGGGCTCTTTTGTCTCCAGAGTTCGAAAAAATTAGATGATTTTCACCTCGACGGAAATCCCCCCCCCTGAGATGAAGCATCATTTTGCACTTATTTCACCATATAATCTTTACTGAACCGTTTTAAGCTTAGATTTTGACACTCGGTCTCTGGCCATCTGCCATTGATGACCTCGGCAATCCTAACTTTTCTTCAGAAAAAGTGAAAACTACCTACCAGACTTAAATTGAGTTTTAACTGAAACTGACTTCACCATTGTGATCGTGAAGTGAAATAAACCAATCAAAACAATTTTCAGTTAGTTTTGACAAGTTTCAATTTTTAGGATTTTTGCCTAAAAATAGGGGTCCAAAAACCCTAATTTTCATTTTT
This sequence comes from Sequoiadendron giganteum, assembly GCA_007115665.2. NCBI lineage: Eukaryota > Viridiplantae > Streptophyta > Pinopsida > Cupressales > Cupressaceae > Sequoiadendron > Sequoiadendron giganteum. Next base: position 13,334,465 of record VCHN02000014.1, read on the forward strand.
TTCGAATTTTACCAATATCTTCCTGACATCAAACTGACTAGAAGCCCATACTTGATTTTCCCAAAAACTATGTTTTGACATGATTTTTACAAGGTTTAAACCATTCTAAGTAAAATGCCTTAATGAAGCAATTTTTTTTTGGTTTGGGTACAACACGGTGTTGGAAAGGTATTTTAGAGCTCTTTAGATCTATCCATGCACTTTTTCCATTGTTTGCCCCAAGTTCTTTTTATTCAGTTTGTCATTATTTCACCTTCTAGTCAATTACTTGGACATCTTGGCACTTGGAAATGTTCTATTTGCATAAGATGACTTCATTTGATTTGCTTTACATGTATTGAGGTTAATGGTCTCTGATTTAATCATTTGAGGAGTTATCCTGGGGTTTTTGTCCATCCTTCTATGCTAATCCTGGAAAAGAATAAATATGAGTCTTGGCAAAACAACATCCTAACATATCTTAGGTGACTTAATCTTTTTCTTTATTTTATGGACTCATACTTGAACCAAACACACTAGGGAGAAGATCCATTTTTAGCACGACATTGTATGTTGTATCAAACATTGATTGTCCCCATGCACTTTGGGAGATCAATGAAGACCCTCATATCTCTCCTTTTGTAGAGGATCCTATTGTGGATTGCCTCATTCTCCTTGATGATAGAGATATCATACCCTTTGATGATGATACTTTAGAGGAACTTGAGTATATTGCAAGCCTTGCATATTTCGATGGTTCAAAGTCTTGTGTCCTTGTTCCCATCTTTATATTGAGACCCAATCTCCATCTTCTATTGTTCTTGATTAGATTAGTATTGCCACATCTATGGCCCCTATTGATTCAGTGCAGCACGACATTCATCCTCTTCCAAACACAACTACTTGGGATTCATATCTATTATGACATATCATCCTTGTTTGTGGAGTCTCATAACAACCATATCATCGTTGTTAGCCCTCCATTATCATTGTCTTTGGAGCTTGTTCTACATCAATTTTCATAGAATTTTGAATTGACATCATCTCATTCCAACATGTGGAAATTTGAGCAGTTTTTAGAGGCACACATCATTTGGATTTGGATTCCCTATTCATCTAACTTATGGAAATGGCTTCTCCAATCACTAGTGGATTTTTTTCTTCCTAAGGAGAGAAGTGTTGTTTGCAGGTAGTGGATCGTATTATGTCTTCAGGCTTTCATCATTGGCATAGGAGCTACTTCTTTATGGGGGATTCATATACTCATCTTCTCTCTCCTATTGTGGGGATATTTAATGTACTTATGTGACAAAAGAAGTCCTTGAGGGGTCACTTTGAGTCCTTTCCTTTTTTCACTAGTGCATTTATTTTATTTTATTTCTGGGGAGGATTTTTTCCCATGAGGTTTTCTCCTTTTCTCCAATTATGAGAGATTTATCTATTTGTACATGGGTACTTCATCAGGCCTTGTATCTAGGACCCATCCATGCATTCATCATTAGGTTTTTAGCTTCTCCCTAAGTTAAAACTAAGGGGAGTGTTAGAGTAAAATAGGTAATCACCTAATTAATTAATTAATTAGGTCCCCTTTTTACTTTATTACACTTGAGCTAAACTTAGAATTTCTTTTCTATATTTAGGTCATGTGTTTTTTGTCTCATAGCATAGTATGAAGACACTTATTATCTAATCTAATCCTCACCTAAGGTTTCATCTAGGGTTTCTTTTCTCTTTATAAGCATTCATTATTCATCATTGTAATCATCCAACATCCATAATTTAGATGTTTTTGGATAAATAAATTTTTTCAAGGTTGCATAGCACAATCAATGACTTTTTCTCTCTTCATGTGATAGATGTTTTGGTTGCAGGTGTTTTTTGGAAGCTATGGGGTTCACTATCAACTCCAATTGAACATAGCATCCTGAATTGATCACTTGGAGAAGCAAATCAAATAGATATGGAATATTGATGAAAGAAAGATCCTATGGAGGCATGTGTGGATTGAACCATTGAGTGTGAGGTATTTGCAAAGGGAGCAATTGCACAAAATGTACTAGTAGATGTGCGATGACACAACTTATATCAAATGAAGAAGAGAAGCATTTGCCCTATAGGAAACATTTGATTGTTTTGAGAAGCAATGGTGGCATAATCAAACAACCAACTCTAGAAATTGTGGAGAATAAGATGCGTTGCAAGGAATATGTGACTAATTAGGGAGGAGGAGATCTTGGCAATGTTGCAAATATGGTAGACATATTGGACAAAATGTTAAATCTAGTGAAGAGTGAAGGAGATCATTTTGAAACTGAGAGTGTAACAAAGAAAGTTGCTAGTTGTGGTAAGCATATTCTTCTAGAGGATGTTGGTGAGCCAACAAACATTAGGTGGTGGGTAACATGAATTTCCTTGTAGAAATCAAGTGGATGTTCTAAAGAGTGAAGAAATCCAAAGAGATCATGCATGGCCAAAAGAATTGGAAGTGGCTCTTGAAGTGATTCTTGCAAATGGAGAAGCATTAAAGGATTGAGATATCTAGATTTTCACATAAAAGAAGCAATAGTGATGAAGGAAGAAATTCTGTAGATTGTTTTCTTGGACTACTATGAACACAAAAGGGTTATAGCTCTAAATTTGTAGTTGAAACATATTTGAAAAAAATGTCACAAACCATTCCTTGTCAAGAGTTGAGTGATGAGTCCAAGATTGTAAATTGCTTTTCGAAGAGGTGAATAGGTTACAAGAGTTGTTGCAAAGTGTCATTTTGGGTACAAATTGAGAGATGGACCTACGTAGAGGGTTTGTAGGCTGGTGCAAACTGACATTGCTAAGAATGGATCTAGAGGAAGAACACCATTCTAGTTGGTGTCTAGAATAATTTCTAAGTGTGTTGGTGATATACTAAAAATTTCAAATGGTGAGTGTGTTAGCGTAGAGTATGATGAATTCATTCAGGAGTGGTTAAAAGTAAGAAGTATCTAGTACAATATTGATATAGTGGTGTACAAAAAAGAAAAGTCTTACTTAGAGGCGAAGTTAGTCATGGTACACTAAAGAAAGAGAGATTTCCTTTTAATCAAATAATAAATGTTTAGAGCAACTTGAGAGGGAAATGACCTAAAGCATTGTGGCTTGACTTGGGTTGTACAAAATTGCAAACGATTAAGATTAGATTCATGTGCAACAGGATAGAGGGTGTAGAGACTACAATGATACCATGGGTTGCATCTATAAAAATAGAGAATTCCTTTGTAGAAGGGGTGAAGAGAATTAAAAATCTATTGAAAACGAAAATGAAGATGAATTGTGTGAAGTTCTTGGACTGATAAACATTAGTGGCTAATCCAAAAAATGTGGTATTGATTGGTTTGGAAGAAAACCTAAAGGATGTAGTTTAGACGAATGTATCCAGTAGTGTCTATGGGTATTGAAGAAGAGTGGAGTTAAATGGGTGGAAGAGACCAAGGGGAGGAAAGGAGTGGACTTTAATGAAGGTGTTGTTGAATATGAGGTTTCAAATGTGTATGTGTTGGCACATTGTGTGGCTATACTTGCAAAAATGAAAAGACTCACAAGAAGTTGGAGACGACATCAAAAGGGTGTAGAACTCATTTCCCAATAGGAAGAAGATCAATCATAATGCAGTTAATGCATAGTGGATAATGACCCAGTAGGGGATGGGATAGTGACAACCAAAAGATGGAGGTGGTAATTGAGAATGGCCATGAGAAGAAAATGTAGATGAGCCATTGTAGAAATGTGGTGATAGCTTGATTGAGGAAGGTATACCACAAGATAATGCAATAGAAAAACACTTGGACGAGGTGAAATATCCCCCTTAGTTTTTATTTTTTATTTTTGAGCATATAAAACTTCACCCATTAACGTTAGCCCAAGAAAGATAACAACTGAAAGAAACCCTTCATGTTTTGATCACCCAAATCCCAGAGCGGGCAAGGTGAGAGCATATGGTGTAAGGGGATCTGCTAGCAATAAACTGAAATACTAGAAGTACAATGCTATTGACGGATAGCCAAACAATAGAAGAAATGTAAATGCTTAGGCGGTAAGCCAGCCTCTTCCACTTTTCAACGAGTAACGAATAAGAAAGCAAGTAGGTGGCAAGCTAGCCTCTTCCACTTTTTAGTGGGAATGAAAACACAAGTACTAAAATGAAAGAGCTGATCAATACTATTGAAACATTGTTATAATATGGCGTTAGATTTAGTACAATAAGAGAATGTGTGAACTCTTCATGCACCTTTGAAACTATGGTTGCCTCTTTGCACTCTTATGTTGAAAGCATGGTCAAATGCATATTTGTAGATTCTTCTTGAGATTCTGCTATAAAATCCACGGGATGCCAAATTTCATTCTTTTCTTCGGCGAAATAATTCTCCTCATTATTTTGTACTGTCTTCATCAAAAGGGGCTTCAATTTCTCCTCACATTGATTAAACAATTCATTAATCAACATATCAACAATAGGAGAAATCTTTTCTTCATGTTCACATGCATCCAAAAGGAGAGATTGGACATTTGGAGGAATTTCATCAACCTCTTTAATAGTGAGAACAAGAATATTCTTTACAGCTGCAATAACATTCTCTTCTTGTTCACTCCAAGTGGATATGAAGAGGTAGTAGAACAAGTGAAAAATCTGATTTTGCATTTCCAAGTCTATTAGCAAGTTACTTGTCCTGAGATCTGAAAATTTCTTTAAGATATCAGCTCTTCTGGGAAATTGATTGCAACCGATTTCATCAAGATCTTGAAAAATTTCTACAATCATATGAAGAATCTTCTTCATGGTTTCATCATCATAAGGCATCAAAGGTGCTAGGATTATCATAACTTCACTAAAACATGAAGTAACCAACAAACTTATATCTTCATCTAGATGCCCTATCCAATAGGGATGAATCAAAGAGGTCATTGCAAGAGATAATGCCACTTCATCATTTCAGGTGACTATTAGACTTGGCTCAAACAATGTTCCAACTCAGACAATACACTCACTTCTTCACCTCTTGTCAACATTCTTCATTGAGCCTTGTACCTACAATGGAAAGTGACCTTGCCAATCTTCTTTCTTTTTCAAAAGCTATAATCAAATCTAACTTCTCACGATTTCTAAACTTCAAAAAATGTATCATTTTTCAGAACTTCTAGAAGTCGAAATTGAACTCAGTTCTAACCTTTGGTGTAGAATCTGATTTCTCTATCACTCATCTGAAAGTTGAGGTCTGTTTTTTTCATAGGATGGCAAGATCTTGGCTCTGATACCATTGAAATATCCCCCTTAGGTTTTTTATTTTATTTTATCAGCACAATCACCACTGTTAGCATTAGCTCCAATAATCAAACCAACTGAAATGGAACCCTCCACTTTTTGATCACCAAGATCCTGATGGGGCAAGGTGAGAGCATATGATGCAAGGGGATCGTTAGCAATAAACTGAAATTGAAATTGCAATGTTGTAGGCGGCTAGTCAACCATTCTGAAGTAAAATAATGGAAATGTAAATGTAGGCGGATAACCGACCATGAAGCTCTACCACTTATTAAGTGGGAGCGAAGTTATTACAATTTATAAGGTGGCAAGGTAGCCATGAATCCACACTACCACTTTTGCAACGGGGGTATATTTAAACAATATGTGCTGGAAGTAAAATAATACTCAACCACTTCTTCAGTGGGAGTAATTACAAAACTGAAATATAGAATACTCAACCACTTATTCAATGGGAGTAGTAAATACAACTGTAATATTTTGAAAGTAATTAGTTGAAACAGTACTACTGTAATCAACGTTACAATATGCCTTCTTTTACAATGAATTTTTCTCTAACTTCAAAACAATGATTTCATAATATTCCTTATTACAAATGTGAATGAGAACAACAAAGGAATATGGCATTAAACATAAATAACTAGGTCTAATTTGAATAACCAGCAAACTGAAAACTCAAACCAGCAAGCTAGGAGATCTCTAGAATGTTCATATCTCCTTCAATACTCATCCAAAAGACTCCAAACCAAATGCAAATGGAGCCTAGGAGAAGGGCAACCAAATACAAGGCAACAAACAGCTTCAAACAACCTTCAAATTTTATGAACACATCCTAATGCAAATCTAGAAATGATAAAACCCTCCTATCAAAGGTGACCTGCTCTAGAAAAATGGAGATTTCATAATAAAATCTAAAACTTGGTGAAAGGGGGCGTCGAAGGTAGGAAAGATGATTGCTACGATACCCAGAACCAATAAAAATTCACACAAAGAGCTGTGAATGAAAACGAGTTACAGCCATACAAAAACCAGCAAACTCAAAATCAGATTATACAACAACAATCTGAATTCGGAAATCAAAATAAACTCAATATGCACTCCTGGATGAAGCACAGTCTTCAGAATCCAACTAGGTATTGTCTTGCAAGTATGAAACTGAATGGATGGAGCTAGGAGGTATGCGTTCCACGAAGCAAGAGCTCTAAATTCATTTCAGCAGCATTTCGATATAATCAACATCAATGAATGCCAAAAGCTGGAGCAAAGCCTCTTAAATAGAACTTTGAGGTGACCTTTCAAATTCTTCTTTTCCCTCCAAAAGGGGATGCCCATCTCAAGTTTGCATTTTTATATTTTTAAAAACAACTTTTTTCTCCTCCTCCTAGGCGTCCAAGGAACAAGGCACATAATATAACATTTAAATATTTAATTCTTCTTCCCATGAGGCGTCCACTCCAAAATCCCACCTTTTAAAACAACATCAAGTCATTAAACTAGGCCAAGGGGCCCAAAGAGATATTAAAATAATAAAATGACTTAATGAATCCTAAAATGCCAAAATGAGCCAAAAAGTGTCAAGGACCAAAAATACTCATTTTGCCCTGTCCGAAATAGAAAACACTCTGAACTACTGAACTACTACCAATTGGAGCACTGCCAAAAATAGAACTTACTAAAAATAGCATATTGCTAAAAATAGTAAGTTGTTCCAACTCATTTTGAGCACAAAACATGTAGTTGTCATGACTTACTAAAAATAGTAAGGGCCTAGAAAGGTTGTCAAATGGAGATGCATGTTACTTCATTCTGAAGCACTTTGAAAACCCAGAAACCTTTCCTGCATGCAAGGTATCTGCTAGAAATGCATGTCATTTTTTCAACATGCATGTTACCTTATCCTGAAGCTCTCCAAAAACCCAGAAAGCTCCACCAGACATGCATCAAAAACTCTCACATGAAAACATTCAAAAAACTCATCTAAAACTTCCTACAAAATAGGAAACCCTAATTTGCGCTTCTGACTAGCCTACGGGCCTCCAGAAATAGGCTATTAGTCACAGAAGAATGTATGGCTAAAATAGGGACATTACAGAAAAGCATTAGCATATTCAAGTAAGGTACATCAAGGAGGAACATATATATAGTAAGAAGGATCAAATTTTGGAAAATACAAAGGAAACCATGGATAACTATATTTTATGTTAATATTTCTATGCATACATGCATCATTTGGGAATTGTTCTTCGATATAACTGGCACTGTCAATGCGCAAAAGAAGTTCACGAAGCAATGGTCAATGTTCTCATTTGTATTCTTTGTTCTTCCTTTTCTGTTAATTTTTATTTCCTTTTTGGAACTTAGATATTTATTTGACTTTTTAACCTATTTCTAGCCTTTCCCGTTTTTCAGTTTGTTCCTTTTCTAGTTCTATTTAACTAATCTAGTTCTTTTGATTCTTTTAATTATTTTTCTCCCTAGTGTATCTTTTAAACCTTGATTGGGAGTTTAGTCTTTTATACTTTTTTGGTGTGTGTTTTTCCATATATATATATATATATATATATATCTTAAAGCTTGTTTGGAGTTTTGTCTTTAATTTTTATTTTTATATTTTTTGTGTGTGGGTGTTTTTTCTTATAAATAAATAATATATATTCATTATTTATTTATATCCACTTTTATATATATATATATATATATATATATTTCTTATTTCATTTGTTTCTTATTTGTAGGGGTTTTTAATTGTTTCTCATTAGTGGTCCCTTTCAAATTTTCTTTTTGTATTTGTCTTTTTTCTTAAGGAAGTTAGAAATTCCATTGTTTGAACAATTTTGTTTTCCTTTTTGTTTTCTTCTAATTTGTTCTATTTTGTGTCTATTTTGTCCTTTTGGTCCTTAGTAGTCTATTTGGTAGCTTCTTAGTCTTCGTTTTGTGTTTCCCCCTTCTCTCCCTGTTACACCCCGATTGTATAGCTACTATTGCATAGGGCAAATGAGTGTATTGTGTGAATCTTTGATATGAATAAAACGTGTTTTGTTATCGAAATGAATGTTCTCTATTTAAATGACTGTCTCATTTGGTTGGTACTTCTATTGATGTTATGTTGCATGCAAAGTATTGAATTGAGAATATTCTAACTTAGACGTTTTGTATACTGTTGATGTTATGAACAAGTAACTGCCGAGATTGTATGTCTGTGGATGCAGGAACAGGAACTATTCCTCCAGGCAGAGGGGAGACATCACTCAGGAGAGGGGCTTGGTCGAGTAACCGGTAAAATTGATCGTATGAGCATACACACACTTCACTGAGGGTTTTAGGAACCGAGTCAGATTAAGTTGTCATGATAAGTCATCCTTAGGCTTAGGAGTTCTGATTACTTTTTCATGCTTTATGAGTGGTGTTCCTTGATTGACTGACTTACTGTTCTGTGAGCCTTGAATGTGAAATGTGAACTGATAAGTTACTGATGCCTGGAATTTACAGTTAAATGTATAAATACGTGTTTATGCAATTACGTCTATTAGAGGTGCTCTGACTGGCCTATAATACACGTAATTGGAGATTTGAAAATAAACATGTATAGATATATTTAAGTGTAAACTGGGTAAGTTAATTAATATATTTAATAATATATTTAATATCGATGTTATTATAGTTTTACCGATAATATAATATATTAATATATCTAATATAATATTTGAATATTATATAGATATATTTATATATTTAAAGAAAGGTAAGTTAAAAACTATAATAATATTGTATTGAATATAATACAAAATATATTAATACATTTTAATGAGAATATTAAAATATCTAAACCTTTGGAAAGATTTTATATAAACTATAATCTTTGGCATTTAAATTTACATTTATCTTATAAAGGTATTTGAGTTTATTTACCTTTGGAAATAAAGGTAATAAGACTTTCATAGTCTTTGGTAAATACTTTGCAAACCATACAAAGGAAATTCGAAATATTGAAATACTTGGAAAATATTAAAAGGAAAAAGAATTTCGAAATTTTGTAAAGACCAATGGAAATTTATAAAAATCATTTAAGGAAATGTAAGTATGAACTATAGACTTTGGAAAGTATAAAAGAAACATTTGAAAAATCACGGATTTCTTCCCGTGAAGAAATCGCGCGACTGTGTTAAGCAAAGAAATGGCGAAAAACTTCAGCAAATACAGTCCGCGCCCAGCTCACACTTGAAAGACTTGGTCGCGGATGCTAAAGCGCCACCATTGTGGACGCGTGGGTGGAAGAAAGGTAACAGCAATTGCAAAAAAACCCTTGACGTTTTCAAACCGAAAACTTTGGACGCCATTTGTGTTGCAGTCCGCCATTTTTGAAGGCAAGTTGAATGTTTAACCTGTACGTGGTTGATCCACGAAATTGACATGTGATATGTTGAAACATTCTTGAGAAATTATGTTGAATCATCAACTCTTTTGCTGTGTGTTTGGCTATTCGACTGCCACTGCGGATTTTGACATTTTCAAAATAAGAGGTGTCGAATTCTCATGCCTACAAGGTAGGAAACATGAGAATTCGAAACCTATAAATAGGTTCTCACTCATTGTTGAAAAACACTCAATTTTTCATTCACTCTCCTTGCCTTGGAAAATTCGAAATACAGTGCTGTGGTATTTCTGTGTTTTGAAATTCCATTTTATGAAAGCCATTGTCATTTTATGAGAGCCATTGCCATTTTATGAAAGCCATTGTCATTTTATGAGAGCCATTGCCATTTTTGTGAAAGCCATTGCCATTTTGTGAAAATCATTTGCAATTGAGACAGTATTGCTGAGAGACAGTATTGCTGAGAACAACTTTTTGCATTTACCTGAAAGTAGTATTTGCTTAAGCTGAGAGAAGGCTGCGAAGGACGGTGGAGCAAGGATTGAAGCTACCGATCAAGCTCATACGCAAAAGGAAATCAGGCATGAGATATATGTTGATAGATTTTCTGTCATTTATTTTAAAATGTATGATTAGATTGCTTGATTATGTCTTGCTTTATGAAAGGAAAAATAATAAGAAACCTCTATGTTCTATGAAATTGCTGAATTGGGAATAGTTTAATTCCTTAGAAAAGGCTATTGAAATAATAGAGATAGCTTAATAGATTGCTGAATTGGGAATAGTTTAATTCCTTAGAAAAGGCTTATTGAATTTAAGAGATAGCTTTAAGAGCTGGTCAAATTGGGGAATAGTTTAATTTCCTTAGAAAAGCTTTTGAAATAGCTTAGAGAACTTGATGAATTGGAATAACTTAAAAGCATGTTGAAACGAATCAGTTTGAAATCATAGATGAATTTGAAAGGGAAATATTTGTTTACTTTTAGTAAAGTACCTTATAATTTGTATTGCTTGAATACTGCTTGAATTCCTTAAGTAAAGGAAAGGGATTAGTTATTAATACTAGGACGAGGGTGGATTCAGAACCAAGGTAGTCTAAAGCTTTAGAGTTAAATAGGTTAACTAGAGAAAGCTACGTACTCCATGGATAAAGATTTCCATGTTGGGAAGTACCAGAGGGACCCCTTGTTGACTGTACTCCATTTCCTGTTTAAGTAGTTGAAGTAGGAAGTCTAGGGTGATTGACTACCCACTGAAGGACTTAGCCTACGCGTAGTGTAAGATAGCCTTAAGTCAAATCGGCCCTGAGTAGTGTATATGATAGATGACCTTCATTCGAAGTACTGAATGAGAATACTTTGGCCAAAGTAGTGGAAGGTACGACATCCACTTAGATGTGAGATAGTCAAGACTACACTGTCAGTTCATTGTGATCCATCATGCTAGTTCGGGATTGTGAAATAGCAAGTTCTAGATGTATAGGACACAGCACTATGCTCAGTTGGGTTGTCGCAGCCGGTTACTTTACCAATCTCTTCGTTCGAAGGGAGGGCCATCTATTGAATGATAGATGTGCGGGGGACCGCATTAACAGTCCGTGGTTGGCGGAAAAGCGCCTGAGTGATGTTTCTCCTCCACCGCAGGCGACGGATACACCAAGATTTGAAAGGAAGGGAACCTGGACCGTCTTACTACTATTTGTGCAAAAGCTTACGAGTTATGTATGTAATTTGTTTTACTTTGTACTCTGATTTATATTTACAATGAAAATGGAATTCATGTGGAAATATATATTGTAACTTGCATGTATTTATCAATAAAGAAAGGACGAATTTTATTGCAATGTCTTTGTTACTTGTTACTTTTATATGTTTAGGAATGAAATGTTAGAAAAATTTTGTTTACTGGTTTTGGGGTTGTTACACTCCCTCATCCCTCGCCTTGGTCTTTTTAGCTAGTTCTTGGTCTGCAACTTATCATTTTTCTCCTTGAGCTCTCAACTATCCTGATCATAGTTGGAAAACTCGCCCCAAAAAAAAACTCGCCAAGCAAAAATTTGGAGAGTTTTTAAAACTCGGCAAAAACTCGAAAAAACTCGGAAACTTAAAAAATTAATTAAATTTCATTAGAAACAATTTGTTTTGCGAAGTCGAGTTTTTTGAAAAAATTCGGCAAAAACTCGCGAGTTTTTCGAAAAACTCGGAAAAACTCGTCCTCGCGAGTTAAACTCAGAAAAACTCGCTTTTAAAAAAACTCGCGAGTTTTTTGCGAGTCTGCCAACTATGATCCTGATGATGGATCATTGATGCAAAAAAATTTTACACAATCAACTCCAGAAGTCATCTAGCAATAAGTTAATAGAGGTCAAGAAGAACCAATCAAGATTGATTAGGTTGTATGTGAGCTTTCAAGTTCAAGAATCTAGATAAAAGGATGAAGAAAAGTCTATAGAAGAGCATAGAGAAGAGCACATGGAAGTATCTAATGTTGAAAAAATGTTGTCATTGATGTCAAAGGTAATGTTGGCCGACCTTGTGTTAGCATCCTCATCATGTTGCAAAATATTAAAATAAATAATTTCCATGATGGGATGATCCCTCTAATGTGCACCCAATTATGTATGGGTTAAACTAAAAAATAAATTAATTAATTCCTTAGTGAGGCTGACCCCCATTGTGGTGCCCCATTTTGGAGATTCAAATTTGAAAATAGAAAATATATATTTTATATAGGGGCCGACTCCTATTGGAGCACCCAAGATAGAGGTGAAGAGGTGCATTTAAATGAGTTGCATCCATTAGAAAATGATATGTTGTTTCATGAAGTCGCGCCCCTTAGTGAAGGTATTTGAAGAGTTTGTGGAGTCTATTTTGAAAGAAAGCATTTATTGAATATCATTCGTATAAGGAGCAGCTTTAAAAAGCATATAAGTACAGAATTTTTGAAAGTATATGAGCAGAATTTTGAAGGCATATGAGAAGAATTTTGGAGAGACATATGAGAAAAGTCACGAGAGCTTTATGGCAGAATTTATGAAGGACTTTTAGAAGATTCTTAAGATAGATTTTTTATGAAGAAGTGAACAGATTTATGAAGGTGAATTAGAGCTGATCTAAGGATTTTCAAATAATTATCATATTGTTCATTTGGAGGTTGGTGCCTCTCATTAAAAGAGAATGGTGTCTCTTGTTGAATTGGTGCTCAGTTGTGGGAATTGGTGTCTCCAGTGGGTTATTGCCTACAAAAGAAGATCTCTAAAAGAAGTAGGTTGGTGCCTACTGTTGTGACCTTTTTCACACATCACCCCATCCAGATGGGGACCCCCTAATTTTTGTTCCATTCTGGTCGTTTGGTTTTGGTTAGTGCGTCTCTCTCTCTATCTCTGGTCCTTCCGGGGACGTCCCATCGTTTGACCCAGGTTGAAGTATTGGTTAAGTCTGTGTAATTAGGGTTTTCATCCTTCAGGCTTATTTAAGGTCAAACCAGGTTATCAAATTGAAATCTGAGCTTAGTACAACAATCAGAAGGCTTCCAGCAGGGTCCCATTAAATTTTCACTGTATTCCGGCAACTTGCTATTTTTAGTAAGTATTCAATTTGGGACTATTTTATCGAAATTTTGGGAATTCTGTCAGTTCCACCACATTCAGGTAACATCAAGCTGCTTGCACGTAAATTTTGAGCCAGATCGGACAATTTGCTATTTTTAGCAGTTCAGGCTTCAGGAGCCATTTTCAGGGGTCAAACATATGATTCAACATTGCATGTCCGGGGATTACTTATGGGTTTCTCGAAACCTTCGCAATGATATAACATGCAAACCGAGACGACCACTTTCAGAGTTCAGCCTTCAGAGGCTATTTTTAGGGTTTGCATGCGGAGTTCTCTAATGCATGTCCGGATATTCCTTCTGGGTTTTTCAAGAGCTACGCAACAGTGTGACATGCAAGCGGAGGAGATCAAGTTTCGAGGACTTACTATTTTTAGCCAGTGCATGCATGCAGATCAGTTTTCTGGGTTTTTCTGGGTTTCTTGAGACCCCATGGACAATATAACATGCAAAACCATCCGGCAGTGGATGAATCACTTTTTAGACAGTTTCTGTTTTTAGCAGGTACACTCTGGCAACCGCCTAACACTCCAGTTCAGCAAGCAGAACGACATGCAAAAGGAACGAAGTCAAACGAAGACCGTTCGGGATACATGCAAGTCAAATTAGGGTTTCCACTTTTATAGGGGGTGAAATCCAGAAACAGTCAAAACGGAGTACCCCACCCATGTCAGCATACTTCAAGGCACTTGCTGGCAAAATTTGAGCAGAATCAGAGAACTTACTATTTTTAGTAAGTCAGGGCACGACTATAAATAGCAGGTCTGCACCCGAGGTTGGCATCAGAGCGACACTCAAGTTATCAGGATCAGGCGTTGCAAGTTTCAGGTCAAACAGAGCTACTGAAGTCAAAAAAATCAAGAACTTACTATAAATAACAAGTGGTTATAAATAGCAGGTCAGGGCAGAGGACTGGCAAAACAGGTTCACAAGGCAGAGAGTATCATATGGTGAAATTTTCAGGCAAAACGGAGCTATAGGGGTCGAAAATCAAGGGACTTTCTAAAAATAGCCTGACTTGCCCAAAATAGATGGTGAAGACAAAGGCAGGTAGAGGTATGAAAGAATTTTCTAAGTCTGGAAAATGAAAGTTGCCTAGTGAAAATGTGCCCCAGTCAAGGTGATGAAGACTTAAAATATTCTAAGTATGGGAAATGAAAGCTCATGTGTGAAAATGCGCCCACCTCAAGATTGATAGCTTAAAATATTCTAAGTGTGAAATTGGAAGTCACACATGCCAAATGCGCCTTCACTTGAAAGTACCACCATTGAAATGCGCCCACCATGGAGACCTCTTGAAAATCTTCTAAGGCATTAAAACACCTAAGGCATTGAAATGAAAGTAGCCACCTCTATTTGCACCCTCATCTTGAAGCCCACCATGCTATTTGCGCCCAAGGAGTTGGTGATTAGAAAAATGCCTAAGGCATAAGATGGAAGTTCCCCTAGTGAAATGCGCCCATGATAAAGATCAAAGCTTCACTAAGGAAATGCGCCCAAGGTTATTGGAGGCCTAAAAATGCCTAAGGCATAAAGTGAAAGCTTCCTAGGCAAAATGCGCCCACCTCCAAGAAAGGGAAAGGAAATCTAAAAGCGCCTAAGGCATTGAAATGAAAGTAGGGACATTGAAATGCGCCCTCACATGAAAGCTTGCCACCCTAAATGCGCCCACCTCAAGGAGTGAAGACTTAGAAAAAGTTTCTAAGTGTTTAAAAAAAAAAAACAAAAGCTGCCAAGGCAAAATGCGCCTAAGGCAATTGGAGGAGTAGGCTGGAAATGCCTAAGTATCAAGGATGAAAGCTGAAGGTATAAAATGCGCCCAAGGCAATGGGAAGGCTAAAAACACCTAAGTATGAGAATGAAAGTATCACCCCCAAAATGCGCCCATCTAGTGTTGAGGGATCTTCAAAATTCGCCTAAGTCAAAATGATAGTGAAGGCATCAAAGTGCGCCCAAGCTGAAGTGGAGATGAAAAATATGCCAAGGCATGGCGAAATGGAAGTGGGCTATGTCAAATGCGCCCAAGTTGAAGTGATAAGAGCCTTGAAAATCTCTAAGGCATGAAATTTAAAATCAAATGAGAAAGAAATACGCCCAAGGAGTAAGGATTTAAATTTACTTCTAAGTATGTGGGCGAGGGGTCCAAGAATAAAAATATACCAAGGGTCGAGTACGCCAGAAGTATGAAAGTGTTTGAAATATTCTCTAAGTGAGATAAATATTTCACCAGAGAAAATACGCCCTTGGTATGATTACGAAATTTTCCAGAGACATTTAAGCGGGGTGAACAACTTGATGAAATATTTTCTAAGTAAAAAATTAAATGAACCCATTTAAAAAGTACCCATGAGTTGACAGAGTTAAAAAATTAATTTCCTAAGGGAAATTTTAATATTTTCAGAGGAAATTCGTTTTGCCTAGATTATTTTCCTAACGGAAATTAAATCTCAGAGGGTGGATTAATCTGAGCGAGCAAGTGATTTCTGTCAGCGGGTTGAATTATTTTAAAAGAGAAAATTTAAAATGTCTAAGGCAAATTTCATGAAATTGAAGATTTAAATGGCAGACATTTTAAATAATTTTAAATCTCCCATGAATTTTTTTTAGATTGAATTTAATTGAATATGGCGAGAATTTTAAAATGAATTTTTTTCAATCAAGTCAAGTGATTTTCTTGCGAGTTGTTTAAATCACCAAGAGTTAATTGGCAGACTAGAAAGGAAAATTCGAAATTTGAAGAAGAAAGAATCTTCATTAATGGCAACTGCCATAATGACCGGTTGACGACTAGCCCACTACTGCGCCTGAATTAGAAGATGCCGAACGGAGAGAGTGGAGAATTGATGAAGGTACTAAAAATAGCCCCAACACTACTCAGCAGGATTCTTCACGAAGAGTTATTTAAACAACTTCATTTCTTTCATTTCTTCACACGTTTCGAAGAGCTTGGAATTGCTGCAGTGAAGAATTTTGTGAGAGATCAAAGTCTTTTTCGAAGTTGCTGAGAGTGAGGTTGGATTTTATTCTTCTAAGAGCGAAGTTGCTAAGGATTTTAATTCTTGAAGAGCTGAGAGGGTGTTGCTGGAAATTTCGAAATCATATACTGCAGTTGCTGGAGAGATATTTTCAAACTGCTGAAAGTTGGGGTTGTTGAAATCATTTTCGAAGTTGCACGAGAGTTCTTGCAGTTGCTGCAGATTTTATTTATTCGAGCTGCTGAAAGCTAGTTGCTGTTGGAGTTGAGAAGAAATTGCAGCAATCTCTCTTCATTTCTTCATTCTTCAAGTTGCTGAGGTTGAAAGTTGCTGAAGTTGACAGAAGTTGAGGCGAAAGATTTAATTTATTCTGTGCTGAGAAAATAGCCACATTGCTGAAAGTTGTTGGTTGGCTGTAATTTTCTTCGCCAGTCAGAGTGCAGTTGCTGGAAGCTTCTTTATAAGCTCAGAGTTTTTATACAGTTTGAGGTTTGGAGTTAGAAAATTATGCTGAAGAATTTTATTTTCGAAAACTAACTCCACATCCGCAGCCGTCTCGGAGGCTATTTTATTTTATTAAAAATTTGCAAACTAACTTATTATTATTCTATCTTATTCTTGCAGATGGCTGGAGCAAAGGATGTTGCAGGAACGAGCAGAGCCGCAGGCAGAGCTGCAAACATTGAAACGGCCAAGGCTAGCTCATCCCAGCAGGCAATGATCAAAAGGCTCGCCAAGTCATTTCTCCCAAAATCGGCAATTGTTTCAAAGTTGGTAGGGTTAAGTGACACCAACCTCGGGTCGTTTAATCTAAATGCACTCAAGTCTAGGATGTACGGACTGGGAGGCCATCAACCATCAGTCACGGCACATAACATCATGAAGAGTGGTATCTACGCAGCCGCTAGTTTTCCACCAGCAATTCAGTGCCCGGAGCTAATTATGGAGTGTGCGAACTACTACAAGCCGGAGCGTAGAACCATTGTCTCGCCGGATGGCAAATCGCTTGCCAACTTCACGCCAGATGCCATCGGAGAGGCATTTGGGATGCCTACTGCCGAAAAGATGCTCTATAGATCAAAGGAGAGGGCAGATAAAATGTACTCCACCTCCTTTGAGAGGGTTGCTGCGGTCATCAACAGAGTCTGGATGCAAAATCCAAAGCCACCTCGCACTAGACTCCCAAAGCAGATAATTGCCGAAGATGTGAAACAGGAATACTTCGACTTGATGATGATGTTGAGCCGAATAAATGGGAGTGCACAAGCCTACTTCTTCGAGCCTTGGATGTTCTACTTCATCGAGATCATCTTGGAGGGAAAGGAGTGTGTTGACTAGGCAAGAATGATCAGTGATAACATAGATGAGCAGTTCAGGAGCCTGAGGGGGACGAAAACCTTTTACATGAGCTCGTATGTGATATATATGCTGGCAAGAATGACCAAGTACCGAGGGATTACATACAAGGAGCCAATAGGCTGTGCACCTGATCAATTCAAAATCCATGAGGCCTGCACACAGTTGCATCTAGCTAACCCTGCCAGTTACAAACGGGCTAATGATGCATTCACAATGCACATCACGAGAACCCTTCAGCGGAGAACGCAGCAAAGAGTATCCAAAGAGGCACAAGCATTGATCGAGGAATACGGATATTGGCTCATCCAATTTCCGAAATTCACTTACATTAGGCTGCAGGGGTTCACTTCGTATCCATACCGGCTACCGAGGTACCCCACCGATCACATTATAATGTTGGAAATATCTAGGCAGTTGATCGCCTATGATAAGATTCAAAAAAGGAAGAAGGGTGGACTGGACTTTCCTATTACCATGGGGAATTCCACTGAGGTGTGTCCCTCCTTGCAGGCAGCTCGAGAGGCAGAAGATGAGCTGCAATTCTATCATCTATCGTATCACACAGGCAGACAGGATTTCGATCTGTACAGAAACATCCGAATGATACAGAATGTCGAGTACTGACACAAGGCCCACATTGAGGACTTTTGGGCAAATGCTGTTGATGAGGTTGAGATAAGGAAAAGGATGTTTTCCAGGCTTCCCCTCAAATTGATTAGGGAATGTGAGATCATCCCAGTCCCCGACCAGGTGGAAGAGGATGTCAATGTTATGCAACCCGACTATGGTTCAGTTAGGGATACTTCGGTCCCACCACTTGATTGGTCCGAGCCAGAAATCATGGACTTGGACACGCTCTCTATTCCAGTATTGACTTTCACAAGGGCTTGGGTCGATAGACACGTATGCAGACTTAAGAGCAGATCGACCGCCCTTACTTATAGCTTGATGGGTGACCCAAGGCCGCTATCGGTGAGAAGGGGAAAACAGGTTGCTCAAACACCGAAAGCACAAGTAGAAGTACCAACCCAGCCGATACCGTTGAGGATGGAACAAGCATCACCTATGCACTCACAAACTCAGTCTTCGAGTTTGAGAGTGATTTCATTATTTGTTGATTAGAGGGCAGGATTGGGTGAAGAGCGGGAGCTTGAGGAGGTGGATCAACCCAACATCCGAGAATCAGATAGTATAAGCGTCAGTGCATCCAGGGCTGGCCGACAAGAGGAAGAAGAGGAAACAGTGGCTGACACTCGTTTCCAACAGATGTTGGACATGACATTGGAGGAAGAGGAAAACACAGAACAGGGGACCCAAGGGTCAGGAGATATGCAACTCGTGGAAGATGATGGGCCCGAGCAGAGCAGTGCAAGAAGAGAAGAAGTACATGAGGTGGAGGCAACGGAAGAGCAGCCCCTTGTCATTTGCAATCCGCAGCAGACGGTGCTGGATTGGCTTT
>VCHN02000014.1:13353613-13584076 GCA_007115665.2 Sequoiadendron giganteum
TATGAAATTGCTGAATTGGGAATAGTTTAATTCCTTAGAAAAGGCTATTGAAATAATAGAGATAGCTTAATAGATTGCTGAATTGAGAATAGTTTAATTCCTTAGAAAAGGCTTATTGAATTTAAGAGATAGCTTAAGAGCTGGTCAAATTGGGGAATAGTTTAATTTCCTTAGAAAAGCTTTTGAAATAGCTTAGAGAACTTGATGAATTGGAATAACTTAAAAGCATGTTGAAACTAATCAGTTTGAAATCATAGATGAATTTGAAAGGGAAATATTTGTTTACTTTTAGTAAAGTACCTTATAATTTGTATTGCTTGAATACTGCTTGAATTCCTTAAGTAAAGGAAAGGGATTAGTTATTAATACTAGGACGAGGGTGGATTCAGAACCAAGGTAGTCTAAAGCTTTAGAGTTAAATAGGTTAACTAGAAGCTACGTACTCCATGGATAAAGATTTCCATGTTGGGAAGTACCAGAGGGACCCCTTGTTGATTGTACTCCATTTCCTGTTTAAGTAGTTGAAGTAGGAAGTCTAGGGTGATTGACTACCCACTGAAGGACTTAGCCTACGCGTAGTGTAAGATAGCCTTAAGTCAAATCGGCCCTGAGTAGTGTATATAATAGATGACCTTCATTCGAAGTACTGAATGAGAATACTTTGGCCAAAGTAGTGGAAGGTACGACATCCACTTAGATGTGAGATAGTCAAGACTACACTGTCAGTTCATTGTGATCCATCATGCTAGTTCGGGATTGTGAAATAGCAAGTTCTAGATGTATAGGACATAGCACTATACTCAGTTGGGTTGTCGCAGCCGGTTACTTTACCAATCTCTTCGTTCGAAGGGAGGGCCATCTATTGAATGATAGATGTGCGGGGGACCGCATTAACAGTCCGTGGTTGGCGGAAAAGCGCCTGAGTGATGTTTCTCCTCCACCGCAGGCGACGGATACACCAAGATTTGAAAGGAAGGGAACCTGGACCGTCTTACTACTATTTGTGCAAAAGCTTACGAGTTATGTATGTAATTTGTTTTACTTTGTACTCTGATTTATATTTACAATGAAAATGGAATTCATGTGGAAATATATATTGTAACTTGCATGTATTTATCAATAAAGAAAGGACGAATTTTATTGCAATGTCTTTGTTACTTGTTACTTTTATATGTTTAGGAATGAAATGTTAGAAAAATTTTGTTTACTGGTTTTGGGGTTGTTACACTCCCTCATCCCTCGCCTTGGTCTTTTTAGCTAGTTCTTGGTCTGCAACTTATCATTTTTCTCCTTGAGCTCTCAACTATCCTGATCATAGTTGGAAAACTCGCCCCAAAAAAAAACTCGCCAAGCAAAAATTTGGAGAGTTTTTAAAACTCGGCAAAAACTCGAAAAAACTCGGAAACTTAAAAAATTAATTAAATTTCATTAGAAACAATTTGTTTTGCGAAGTCGAGTTTTTTGAAAAAATTCGGCAAAAACTCGCGAGTTTTTCGAAAAACTCGGAAAAACTCGTCCTCGCGAGTTAAACTCAGAAAAACTCGCTTTTAAAAAAACTCGCGAGTTTTTTGCGAGTCTGCCAACTATGATCCTGATGATGGATCATTGATGCAAAAAAATTTTACACAATCAACTCCAGAAGTCATCTAGCAATAAGTTAATAGAGGTCAAGAAGAACCAATCAAGATTGATTAGGTTGTATGTGAGCTTTCAAGTTCAAGAATCTAGATAAAAGGATGAAGAAAAGTCTATAGAAGAGCATAGAGAAGAGCACATGGAAGTATCTAATGTTGAAAAAATGTTGTCATTGATGTCAAAGGTAATGTTGGCCGACCTTGTGTTAGCATCCTCATCATGTTGCAAAATATTAAAATAAATAATTTCCATGATGGGATGATCCCTCTAATGTGCACCCAATTATGTATGGGTTAAACTAAAAAATAAATTAATTAATTCCTTAGTGAGGCTGACCCCCATTGTGGTGCCCCATTTTGGAGATTCAAATTTGAAAATAGAAAATATATATTTTATATAGGGGCCGACTCCTATTGGAGCACCCAAGATAGAGGTGAAGAGGTGCATTTAAATGAGTTGCATCCATTAGAAAATGATATGTTGTTTCATGAAGTCGCGCCCCTTAGTGAAGGTATTTGAAGAGTTTGTGGAGTCTATTTTGAAAGAAAGCATTTATTGAATATCATTCGTATAAGGAGCAGCTTTAAAAAGCATATAAGTACAGAATTTTTGAAAGTATATGAGCAGAATTTTGAAGGCATATGAGAAGAATTTTGGAGAGACATATGAGAAAAGTCACGAGAGCTTTATGGCAGAATTTATGAAGGACTTTTAGAAGATTCTTAAGATAGATTTTTTATGAAGAAGTGAACAGATTTATGAAGGTGAATTAGAGCTGATCTAAGGATTTTCAAATAATTATCATATTGTTCATTTGGAGGTTGGTGCCTCTCATTAAAAGAGAATGGTGTCTCTTGTTGAATTGGTGCTCAGTTGTGGGAATTGGTGTCTCCAGTGGGTTATTGCCTACAAAAGAAGATCTCTAAAAGAAGTAGGTTGGTGCCTACTGTTGTGACCTTTTTCACACATCACCCCATCCAGATGGGGACCCCCTAATTTTTGTTCCATTCTGGTCGTTTGGTTTTGGTTAGTGCGTCTCTCTCTCTATCTCTGGTCCTTCCGGGGACGTCCCATCGTTTGACCCAGGTTGAAGTATTGGTTAAGTCTGTGTAATTAGGGTTTTCATCCTTCAGGCTTATTTAAGGTCAAACCAGGTTATCAAATTGAAATCTGAGCTTAGTACAACAATCAGAAGGCTTCCAGCAGGGTCCCATTAAATTTTCACTGTATTCCGGCAACTTGCTATTTTTAGTAAGTATTCAATTTGGGACTATTTTATCGAAATTTTGGGAATTCTGTCAGTTCCACCACATTCAGGTAACATCAAGCTGCTTGCACGTAAATTTTGAGCCAGATCGGACAATTTGCTATTTTTAGCAGTTCAGGCTTCAGGAGCCATTTTCAGGGGTCAAACATATGATTCAACATTGCATGTCCGGGGATTACTTATGGGTTTCTCGAAACCTTCGCAATGATATAACATGCAAACCGAGACGACCACTTTCAGAGTTCAGCCTTCAGAGGCTATTTTTAGGGTTTGCATGCGGAGTTCTCTAATGCATGTCCGGATATTCCTTCTGGGTTTTTCAAGAGCTACGCAACAGTGTGACATGCAAGCGGAGGAGATCAAGTTTCGAGGACTTACTATTTTTAGCCAGTGCATGCATGCAGATCAGTTTTCTGGGTTTTTCTGGGTTTCTTGAGACCCCATGGACAATATAACATGCAAAACCATCCGGCAGTGGATGAATCACTTTTTAGACAGTTTCTGTTTTTAGCAGGTACACTCTGGCAACCGCCTAACACTCCAGTTCAGCAAGCAGAACGACATGCAAAAGGAACGAAGTCAAACGAAGACCGTTCGGGATACATGCAAGTCAAATTAGGGTTTCCACTTTTATAGGGGGTGAAATCCAGAAACAGTCAAAACGGAGTACCCCACCCATGTCAGCATACTTCAAGGCACTTGCTGGCAAAATTTGAGCAGAATCAGAGAACTTACTATTTTTAGTAAGTCAGGGCACGACTATAAATAGCAGGTCTGCACCCGAGGTTGGCATCAGAGCGACACTCAAGTTATCAGGATCAGGCGTTGCAAGTTTCAGGTCAAACAGAGCTACTGAAGTCAAAAAAATCAAGAACTTACTATAAATAACAAGTGGTTATAAATAGCAGGTCAGGGCAGAGGACTGGCAAAACAGGTTCACAAGGCAGAGAGTATCATATGGTGAAATTTTCAGGCAAAACGGAGCTATAGGGGTCGAAAATCAAGGGACTTTCTAAAAATAGCCTGACTTGCCCAAAATAGACGGTGAAGACGAAGGCAGGCAGAGGTATGAAAGAATTTTCTAAGTCTGGAAAATGAAAGTTGCCTAGTGAAAATGCGCCCCAGTCAAGGTGATGAAGACTTAAAATATTCTAAGTATGGGAAATGAAAGCTCATGTGTGAAAATGCGCCCACCTCAAGATTGATAGCTTAAAATATTCTAAGTGTGAAATTGGAAGTCACACATGCCAAATGCGCCTTCACTTGAAAGTACCACCATTGAAATGCGCCCACCATGGAGACCTCTTGAAAATCTTCTAAGGCATTGAGAATTTCCTAAGGCATTGAAATGAAATTAGCCACCTCTATTTGCGCCCTCATCTTGAAGCCCACCATGCTATTTGTGCCCAAGGAGTTGGTGATTAGAAAAACGCCTAAGGCATAAGATGGAAGTTCCCCTAGTGAAATGCGCCCATGATAAAGATCAAAGCTTCACTAAGGAAATGCGCCCAAGGTTATTGGAGGCCTAAAAACGCCTAAGGCAAAAAGTGAAAGCTTGAGGTAGTGTTTGCGCCCAAGAAGAGTTAGGAGTTTGCTGAAAAAGTCTAAGGCGTAAAAAACCAAAAAATGCTAAGGCGTTGGAAACAGAAGTAGCCATATCTATTTGCGCCCTCAAGGTAAAAGGAAGGTAATGATTGATAAAATGCCTAAGGCCATGAAATGAAAGTGGACATGGCAATATGCGCCCAAGGTTGTTGGAGGCTAGAAATTTTCTAAGGCACAAAACAAAAGTATCACCTCCAAAATGCGCCCATCTAGTGTTGAGGGATCTTCAAAATTCGCCTAAGTCAAAATGATAGTGAAGGCATCAAAGTGCGCCCAAGCTGAAGTGGAGATGAAAAATATGCCAAGGCATGGCGAAATGGAAGTGGGCTATGTCAAATGCGCCCAAGTTGAAGTGATAAGAGCCTTGAAAATCTCTAAGGCATGAAATTTAAAATTAAATGAGAAGGAAATACGCCCAAGGAGTAAGGATTTAAATTTACTTCTAAGTATGTGGGCGAGGGGTCCAAGAATAAAAATATACCAAGGGTCGAGTACGCCAGAAGTATGAAAGTGTTTGAAATATTCTCTAAGTGAGATAAATATTTCACTAGAGAAAATACGCCCTTGGTATGATTACGAAATTTTCTAGAGGCATTCAAATGAAGTGGGCGAAGTGATGAGATTTTATTTTCAAGGCGGAAACAATTGGTGAATATTTTCCATGGGTCAAGTAAAAAATTAAATGAACCCGTTTAAAAGGCACCCATGAGTTGATAGAGTTAAAAAATTAATTTCCTAAGGGAAATTTTAATATTTTCAGAGGAAATTCGTTTTGCCTAGATTATTTTCCTAACGAAAATTAAATCTCAGAGGATGAGTTATTTCGAACAGGCAAGTGATTTTAAATCACCCGGAGTTGAATATTTTAAAGAGAAAATTTAAAATGTCTAAGGCAAATTTTTGAAATTATTTAAATGGCAGACATTTTAAAAGTTGGAAATAAATCTACAACTCCCACAAATTTTTCAAATCAAATTTATTTAAACACTGCGAGAATTTTAAAATGGAATTTTCAATCAAGTCAAGTGATTTTCTCGCGAGTTGTTTAAATCACCAAGAGTTAACTGGCAGACTAGAAAGGAAAATTCAAAATTTGAAGAAGAAAGAATCTTCATTAATGGCAACTGCCATAATGACCGGCTGACGACTAGCCCACTACTGCGCCTGAATTAGAAGATGCCGGACGGAGAGAGTGGAGAATTGATGGAGGTACTAAAAATAGCCCCAGCACTACTCAACAGGATTCTTCGCGAAGAGTTATTTAAACAACTTCATTTCTTTCATTTCTTCACACGTTTCAAAGAGCTTGGAATTGCTGCAGTGAAGAATTTTGTGAGAGATCAAAGTCTTTTTCGAAGTTGCTGAGAGTGAGGTTGGATTTTATTCTTCTAAGAGCAAAGTTGCTAAGGATTTTAATTCTTGAAGAGCTGAGAGGGTGTTGCTGCAAATTTCAAAATCATATACTGCAGTTGCTGGAGAGATATTTTCAAACTGCTGAAAGTTGGGGTTGTTGAAATCATTTTCGAAGTTGCACGAGAGTTCTTGGAGTTGCTGCAGATTTTATTTATTCGAGCTGCTGAAAGCTAGTTGCTGTTGGAGTTGAGAAGAAATTGCAGCAATCTCTCTTCATTTCTTCATTCTTCAAGTTGCTGAGGTTGAAAGTTGCTGAAGTTGACAGAAGTTGAGGCGAAAGATTTAATTTATTCTGTGCTGAGAAAATAGCCACATTGCTGAAAGTTGTTGGTTGGCTGTAATTTTCTTCGCCAGTCAGAGTGCAGTTGCTGGAAGCTTCTTTATAAGCTCAGAGTTTTTATACAGTTTGAGGTTTGGAGTTAGAAAATTATGCTGAAGAATTTTATTTTCGAAAACTAACTCCACATCCGCAGCCGTCTCGGAGGCTATTTTATTTTATTAAAAATTTGCAAACTAACTTATTATTATTCTATCTTATTCTTGCAGATGGCTGGAGCAAAGGATGTTGCAGGAACGAGCAGAGCCGCAGGCAGAGCTGCAAACATTGAAACGGCCAAGGCTAGCTCATCCCAGCAGGCAATGATCAAAAGGCTCGCCAAGTCATTTCTCCCAAAATCGGCAATTGTTTCAAAGTTGGTAGGGTTAAGTGACACCAACCTCGGGTCGTTTAATCTAAATGCACTCAAGTCTAGGATGTACGGACTGGGAGGCCATCAACCATCAGTCACGGCACATAACATCATGAAGAGTGGTATCTACGCAGCCGCTAGTTTTCCACCAGCAATTCAGTGCCCGGAGCTAATTATGGAGTGTGCGAACTACTACAAGCCGGAGCGTAGAACCATTGTCTCGCCGGATGGCAAATCGCTTGCCAACTTCACGCCAGATGCCATCGGAGAGGCATTTGGGATGCCTACTGCCGAAAAGATGCTCTATAGATCAAAGGAGAGGGCAGATAAAATGTACTCCACCTCCTTTGAGAGGGTTGCTGCGGTCATCAACAGAGTCTGGATGCAAAATCCAAAGCCACCTCGCACTAGACTCCCAAAGCAGATAATTGCCGAAGATGTGAAACAGGAATACTTCGACTTGATGATGATGTTGAGCCGAATAAATGGGAGTGCACAAGCCTACTTCTTCGAGCCTTGGATGTTCTACTTCATCGAGATCATCTTGGAGGGAAAGGAGTGTGTTGACTAGGCAAGAATGATCAGTGATAACATAGATGAGCAGTTCAGGAGCCTAAGGGGGACGAAAACCTTTTACATGAGCTCGTATGTGATATATATGCTGACAAGAATGACCAAGTACCGAGGGATTACATACAAGGAGCCAATAGGCTGTGCACCTGATCAATTCAAAATCCATGAGGCCTGCACACAGTTGCATCTAGCTAACCCTGCCAGTTACAAATGGGCTAATGATGCATTCACAATGCACATCACGAGGACCCTTCAGCAAAGAACGCAGCAAAGAATATCCAAAGAGGCACAAGCATTGATCGAGGAATACGGATACTGGCTCATCCAATTTCCGAAATTCACTTACATTAGGCTGCAGGGGTTCACTTCGTATCCATACCGGCTACCGAGGTACCCCACCGATCACATTATAATGTTGGAAATATCTAGGCAGTTGATCGCCTATGATAAGATTCAAAAAAGGAAGAAGGGTGGACTGGACTTTCCTATTACCATGGGGAATTCCACTGAGGTGTGTCCCTCCTTGCAGGCAGCTCGAGAGGCAGAAGATGAGCTGCAATTCTATCATCTATCGTATCACACAGGCAGACAGGATTTCGATCTGTACAGAAACATCCGAATGATACAGAATGTCGAGTACTGACACAAGGCCCACATTGAGGACTTTTGGGCAAATGCTGTTGATGAGGTTGAGATAAGGAAAAGGATGTTTTCCAGGCTTCCCCTCAAATTGATTAGGGAATGTGAGATCATCCCAGTCCCCGACCAGGTGGAAGAGGATGTCAATGTTATGCAACCCGACTATGGTTCAGTTAGGGATACTTCGGTCCCACCACTTGATTGGTCCGAGCCAGAAATCATGGACTTGGACACGCTCTCTATTCCAGTATTGACTTTCACAAGGGCTTGGGTCGATAGACACGTATGCAGACTTAAGAGCAGATCGACCGCCCTTACTTATAGCTTGATGGGTGACCCAAGGCCGCTATCGGTGAGAAGGGGAAAACAGGTTGCTCAAACACCGAAAGCACAAGTAGAAGTACCAACCCAGCCGATACCGTTGAGGATGGAACAAGCATCACCTATGCACTCACAAACTCAGTCTTCGAGTTTGAGAGTGATTTCATTATTTGTTGATTAGAGGGCAGGATTGGGTGAAGAGCGGGAGCTTGAGGAGGTGGATCAACCCAACATCCGAGAATCAGATAGTATAAGCGTCAGTGCATCCAGGGCTGGCCGACAAGAGGAAGAAGAGGAAACAGTGGCTGACACTCGTTTCCAACAGATGTTGGACATGACATTGGAGGAAGAGGAAAACACAGAACAGGGGACCCAAGGGTCAGGAGATATGCAACTCGTGGAAGATGATGGGCCCGAGCAGAGCAGTGCAAGAAGAGAAGAAGTACATGAGGTGGAGGCAACGGAAGAGCAGCCCCTTGTCATTTGCAATCCGCAGCAGACGGTGCTGGATTGGCTTTCGGACAGAATGAGGAGAGAACCCGAGGATGATACGGATCCAGCCGTCGAGATGGAGGAGATCCTCAGGAGGATCAGTGCGCCACCAGAAAAGAAGAGGGCCAAGAAGTTTTCAAAGATCTCGACTGATGAGTCAAGCTCTCGCACGCTTCAGGTGGCTGTTCCAAGAGAGGATTGTGATCGAACCGAGGAGAGGCCTGAAAATTACGTGATCACCACGGTAGAGTTGGGTCGTCCTACGGGAGCCCAAATTGTTGAGGAGTTCGATAACTCCTATCAGGCATTGAAGGATCAGTTGCTCTGCACGGAGGGGAAGTATAAGAAATTGAAGAAGGAGCACAAAACCTTGATAGGATATGTGCAGAATCTAGCACGTCCAGGTGAACCAGCAAACCCAACAGTAGAACGCCCACCAGAGCTTCCGAGGGAGTTAGTTGTTGGCTTAGAGGATTTAAAGAAGATGGAAACGGAAGTGGACAAGTGGGTTAGCCATGTTCGTACTAAGACAAGGAAATTCATGGAGGACCTCGCCAATGCTTATCGGCAGGCCTCAAGTATTTTGGCACGGATTGACATGGTGGATCAGGCCTGGGGCGATACCTGCATCTATCAGACAAAGACTATACTTCGTTTGGGGGCTTTGATGCATATACCTCTACAAACTTTGGTGGATGGAGGTGTGATTTAGGATGGTGACAGGTATGATTTCACCAGTTGGTACTCCTCGATGGTCACAGGCCGTGGATTTCACGATGCAGCAAGGGCAGATTCATCCAGAGTGAGGAAAGCAATGGGTAACATCTTAGAGGGAGTCCTTAATACATTAGAAGCCATATTTGCTAGAAAGTTGGCCCCAGAGGAAATAACTGCTGATGGCTTGAAAGACAAATTGGCTCCATTCTTCTCAGCTACGAGGTCGCTTGTCCTGGATGACTTTGAGAATGTCTCCACTTTCTCCAGTATAATCCAGAATACCCAGGACGCCTTGGTGGCATGGAAGAAGTCTTACACTCGGCACGGACAAACGGTAGCGGTCTTGGAATTTCAGCTCAACCATATTCCACCGATTTCTGCCCAGGAGGTAAGTGGTATTGGCCCGATTGATCGAGTTTGCAATCCGAGAACAGGACAGTGGGAACGCACTGCTTGATGAAGATCTTCTAGAAGAAGATAGAGGGCATTAATTGCTCATTATGGTTCCTGCAGGGGAGTGGAGAATATTCTGTGCATTTATTGCCCCACTCCCCTAAGTGGCGGTTTTTAGGGCGGAAACCCTAATTAGGGCATAGGTGGCTCGATCTGAGCCCTTTATTGTAATTGAATCCTAACCGTCCATTGAAATGGGCTAACTATAAAAGGGGCATCCCCCCTCATTTGTAATATATTAGACATTAGATCAAGAATTGAATCAGAGCGAGAGTAGAAGGCATATAGCATTTAGCTTAGAAGTTAGCTTAGATTGAGGAGGAAAGGAAGTTTTCCCATTGAGGACTTTGTAAGAAGTTGTTGTGAACACTCTCATAATATAAAGATTTATCATTGTTTGGTGGTTCTATCTTCTATTGTGAGTAGCTAGCAAGGCTTGTTCGTCTTTCCAATTCAAGTAGATAGAGTAGAGTAGACTTTGTTTTATGCAAGTAGTCATTAATTGTGGAGTGTGGCGCTGTGATTTGAGCATATCTTCTTTCATCCATACCACTAGCAGGCTTACTAATGGTAAGTTCGCCTTGCGTGGTCAACTGGAGTATTGGCACTTAACTTCGATTGTGGCTCATATGTCCGTATGCATCGTAGTGATGGTATGAACATGTTGTGTCATATTTTGAACACCTTTCTCATCCTTTGAAGATTGCACCAACTTTGTCGGAGTTGTCCGAAAGGAGACGAAGCAAAGTCTGGTTTGAAGATTGTTTAAGTCGATCCTCATCCTCCACCCTTTAGAAGTTGATTTGTAGAATTCCTATCCCTATCCCTTTTTAATTCAGTATTTCCCGGTTAATTTAGGAGTCAGAGCAATACTGTCAAATCATTCATATCCTAATTGCTTCACAAAATCGAACAACTACGTAAGTCCCCTTGAATACCCAGCATATTCACATTAGCCAACTGAGTCTATTCGCGTTAAAGGAACCTTGGAGTTGAACGCATGAACTTTCACACAATCTTAGCATGTGGAATACTTTGATCAAGAGAGAATAGAATGACCGTTGGGCATTTTTATTCTGTGTTGATGTCGTCATAAAAAAACACGTCAACACCTACAAAGAAGATCAACATATAAGCAATATTTTTCCTTAGTTTTCTCTCACAAGGTTTTCCACATGAATCATGTGTCCGTCATGTGTTCTTAATTACTAGATCTTACATGTGTGTTATTGTTGTGTTTGATTAAGTTTTGAAAAGTAAAATATTGTTGTTATACCAATTCCCCCCCTCCACCCCTCACCCTCTCTCTCAATATAACTATGTGTTCATCATCTAAAAGCGAAAAAAAGGTTAGGTTACTAACAAAGGAAACTCAAGCTCTTCACCTAATCAATAGAAAAGATAACATGTGAAAGATATGTAAGAATATTCATGACATATTGAAGCACTGACATCAACATTATCATGAGATTCAACATTCATGAGAATAATGGCATGCAGCATAAGAGGGGAAACAACATTAGTTGTGCTTGAAAACCAATAAACAGCAACTATGGGTATGCTTGAAACCAAATATGCAACAACTACAGTTATGCATATCATAAGAGGAGCATCTATAATATGCTTACACAAAATCAAAGTATAGCGCGAAGGAGGTTGAAGACCAACATTTATGAAGATATCAAAGAGATGAATATACAATCAATCTTGATATCAAATGCCATGAATAAAAAAAACATATGATTTGGATTCTTCTCATGCTGCGAAGACAAAGCATATCAACGAGGAATGACATGTTTACGATCAATCTTGAAACCAATTGTCATGAATTTGCAAAAAAAAACATATTATTTGGATTCATCTCATGCTATGGAGACAAAGCATATCAACGAGGAATAAAATGTTAAATACTTAGAGATATGGTATTATGATTTGAACAATATTATGGAGTAATCAAGTTGAGGTGTGAATAAATAACATAATAGTCTTATTGTTCAAGTACATATTTTGTGGAATAAGTTATATTTAGTAATTAGCCAGCCTAATTTGTAATAAGTATGATGAAGATTTATCTTGACCATAGGATTAACAATTAACAATCTATATTTAATGGCAAGCTTCATTAGAAATCCAGTAAAAGTAATTGTATTTTAGCTATGTTTCATGCCATTTCTAGGACGGAGATGGTAGGAGATAGCAATATGCAGTTTAGGGATAACAATCTGCGAGGCCATTATATATATATATATATATATATATATATATATATATATATAGAGAGAGAGAGAGAGAGAGAGAGAGAGAGAGAGAGAGCTGTACATGACATCAAGATTCAAGTTTAGGCATTCATGTAATGCATCAAACTCGAGATTCAATGTTTAATGTTCATTGATTGTATAGCAGCAATAAGAACTAAAATTTCGTTGTTTTCATTCCAACAAAAAGTCCAAAGGCTCTAAAAGGACAAGGTGTCCAACAATAGACACAACAGTAAAATTATAGATATAAAATATACAACTATCAACAATTAGACCAATTATAACAATGCTTGATAGGGAGGGCTTAGGGTTTAATAAGGGCCATGGGAGGCCTTCCGGCCTCTCCATGCCCTTTTCCTTCTCTTTGTTATCTGTTTTCTTATGCCAAAAAATTAGGCAAGTCTACATCCCCAAGATGATCAAGGGATGTCATAAACATTCTTGGCCATCCTAGGGACATCTTAACACCCTTAGGATAGTCAAACAACATCACAAACATTCTTAGCTGCCTCAGGGACAACTAGACATCCCTAGAACATAGGACCTCCCAATGAGGCATTTTGAGGATATGACCCTATAAATCTCATGGGCAAGGGACAGCTAGGGGACTTCCTCTTCTATCCCTATGTCCCACCATGGCACATAAATGCAGGGTTTGAGAATGGGACACGTCCCTGTGTTACCCTGTATTTTAGTTGTCCCCATGTAACCCTGTATTTTAGTTCTCTCTCATAGAAAGGATACTTGGACTGATTCCTTAAGGAGTATGGTTTGATGTAACCTCAACTTTATTCTTCTGCATTGAGTGTATTAAACATTAGGGTACAATGACATCAACAAAAAATTTCTTGCTCGTATTGGGTGATCTTAAGCTACATTTTTGCATTTTCCTACGATAAGACGTAGTCTTAAAAATATATAATAATAATATAAGCATTTAGATACTTCAAAAAGAAGCACCCTTGTACTGCAGCAACACAACCACCATCTTCCCGTTCCCTCCTCTGCCTGCCCTACCCACATCCCCCTCCCCAACAAAAAGGAAAACTTCACTTAATGTATAACACAATCAGAACCTTATAATAGATCTAGGCTAATAAGTTTTTGGCCTTAGTTTTTCAAATCAGTATTGAGCATGTTATCAATCTTGATTGACATATTGATGATAAAATATTCCAACCATTTGCTGAATTAATTACATCAATTGACAAAAAAAAATGTCATACTAACAAGAGGCTGTTATGCTGACCTGGTCCACCCATTGTTGCAACCCTGTAATGTGCTCTCTGATCTGCTTACAGTTGAAAAACTCTACCAGAGAAAGAGCTCGGACCTTTGTTTTCTTTGGCCTCCCAAATTTTCCTGAAGTACAATGATCAAAGGGAAAGACATCCATTGTAATTTCCTGCTTATCTTGCGTAGATTCTTGCCCAGCCTGCTTTACCAGTTGCTCTTGTATAGGGCCATGTTCAGCATGAGGAATTTGTAAGGTATCCTTATTTAATTCATCAATTTTTTGAAAAGGTCCTTCCTGTGAACTCTCAGTCTGTTCTATATACACCAGGGCAGGCTCTGCTTTGATAGTTTCCAAAGCACTAAAGTTTTTTATATTCAAGTTATGTCTTTTTGGCTGACATTTCTGAGTTTTTATCTGGGAAACCCCTTGCATCTCACATGGACTTTCAACAGATACTGATATATTTTCAGTTTCAACTTCCTTATGTGAACAGTTTGGCAAAGCAGTTTCTATATATCTCTGTTTAATTGGAGGTTGTACACCCTCTATTTTGTCATGCACATGAATCACTTCGATGGTCTTTAATATTTCAGTCTTCATCATATCTGAGTCATGTCTACTAGGCAAAAAAACTTTAGTTTGCATTTGAGTAAGCCCTTCCTTCACACTTGATATTCCCTCAAATCCAGGTGTGCTTCTGACTTCCTGCTCAACCTGCATGGTTTCTTTTACAGCTCGTTTAGGAGCATTGGCTGAGAAAGAAATTCCAAGCTCAGCCTTATTTTCTTTCTCTTGTATCTGCCCATTGTCAGCTTGAGGGATCCAAAAAGTAGATTCATTTACTACACAATTTTTTTGGAAAGATACTTGCTGTGATCTTAACGGCCATTCTACCATCATTGGTGCAGGCTTTGTGCTGATAGTTTTCAATATGTCAGACTTCATTGTACTTGAGGCATTTCCACTTTGCAGGATAAGTTGAGTTTGGGCAAATGGTTCCCGCTCACTTGGATCCCTTTCAACTTCCCATCTAGCACAGCTTGAAGAAGTAGATCCAATCTTTCTCCATTTTATTGGAGTCAGTTTATCATGTGTCCTGTCACATGCAAAAGTGGCCAGGATAGACTTTAATGGATCAGACTTCAACATATGTGATTCATGCTCACTTGGTTGAATTTGTGTTTGAGTGAGCCCTTGCATCTCACATGGAATTTTTGCAGATGCCTGTGCACTTCTAACTTCCTGCCATGCAGAGTTTGGAAAGGCAGGTTCAATCATCCTTTTAATTGGAGACTGTTCCTGCTGTGTTTTATCAAGCGCAGAAGCTCTATAATTTTCCACCAAATTTATGTTAAATCCACCAGAACTATTAAAGTTTGAAGAAACTGGCACACTACTTATAATTTCTGCTGCTCCAGGGTTTGATGGCCGAGTATATCTATTAGACAAT
Source organism: Sequoiadendron giganteum (assembly GCA_007115665.2). Taxonomy (NCBI): domain Eukaryota; kingdom Viridiplantae; phylum Streptophyta; class Pinopsida; order Cupressales; family Cupressaceae; genus Sequoiadendron; species Sequoiadendron giganteum. The sequence continues at coordinate 13,368,363 of VCHN02000014.1, forward strand.
AATTTGGTACGGACAGGGACACAAACAGGACAATATTTATCTCTGCAGATTTTATGATGCCTTATAAGATTCCGGGATGCGCAGCAAAATAGATAATTACATTGTCTTTCATGGCATGTGGTCATGTGTGCCCATAGCTTGTATAAGACAGCATTTTCACCATTCCGACATTGACATTCTGGAGTTGAACATTTACTAGCATGGAAAAAATAAAGCAGCAAATGTTGTCGTGCATCGTCTACACTTGGCTGTAATGCAGGCTGATTCTGAAGTACACCTCTTCCTTCTTCAGATAACTTCTGTTGTTGTTGATGTTGCTTAGTGGGTAATCCTGGAGCTTGTATCGAGTTTGTTGATACTAATCTTGAAGAGTCCCCATCAAAACTTGCTGGTGCAAGAAATCTACCACATGATGTAGGTCCAGAAAAATTTCCAGAATGCATAAGATCAGCTGCATTCATCGCATAACCATCATCAGCTAATGGACCCAACTTATTGGAGATTGCAGCTGGTAAGACACAGCACAACACATTCAGTTTTTATAAGGAATAGAGACTGAACAAAGCAAGATGCAAGTATTCAAGATAATCATAATTGCCTTTCTGAGAACACACACAAAATTCAGTTAGCTTAATCCATTTCAAAGGAAGACACATGCAACTCACATTGCATAAGATTTTGTTTTCTCGGCTGACTGACATTCTGGTGAGATGAAGCTTGTATTTGTAGATTATCACACTCTGAAGCTTTTATATAACTTGAGTTAGATAATTCTGCAGTGTTATTCATGAAATGCTGATTGTCTCCTGCCATCTGTACTGCACAATTTATGGACCCATATGACGGATTCTTCAATTGTATGTTAACAGCTCCCATGGTGCCACATATTTGTTCACTTGTATTGCAATTATTCCAGTCACCCATTCCAACAGACGATGCTTTCTTTATCCTTGGAAACTTTGATTCATCAGACCCAGGCGTTGGAACTATCCTATTACTGATACCATGCGCACGTATTGTAGGCATTATCTGGTTTGTTGTACCCATAGATATGCCTCCAATACCTTGCTGATATTGAAGAATGTTTCCTTCGTGTCCCAACAATATTGATAAATTGTCAGCGGAATTAGAAAAGGCGTTATTATTAAGAACAGGAGCATTAAGCATTTTATTGGAGCTACCATCAACCATCATAAATGAGTTAGAATGTTTCTGATCTGACCCACTGCTTGCTGGCAATATGCATTCCATACCAACAGGGTTAGGAACCATAGCGGTCAAAGTAGGAATTGCCATCAAAATATCACCACAAGTAGCTTCCATCACAGAATTCCCAGTTCTTATATTTTCCATACCTGGAGTTTGAATCGTTCTTCTCATAGTTATTGTAGAATCAGAATGTGGGACAAACCTTTTATTACAATTACCAGGTGACATCCCCTTAGCCAAAGCCTGCAATTGTTGATCCACATTAGTTATGTCCACCTAATTATCCTGGAACAAAAGAAAGAGCCAAAATGCTCATTAGAAAATAAATAAACGGACCTCGTAGCAGTAGGTATGCACAATTCTATGTGCTAATGCTGATTCGCAGAAATGAATATGCTCATATATGAATACAATCAATGCAAACAAATGTAGGAAGCATCAAGCTATACACTGTAATTCAATTTTAATGAATAAAGTTACACAAGATAGGATGACAAAATTTTAAGGAAATTCTTAGAAATATTTATGATTTATTAAACATTGTATAATGCACTTCAGATTTTTCTTTTCTATCAAAAAATGATGTTTTTGTCACTTGTAAGATGCATCGTGATATGCACAGTGCTATAATCTTTTAAGATGTTCATATAGTGATAGAAATGTAAGCAAATAAGTCAGACAGGAGGATCATCAATCCATTAATGTATGAGCAATTCAGAGGACGACAGCACATTCTACTTAAAGAATTTTATAGAGGCGGAGTCCAACCACTAATGAGCGCCCCAAACTAGATGCTGGCATGCAAAGCAAATTGTGTATTAACTCCGTAGACAATGATTCCTAAAGAGAAGCCAGGATCACATTGCCTGTGGTACTACTTTCTTTTTGCAAGGCAAATTTATAGTGAGGAGCAGAGAATATTAAGCAGGTTCAGTCTTGGAGCCCAACACAGAAAATAGCCAATTAAGTTGTGAGTTCAATATTGGATATAAGTGTGAGAAGATGGATATGAGAAATCAACAAAAATAATAGTTGATATGGTATCATAGATTAAATTTACATACTCCATGGTAATCCACGTAAGAAACATATATTGAAAAAAGCAACATTCAATTTGTTCAGGCTAATCTAAACAAGCAGCGTCATGTACATCCAACAAAACATACTAGTGGATAACCAAGCTAGTTCCTTTGCAAGATGTCATGTCCCCAATATTGTAACCAATCAACTAAATAAAATAAATATCAAAATTATAAAATTTCAATTTAAATATTATTACAATTATCACAGATAATATTGTAATAATATTATACCACGACTGTTATTTAAATTATTGAAATATTAAATTGATGTCAAAATGTAAAGAAATACAATTTAAATATCACTACAATTATAATTATAATCTGATAATTATAATAGTCAAATATAAACATCAACAATACCATATCATTACAATTGTAATAAAATAACACTATAAATATCAATGCATATAGATAAGAAATACACATAAGAAAACATTAATATAAAAACATTAGCGAATCATAAATAATATAAGGCTATGCTTACACTATAAATATCAATGCATATACATAAGAAATACACATAAGAAAACATTAATATAAAAACATTAGCGAATCATAAATAATATAAGGCTATGCAAAGTTTAAACAAGACCCCCGCAACATTCAGGGTATGGAGGAATTAATACGAGTTTTTCTTTAACGGTGATTACAAGTAATTGTCGACTGCATATTCCACGGAAGTGTGGACAGGATGGAGGACTATTGAGTGTCGGGGGCAATTAGCAATGCTGCACCTGGATTTCTCACGAAATTATCATTGGTCTTCTTCAGTCGCGGGGCATCTCATACCAAGCGTAGCCTAAGGAAATCATATCTCGGCTGGCGGATCTCTGATATGAGGAATATCAGCACGAGGAAGGGATCTCATTAAGGCAACGTCTCTTATGCGGGAATAAACTTAACTAAAAACCAATTAGCGGGCAAACTTAGCAACAGCTATTCCAAAAGCCAGATAATGATTAAAAGCAACAAGTGAGAGGGTAGCGGATAGTGTATGCAAAGAGGTGCGCTCCCTTGAAATGGTGCGATTGCCACCTAAAGGCAAATCTCTTGGTCTAGTCGGGGATTTTAAGAGGGTAGGTTTCCAAGCAAAGGGATGGAAAAAGGAGGAATGAAGAGAGCCACGAATAAGGAGCGGAGCATATAGAATCACAGCCGAACAGGTGAAGAAATTCACTCAGTCTATTAATATTTGGATTTCCAAAATTCCGAACCATTGACCTTGTAGCGATAGGTACCTGAAAATTGCTGTTTCTCATATACCTGTAGACTGCCCAATGCGAATTACCCTTGTTTCACCATCGTTTGAGTTGTATATATGCAATCTGAAGTATCTCCATGTCAATCTGTTAAATTGTCTGATGATTATGTTCACAGTGATAAAAATATGTACGCACCATTGATAGTCACTTGCCAACAAACCGGCTGACACACAAATGTCTTTACATTGCTGCCATCTGATTAGTTCTAGTTCTGATTATTGAATCTTTCTGAATGCATTCAACAAAGGTATCTGTCCGTTCATGCTATTTTCTTACCAGCAGATGTATTCCCAACTTGTGATATGGGTCATTATAATAAGATTAATATTAGGCATGTAAGAATGTTTCTTCCCTCATATTTCTGATGTATGTACAGACCAGGTATTACCTTGTTTACCATCTAATCATAAGTAAGATGATCTTGATAGTGCTGTCATAATTATCATTGTTCTAGGAATGGAAATGGATTTGATATTGGCTTGAAGGAACAGATGTATGCAACTGTATTTGACTGCCTAAAGATTGTCTTCTGGGTGTTTGCCAACTTATTGGGAGGAAGGGTGTGAGGGGAGTGGTACCTAAAAACCCCACTTAAGATTCCACCCCTGGAACCCCAAGGTAAGGATGGGCCATGGAGGGGTGGAAGTTCCACTTAAGGTTCCGCCTAGTCTGAAGGCATGGGTGGGCCATGGAGGGGTGGTAGGCCTAGAGCACTTATACGCTCCCTCGACTTTCCCCAATAGGTTAAGTGTCTTTCGAGGTGATGACGTGGGTAGAGAAAGTAGGTACAAGTGTTTACACTAAGCATGCCACTCCGAGGGTGGAATTGTTTTGCTTTGGACGTTCCTACCGCTTGGGGCCAAGGGGTGGGTTGTCTTGATCGGATGCTTGTGCCCTTGGGCTTAGATGGATAGCTTTAGGCGGATCTATCCATGCCACTCTTCCTATGTCTTCTTAATTGCATTTTTTATTATATTTATATTTGGGTATCTAGATATTAATGCTAAAAAGTATATATACATGTGGAAATATTAAATGCAGATTTCAATCCAAGATTACTTAGTCAAAGAGAACATACATTTGAAGAAAGAAGAAACCCTAAATCTAACCAACAAGCGAATTTGAGAGTGAAGTCGGGTAAGGGACATTACACAAGAACAATATCTCACTCACCTTCTTGGGAAATCATTCTTGACTTACTGACAATTCTATTTACACATGTTTTGTAAATTTGATCAATTCCTTCTTAAACACAGAGAATAGCTCAACGAAAAGAATGGTTATTAAATATGCTTGACAGATACCATCTAGAGTGCCATGAGAACATGAGAAATATTAATTGTCAATTCAACATTATTGTCCAGACCTGATTAATGCCCCAACAAGCATGTTATATACCCAACAAAAGCCTTCCATTGAGATCTTTCTCAAGCAGTTATCACTACATAGTCATAGGGCTAACTAACTTTGGGATGTGCTCATTTTGGATAATAGTAGGCTGCTTTGTATAAAATTATTACATTGTTCAAGATAGGATAGCAGGAAACGACCATTATGTTGAAAAAAACCCATACAACCGAGCTTTAACATAATGTACTAATCAATGGTTTTCTGTATGAAAATCCCATATCCTATCAATGAAAAAAATTACCATCCACTAGGCATTTCATGCTGTGGTAAATGGCATTACTAATGTTCACATTTCATTATTTGTCCCATGCATATTACATATTAATTTCTATTTCAAATACCATTTCTGACACCATATATTCACTGAAATATCCCAAGCAATTTTTTTTTCTTTTTTTTTGGCGCAGCTCAAATCACCCGTCAACGTTATGAAAACTCAAACCAGCTGAAAGGAACCCTTGACGTTCTGATCAACCCAGATCCCAGTGAGGGCAAGGTGAGAGCATACTTGAAGGGGATCGTTAGCAATACAGAAAACTAACAGAATTGATAACTCTAACCAAGGATGTGCCCTAAGACCCGAGATGGGAGGAGGGGCGAGCATATGGTCAGAGGATCCATGATTTGGTGACGGCTCAGCTGATCAGCATAATGTAACAATGCATTTGCAGAAGTAAATAGGCGGCAAGCCAACCTCTTCCACTTCTTCAGTGGGTGATACAAGAATTGAAAGCTATCTAAGATTGAAACATGCCAGTCTCTTCCACAACCGTGTGGGGAGTTACAAGAATTAGATCAAGGATAGAAGAAGTGTTGAAAGTACTACAAATCAGCTTACAATATTATAGATATTCATTTTGGTTATGCAGACCTGCACTCAGATTTGTCAAATCAGCAACACAAAGATTCATCAAAATTAACATAACTCCCTCAAAACTTGTCCAAATCTCATGAAATAAAATGCAAGGTAGTCTAATTCTAGAGGCGCCTAAGAATGAAGCTTAAAACTAGACCCAAAAGACTCCATTTCATTTGGCACGCAAAACCAAGCAAACTGAAATGGTACGGCCCAAGAGAAGGGGCGATTTTGCTTAATAAAATAAGGACTCCACATTAAATTCTGTAAATTGGTGGAAGGGGTTGCCTCAACCAACCAATCACATTTCTCAAGTACCCATAAGCAAATAAAAATCCCTCTCAGACTTATAAATAAAAATGCAGTTCAGCCACAGTCAAAACAGCAACTGTGAAAGTGACTGAAAATACAGAAAACTCAAATGCAAGAGCAAACAACTCAATGGAAATCGATCTCTTAACTAGTTGCTGTATTTCAAGCAAGAAGTCAAGCCTAGCTAGGAGGTATGCATCCCTCGAAGCAATCACTCACCAATCCGGCAGCATAACTTCGCAATAAACTCAAGATGAAGAATGAAGAGCCAAGACCTCTTTTTTATAACTTTTGCCAAGCCCTCTAGAACCTTCCAGAAGGTGCACTCCACTCCAGAAACCCTAATTCCTTGTTGACCATTGACCCTCAAGATGGCGTCCCATTTTCCAAGGCAAGACTTTAACATTAAATATTAAATATCACCTTAAGTTGGCATCCCTTTGTTTCTCTTCAATTTGACTTTAGAAAAATAAGAATATTTCACTTAAAATCTTTGATGAGACGCTTACCCATAAAAAACCCCTTTTAAAAACAACTTAAGTCATAAAGTTCGACCAAGGGGAAAAATAACATTATTTTAATTAATATGACTTGTCTTACGAGAAACTGCATCCAGGCACCGATTCCGATTCTACCAACTAAACCAACTGACGAGGGAGGCCAAAAGCACTGGAGCCAACAAGACCACTGCTAGAAATAGAATTTACTAAAAATAGTAAATTCTGGAAGTAACTCAGATCATCATGCCAGATATACCATCGCGAAGCTCTCTGAAAACCCAGAAAGAAGCTGCTGACCAAACATCAAGATTCTAGAAGCACACTCCAACAAACGCTGAAACATCCTCCTAGAAGATAGGAACCCTAATTCCTGCTTCCGAATAGTCTACGGGTCACCAGAATAGACTAACGGCCAACTATTAGATCACTGCTAAGAAGGGGACATTACATTCACACAGAATGTAAACAAGAGCATTCTTCGGGTACCACAGCATTTGAATTATGGCCAAAGTCAAGTGACTAGAACTTGAGAAAGATTCAACAAGTCAAGATGTAATCAACTCGTCACTTTAAAAAACAAAAATGCATATGGAAGAGACATCTTCAAAATATCACAAAAGAAAAAGGGCTTCCCATGACAAGTCCACAATATGCATAACTAATACCAAACAATCCAGTGTGCACTGAAAAGCAAAATACAAAAATTGGAAATAGTTTACAATATAAAGCTTCAATCTGTTTAGAATCTACAATGCTTTGTAAGTGACTTCAACAGAACTAAAGGGCATATTTCAAGAAGTTTAATAACATGAAAACTGCCAAAGCTTAAACAAACAGAAACCAAACTCCAAAAATCCATAGACTGCAACTGGGTCACCTTATTTTATGAGCCTAACTACAGACCTGTTATAATTGTTGCAAACTATATGGAAAAGGCTTCTACTCTATAAAACATGTCCAAACTGGCAGAATAAATATCTGAATTCTGAATACTCACAGTCCTGTATTAAATTTTGGAAAAAAAGTAAAACTTTGGAACAGCATTCACAAAGTCTACAGCTGTTGGGAATGATAACAGAAAGTATCCATTACCTTTTTGTTTCCTAACAACCCACAAATAAGGACATTTTTTAATGAAAGCATTGATGATGGATTTGAAGGATTCACAATGCATGGCAATGTGGATAAATACATTGTCTATAATGGCATATTGTAATTCTGTGCTGTAATGATATAAACAGTTTGGCTTTGACATTTTGGAGCTGAAGATTTTCTGGCATGGCACAGGAACAACCAACATTGTTGTTTTCCTTATTAAATTTTATGTCGTTCAGCATAAAAACCAGGAAGCAGTCCCACACCTTTGTTCAACTTCAGATAATGCAGTTGAAGAAACATTCTTTCAAAACAATTGTTGAGAGAGCTGATACTGCTATGTTGATGTAATGTCCCTCTTCGATTAATGTCAATTATGAAGGAATTTTCTAATCTTTTTGTTCCCAGAGATTAGAAATAAATCAAAATACAAGGGAATAGGGGAATAATTAAATAAAGGCTAAAAAGCTATAGTCCGTTAATTTTATTTAATTATTCATAAAGGTGGGGCCACTTTAAATAATAACTTCTTTTTCTAGGCGATTCAACATGGTGGCAAATAAATCACGATTATTTGATATGGATAAGACTTCTGTTTTTTCAATATGGAAACAAGCTCTCTTCAAGGAAATCGACTGATTTTTTGTGAAGAAAGGATTGGTAACTTTGGAATGATAAAAGGCATTTTTTGAAGGAAGGATGCATTCAGAAAACGTCTTTGATTTTTGTTCTCTATATCAAACTGTGAAAGAAGGTTGATCCAGGACGAAACCCCTGGCTCTGTGTTGATCAGGACGGAAACCCTATATCAATGAATGCTGATATCTGAAGCGTAGAAGATACCTGTTTCAGTTTAAGGTGTGAAGTTTGGTGGAGGTTTTTGTGGCGAGTAGGAGCGATCTGCAGTCAACTTGGGAGGACAGATTAAAGCTTGAAGTTGAAGCATTGCATATTGAGACACACATGTGGCCTGTACATCAAGGATTAGCACCAGCTGAGTAGGTCGTGGAGCATAGAGACAAATTTCTGTGTATGCAGATTCTGATGTCAAGTCGTGGCTCCTTTATTATTTCCGAGCGCTCCAATAGCAGTTCTATAATAAGATCGGCATCATTTTCCAAGTTCTTGTTGTTTATCATCCATTGTTAAAATCTCCAAGTCTGAATAAAACTGTCTGGGTGAATTATTAGACAATTGAACTGTGTAGAAATTTTTGAAAAGCTTTGGAATACGTGCATTTTATTTTATGATAGTTGTTTATTGTCCTAGAAATACTTTGTATGTGAATTTTGTTGAATAAATCCATCTATCCAACGAATTTTTTGCATTAACTCTTCATACTTGGGGGAAAAGTATATTTCAGTGGTATCAGAACTGGTGATCTTGCTAGTTTGTTAGGGTTTTAGTGTTGCATGTCACATAGATATTTTACCAGAAGTAGGTTAGGACAGTAGGAAGAAGGGCCTGATTTTATCCTAGCTGAATCTGAGATGGGGGAAAGAGGTGGTGAAAACCTACCGAGGGATTTGAATAATCAGCTTGACAATTTCTTGACCAACTTTGCCCAGCAGTAGCAGCAAATGCTACAGCAGTTCTAGGATCGTATGATTACAACCATGGGTCAAATGAGAGTGGATCGTGCTAGATCGAGTAGATCAAGTAGTGGTCATAGCAAAAGTGATGTTGGACAGGGAAATCAAGATAGAGCAGCCTCTAATGCTGTTAGGACAGCGAGCAGAAGGTTTGATCGGCCTCTACACCCTACATTTGTGCCAAGATGAACTGAAGAAGAAGCAATTCCGAAGTTGGAGGAAGAGACAAACATCACTAATGATGTCATGGTGACCTACGATGAATATAGAGCTCTCCCACCTGATGTAAGACAATTAATTAATCCGAATCAGTTTATGAACCAACGGAAAGATAAAGCCAGAGTCAAATTAGAGAGGCAAGAAAGGGAGCTCAAAAGACAAACCAAACTCAACCAAGGAATACAAAGAAGCATTGAATAAGATTCCTTTACCAACCTTCGATGAACGCGGGAAGATAAGTGCCAAATCATGGGTGCATAAATTTGACACATTTCTTTCCTTGAAACCTATGAAGGAAGAAAAGGCTATACAACTTGCTACGATGCATTTGGAGGGTGTAGCATATGACTGGCGGCACCATGGGTTGGTATCACAGGATCATGCCATGACACGTTCATATGAGGAGTTTGTCAATAAATTGATAGCACATTTTGATCAAAAGGATGTTGAGGTCTACTATAGGGATTTGGCCCAACTGAAGCAGGTTGGATATGTTGAGGCATACATCAATGAGCTCCAGAAAATAGCAGTTATGTTTCCTGATATGTCTGAGGGGCGAGTCATTGTGCTGTTTGTTGAGGGATTGAGTGATAGATTGAGGGGTTTAGTGAAGGCTCATAAGCCTAGTACACTACATGATGCCATTGGCCTAGCCCTGGATTTGGAGACTACACCTCCCTTCCAGCCTCAGAGGAATAATCTTGGTGGATTTCCGTCAAAACAAGAGTTTCAATTAGCAAAAGAGTACCACATCGAAATCTAATCAAGAAACCAGAAATGAACTTCGTAGGAAAAAGTTATGCTTCACCTGCAAGGAGCCATGGGAGCCTGGCCACCGTTGCCTTGGGAAAGGCAAGATTCATTTCATTGAGGTCATCTTAGATGATGAGGAGCCGGATGGTTATGAGACCAGTATTGGAGATGATAGTGGACAGGAGGAGCCGCCTCCGCAACTAGAGTTGGATGATTCTGGAGCTAAGGAGACTCCTAAGAGCACCATAGCCTCATTATTTGGAGTTCCTAGACTTCATCCATTCTGTTTGAGAGGTGTCCTTAAGGGACAATGCATGGTTTGCTTGGTGGATAGGGGAGCCACGCACAATTTCATCGATGAGGGTCTAGTGATGAATCGTGGGCTACAGGTTGAGTTCTCAGGTTTCAATGTGACTGTGGCAGACGAATTTCAATTAAGTTACACTAGGATGGTTTCCTAGCTTAGCATCTAGATTGGAGATTACACCTTGACGGATGAATTTTATGTACTAAGTCTTGGTAATATTGATGCAGTTTTGGGCATGCAGTGGTTGCAGTCACTTGGGAGATACATTCAAAACTTCCGCAGAATGGAGTTAGAGTTTATGGTTGATGATAAAAAGATTGTGTTGAAGGCTAAGTCTGAGGGTGGTCCTCGTGTAGTGTCAGCTAGGAGGATGGAGGCTTTATTCAAACATGGAGAGGTGGATGGGGAAGCATAGTGCTACATTTCTACCAAGCCTACCTCTAACAGCAAGCCAGACTACCATGTTGACATCCAAACAGTGTTGGATAAGCATGGGGTAGTATTTGGAGACATTCCTCTAGGTCGACCACTTGATCGTGGGTTTGAGCACGTCATTGAGCTTGAGGAAGGGGCCAAACTAGTTATAACTACACCCTATCAACAATCGCACCATTTTAAGGAGGAGATTGAAAAGACAATCAAGGAGCTTTTGAGCATGGGACACATTCTACCCAATTCTAGTCCATTTGCCTCGTCAATTGTTTTGGTTAAAAAGGATGGGACTATGTGCATGTGCATAGACTACAAGGCCTTGAATAAGAAAACCATGAAGAACAAATATCCTATTCCCAGGATCGACAAGCTGCTTGATGAGTTACACGGGGCCATGTTCTTTTCCAAGATTGATCTTCGCTTGGGTTATCATCAGATATGAGTCTGGGACGAAGATGTTCATAAAATTGCTTTCCGTTGTCACTACGGACATTTTGAATTCCTAGTCAAGCCATTTGGACTCACAAGTGCACCAGCCACATTCCAGTCGTGCATGAATCACACATTCTGTGAGCAATTACGAAAATTCGTTTTGGTCTTCTTTGACGACATTTTGATATACAGCAAGACATGGGATGATCACCTACATCATTTGGATGTAGTGTTGAGTATCATGGAGGCTCAATCACTTTACGCAAAATCTTCCAAGTGTTAGTTTGGGATGACTGAGATACTCTATCTCGGACATGTGATTGGAGTTGATGGTGTGAAGGTACACCAAGAGAAAATACAGGCGATTCTGGATTGGCCATCACTGAAGAACATATTAGAGTTGAGAGGCTTCTTGGGTTTGTGCTCTTACTACAAGAGATTTGTGAGAGGTTTTTCTCAATTGGCATCATCCTTGACAAACCTTACGAAGAAAGGTGCATTTCTTTGGTCTGAGGAGGCACAGGTGACATTTGACAAGCTCAAGGAGGTCATGAGCTCATGTCCCGTTTTAGCATTGCCGGATTTTACACAGCCATTTGTTCTAGAATGTGATGCATCGAGTCAGGGAGTTGGTGTAGTTCTAATGTAGAATGTCGGATTTTACACAGCCATTTGTTCTAGAATGTGGTGCATCGAGTCAGGGAGTTGGTGCAGTTCTAATGTAGAATCGACATCCGATTGCATTTGAGAGCAGGAAGTTGAGAGACACTGAGAGGCTGTACTCCACTTATGATAAGGAGATGCTAGCGATTATGCATGCACTAGCTAAGTTTAGGCAGTACTTAGTAGGGACTAAATTCATGGTTAGAACTGATCACAACAGTCTCAAATATTTTTTGGAGCAGGACTTGAATGAGCAGCAGCAAAAGTGGGTGAGCAAGATTCAGGCATATGACTTCAATGTGGAGTATATTAAGGGAAAGAAAAACATTATTGCTAATGCTCTTTCCAAGAAACCAGCACTTTGCTCTCTCACTAAGATTTCAGCTGATTGGAAATCTCAATTAGTGGCCGAATGCACCAAAAATACTTTTGCCTATGATCTGATTGATGGACGGGTACAAGATGACAGATATTTAGTGGTCAATGACATCATTTATCACAAGAAGATAATTTATCTTGTACCGAGGTCGAAGTTGAAGGCTAGGATTTTAAGGGCTATGCATGATACCCCTCTAATAGGACATCCAGGTTTCTTCAAAACTTATCGGTAGATTCGTGAGAGGAGGGATTGAAGGATGATGTGTTGTAGCATGTTAGAGAGTGCCTGGCTTGTCAACAAAACAAGGCATAACACACCTTCCTTGCAAGTCTTCTATAGCCATTGCCGATACTTGAACAGAAGTGGGAAGGAATACCCATGGACTTTATCACAGGACTGCCATGTGTCTAGGGGAGAGATTGCATATTTGTAGTGGTGGATAGATTGACAAAATATGCACATTTCTTTGCTATATCTACCAATTACACCATAGTTCAAGTGGCAAAATTATTCTTCAGAGAGGTGTTTAGGTTACATGGGCTCCCCAAAATGATCGTCAGTGATCGTGACAACAAGTTTCTAAGTATGTCTTGGAAGGAATTGTTATGTTTGGCAGGAACAGAGTTGACACCAAGCACGAGCTACCATCCTCAAATTGATGGTCAGACTAGTGAATAAATGGATTGAGTTATTTGAGGAATTATGTTATATTTAGGTGAGTATTTCTATAATACCACCTACCACATGTCGATTGGCACGACTCCCTTTAGGGCCTTATATGGGTATGATGCCTTATCATTTGTAGATTTGGCCTTTGATGATAGTAGGGTCCCATGGGCCAAGGAGACAATGCAAAACTATCAGGATATTTCCAAGTCATTGAAGGACAATTTGTAACATGCGCAGAGCCAGTAGAAAATGCATGCGGATAAGCATAGATTTGAGAGATCATTTGAGGTTGGAGACTTAGTTTTTTTGTATTTGTAGCCTTATCGATAATCCTCATTGAAGAAAAGTGGTGCAGAAAAACTCAAGCCACGCTTTTATGGACCTTATAGGATAGTGAGGAGAATTGGCGAAGTTGCATATGAATTGGAACTTCTTGAGGGCAGTAAGATCCATAACGTCTTCCATGTCTCTTGCCTCAAGAAGGCTTTGGGTCAGGAGGTTGAGGCATCTCCAGAGCTTCCTCCACTTGATGAAGAAGGAAATTTGGTGTTAGTTCCTGAAGGTATTGCAGATTGGAGAGAAAGGAAGCTGAGAAATAAGGTGATTCGAGAATATCTGATCAAATGGAAAGATTTACCAGTTGAGGTTGCCACATGGGAAGGGGGAGATTTTGTAGCATCCTAATTTGAGATTGCTAGAGGACCAGCAATCCCGGGAAGGGAGGACTATAATGTCCCTCTTCAATTAATGTCAATTATGAAGGAATTTTCTAATCTTTTTGTTCCCGAAGATTAGAAATAAATCAAAATACAAGGGAATAAGGGAATAATTAAATAAAGGCTAAAAAGCTATAGTCTGTTAATTTTATTTAATTATTCATAAAGGCGGGGCCACTTTAAATAATAACTTCTTTTGCTAGGCAATTCAACATGGTGAGAAATAAATCACAATTATTTGATATGGATAAGACTTCTGAATTTTCAATATGGAAACAAGCTCTCTTCAAGGAAATCGACTGATTTTTTGTGAAGAAATGATTGGTAACTTTGGAATGATAAAAGGCATTTTTTGAAGAAATGATGCATTCAAAAAACGTCTTTGATTTTTGTTCTCTATATTGAACTGTGAAAGAAGGTTGATTCAGGATGAAACCCCTGGCTCTGTGTTGATTGGGACGGAAACCCCATATCAATGAATGCTAATATCTGAAGCGTAGAAGATACCTGTGTTTGTTTAAGGCGTGAAGTTTGGTGGAGGTTTTTGTGGTGAGTAGGAGCGATCTGCAGTCAACCTAGGAGGATGGATTAAAGCCTGAAGTTGAAGCGCTGCATATTGAGACTCACACGTGGCCTACACATCAAGGATTAGCACCAGCTGAGTAGGTTGTGGAGTATAGAGACGAATTTCTGTGTATGCAGATTTTGATGTCAAGTCATGGCTCCTTTATTATTTCTGGGCACTCCAACAGCAGTTCTATAATAAGATTGACATCATTTTCCAGGTTCTTGTTGTTTATCATCCATTGTTAAAATCTCCAAGTCTGAATAAAACTGTCTGGGTGAATTATTAGACAATTGAATTGTGTAAAGAATTCTGAAAAGCTCTGGAATACGTGCATTTTATTGTATGATAGTTGTTTACTGACCTGGAAATACTTTGTATGTGAATTTTGTTGAATAAATCCATCTATCCAACAAAATGTTTGCATAAACTCTTCATACTTTTGGGAAAGTATATTTCAGTTGTACCTTTACCCAGTACTTAATCTGAAACTTGTTGAAACATGATTATATATTTTGTCTCAGATAAAATGAAGCATTCATAATAGAAACTATATCCTCAAGGGTAATGCTTGATCAGACAATTATGTCTAGACCCAAATCACTAGGTTGAATTTTATTAAAAGATTTCTTTGAAAATAATTACATAAAGAGAATAGAATATAAATACATTTTTGTATATAGCTTCAAATATCTAAAAACATAATATTAACTTATAAAAAAAACAAATGTATAATATAGATAATTAATTATATGAGAAATACTAGTGGTGGCATTATTATTTGTATTATATGAATAACATTTAGTATCACTGGTCCCTAACAGGTTCAGAGAAAAACAGCCTAGGCGTAAGGATGTGTATTGGAAGCCTCCCCCTCCAAAATATCCAACAATGAACTAGGACGGCGCTGCTAGGGGCAATCCAGGCAAGCCTTCATGTGTTGTCTTTCTTGATGAGAGTGGAGATTTTGTCACAGGTGGATCTCTTTTTTCCTTGGAATGAAATATAATAATGAGGTGGAATGGCTTGCAGTGATTGAAGGCCTTCAAATGGGGAAGGCAAATGGCTTTCATAATTTAATGGTGGAAGGGGACTTGAAGGCTATAATTATGGATCTAAAATGCAGGACATGTAACAATTGGCAAGTTAAGGTATTACTTTCTGATGCTAGTCAGCTTGTCAAGGATGTTTGCAATATCTCTTCACCAATGTGGTAAGAGGAGAGAATAAGGTGGTAGATCTCTTAGCAAATCATGAGATAAATATTGAACCCATGACTAGTATTGGTTGGATGGTTAGGAATGGCTAGAATTTCTTATAGAGGAAGAGAAGATCTTGTATGCCATGAGGATTGTAGAGTGAAGTATATTCTTTTTAATTGTCGTTGTGGGAAAGATTCCCAAGGTGACCATGGTTTTGCTTCCTGTTCAGTGTTTGTTTGAAGTGGCCCCTCCTATGTGACACACAAGCTTGCACTACCATCATACTCTCGTCTATTCAAGTAAGGTGGCCACATTTGTGAAGGGTTGTTATTTTGAGCTTGTATTCTCAAGGTGGATGGCAGTTTGTTAGGTATTGTTTAGTGCATGTGTTGGGTTGGGTGTTTATCTGTCTAGCATTGATATTTCATTGGCTATTGCAAATGGTTGGAATGGTGCGGAGGTGTAAGAAGGGTCCTTGGGACCCATTTTTCATGGCTCAATCTCTAATCATTGCCTTAAAGCAACTTTTGATGGCTAATACCTAGTAGCTTTGGAAATGCTCAGGGAGTTATTGGGAGTGGAGGGAGTTTAGGATATTGGTAAAAGGAGTAAGGATACAATTACAGTAAATTTCTTGGCTCAATTGAATTCTAAGGTATCAAACAAAGCCCTAAGAGAGTGGATTTGTAACTTGTTGATGCCAAAGGAGTTGTTGGTGTCTCATGTGGTAGTCTTTCCCTCCCCATAGAAGCTTCTATATGTGGAGGATAGGGTTGGTATGCACAAAGCGTGATTGTATAGTTAGGATGAAATGAAGGTTGTCCTACTCCTTCAAGTGACCCAACCCTTTGGGGTTTTTGAGGTTGTTAGCGACTTCATCCCTCCTCAAGTGGGAAAGAACTATGTGCATCGTTCTACTAAGAGAATAGAATTAGTGCAAGGTATGAAGTTGTTTGCTAGCAAAGCCATTGTTGGTGTGTCCCCGATAGTTGTGTCTATTAATAAGGTGGACAGAGGGAGTGGTGTTGGAACTTGGGATGTGGTGAAGCCATTGTTTGAGTAGGGTGGCAACATGCATGTAAGGTCATTATTTTGAGTTTGCATTCTCATGGAAGATGGCAATTTTTTGGGTGTCGTTTGATGCAAGTGTTGAGTTAGGTGTGGTTTTCTCTACCTAGCATTGATGTTTCACTAATTATTGCAGTTGGTTGGAATGGTATGGGGCCATAAGAAAGGTTTGGACCCAGATCTCCATGGCTTGGTCTCAAATCCCCACCTCAAAGCAAATTTTGATGGTTCCTATCTAGACCCTTGGAAATGATCAAGATAGTGTTGGAAGTGAAGGGTGGTACAAGATACTAATAAAAGAACAAGCAATAGCACGATTAAAGAAAATTCCTTGGCTAGGTTGAATTCTAAGGTATCAAACACAGCCCTAAGAGAGTGGACTTGCAACTTGTTCATGCTAGAGAAGATGTTGATGTCTCCTGTGGCAGCCCTTCCCTCCACATCATAACCTCTATTTGTGGAGGAGAACTGCATTGGTATGCATAAATGCATAAAACCTTTGTCTTTGTTCATCAGCAAGCTTAGGACCTACAAGTGTATTGCTAGGATGTAACAAAAGTAATCCTACACCTTCAGCAACCCCATCCCATTGGGTTTTGGAGGTCATTAGTGACTGCATCCCTCCTCAATTGGGGAAGAACTCTGTGCTGCATGTTGCTAAGAGAATGGAATTAGTGCAAGGCGTGAAGTTTTCTGCCAGCGGAGGCATTATTGGTGTGCCCTCATTGGTTAGATCTGGTGTTGCTAAGTTGGACAAAGGGAGTGGCATTGGAACTTAGGGTGTGATGAAGCCATAGTGTGCCGAATGGAGCAGTACATTTTTTGGCTGTAGTCCCACTTTGGCTTCTTTTGGCTCTTGATGTCAGCTTTGAATCTTCTTTGTAGGCAGCTTTGTGTTATTTTGGTTTTTTCTCAATAGTGTAGGGTGTGTCGTTTGGCTTAGTTGGCTTTTTCCTTCCTAATCCTCCTTTGTAAAGCTTTGGCTATAGTGTTTTAGTTGGTTTTTTGTTTGAGGGTTTGGCTTCCTTGCTTTCTTGCTGTATCTCTACATTTATGATCTTTTGGGGATGGAGCCCCTACCCCAAGAAACAAGCTAAAAAAGCATTTATTATCACTGGCAAAAGGATCTTCAAGAGGAATTTCTTTATCTCTTCCAAAAATCACCTTCTAATTTAATTGTATTTCAATTGCCGCATGATTAGAGAAGGGCATTCTGCATCAAAAGGAAAAATGGTTGCTACCAGTGGCACTTGTGAGTGAACTGCAGTGACAGAGGAAGGACAGAATATAGGAGACTTGCTTAGCAAGAAAGGAAAAAGAATCACATGTTGAGAAAGAAATAAAAGAGACATGCTGAGCCAGGAAGAAAACAAACAAAAGCTCAATCACAAAGAAAAATAAATAAATGGCAATTGCTGCCATCATGATATCAAATGCCAGAGAATGGTTTGAGAAAATATTGCCTGGGAAATGCTCTGCAAACTTGTCATACAGGTGTCATGTGACACAAATCTCATACTCATGGACATGTTGAAATTTTAACAGATTAAAATTGCACGTATAAAAAAATAGTTCTCATCTTTCAATATCGGCAATCATGATTTTTCTGGAAATATCAACCAAACCTACTGAAAGGTCTAGACAACAAATAAAATTCAAATGTTGCTGCAAGCGACTAAACAAACATCAAACTGAAACCGGATCAAATATTATTATATTCCTCAAGAATACTGCACCAGTAACTTTAAATTTTTTTAGTCACAATGTAGAAAACTTGGTTGTCAATCAGCAACAAGTATGAATTATTAAAAAAATATCACAGAAAACGCGTAAGTCATCAAAGAGGCATATTATGTGTAGTCAAATAACTGACATTTAGCCAACATGACGCATCTTAAATAAAATAGCCAAGTTCAGTATCTTAGCATTTTGATCTAAAAGACTAATTGCACTTTCACAAACACTGCCAAATCTTGAATTGGAAGTTTAAATAGGTTAAAGTTTCTTTCATTGTGAACTGAACAGTAACAAACATCCAAACTTATATTCACACTTAAAAATTTCATTGAAAGTGCTACATACAACTCTTCACAGATAATTGTCTACATAGAAATACCTTTTTCCCAAAGCTTTGCAAAACCAGATGATGATTACCAGCCAAGCTACAGACAGCTGCAGAAATTGTTCTGTGAAGCAAACAAACAGGAAAGTCAGCTAGATGTCAAAATCTTTTGTTGATGAGCATAAACATAAGTAACTCTTCCTTGAAAATTCAACATCGTAACAGTTTAAGATGGATAATTTGAAATTTGGAAATAAAAAACATTAAGTCATTTTCAATCACTCTTAGACTCGAACAAACCAAAAATAATATACAAAAGGATTCAAAGCTGAAGGGACAACCTACACTAATGCCGGTCTTTCACTTATCACAAACATATAGGTCACATAATAAGGTAACTGGTTTTGAGGATAAAAAACCTTAAGTAACGACAGTGGAGTATTAAGTATGCATACAAAGAACTTCGGATAGACCTAGAATGAACAAATTCTGTAACTCCTACATACATGACCTAACTGACAGATTCTTTTTATTGAAGCAGTGTATTGTCAGTTTTCTCTCGTCATTTGAAGGATCTATTCATTGATGTTAGGAGAGGCTTGAAGGTAGTAATCCAACTAGCCCGATTTATAGTAAGAGAGATTTGAAGTGGGTAATCTGTTGCCTCCTAATACTGAAATTATAAAAAGAAACAGAATTATTTGGTTGTTTCTCCTGAATCTGATTAATTTCAAACCATAAATAAACTTTTATTAAAAGATTAAACAAATGTTGTCTAATATTTGTGAAAAATCAGCACCGAAATGGTTTATGCCATTTACAAATCAACAGTCGGCTTTTGATTTTGGGAGAAGTTTGTTGGGGTAATACCCTGCCCCATTCTAATTATGAAATCCACAAAAGAAAGATTTATGATGATGCTTTCCCAGAATTTGATTAAATTGACAACTTGTAAATAACCTTGTATTGAAGTTTCAATAACTAGTACACAACAGTTCAAAAGCTTTTGGCACTGAAACAACAAATACAACATTCAAATCAACAATCAGGCAAAGATATCTGGAGAGATTCAAGATAAGTATATTCCGCTCCCTTCTCATACTGAAATTGAAAAGAGAAAAATGATTAAGCTGTTGCTTTCACAAATTCTAATTAAATTAAAAGCTGTCAATGATCTTCTTTGAAATAAAGTTCAGCAACAGAATACAAACTGCAACAGAAAATTGACAGAAATGGCATTTCATTGCAAAGGCTGAAAATAGTATATTCAACACAAGGACATAAAAATTAGTTTCCACAATGGAAAGAACGATTGTCTGCACTAAAAGATGTTAAGCTTCCCTGCAGGAAGAAGGTGCTTTCAAGAAAATGCTAATTTTCAAGGGTTCTGCCAACAACCATTTAAGGGTTGATTTTTCTAATTAACAATTACTGTGTGAATGAAAATGCACGCGCAATGGAAAAAATGATCTTCTGTGCTAATATTGGGGAAGCTACCCTACAGGAAGAAGAGGCTTTAAAGGACACTGCTACTAATTCGAAACTCCCGTATAGAGTTGATTTTTTTAATAATCAAGTTGATCTAAAATCTGGTTTCTAACTCCAAAAACTATTTGTCCAAGCAAATGTCATTACAGCCATAGTCTGAGCATGAGGAGTGAATCCAACAGTTCCTTCTCACACAATTTGCGGGATGAATGGCTGCCTTGATTCCTAGTTACCCAGTGGAGAAACCATACGGCAGCTTTCCCAGGAGTTGATTAGATATTATATTCAATTCCACAAAATATTTCTTAGATTTTCAATAATAAAAGTATGATGAACAGCTGTTGTGATTACACATGTTTGGTAATTTAACAGATGAACTGTTCTCTATTATGCCAAGAAATATTCAGGCTGATCAGGAGTTGCTGGCTTTACCATTGAAAAAAATCGATAGCGTTTCCATTGGAATTACTATTATTACCTGGGCAATGATCCCTAGAATATCCTCGGACCCATAAATTAAAAAATGTCGACGCCGCTAAGACAACAATGCATGTTAACATGCATAACGTGCATTGAGAATGGACCAAACTCGGAACTTCCGTTCTCTCCATTCCTCAGCCACTTAACTCACCTTTTCTGCTGGGTCTTAACTTACCGTTAAACGTCAGTTCACGCAGCATCGTTTCGTTGAAGTTTTACGTGGAAAAACTCGAATCTTTAAGTTGACTGGCAGTAGAGCCGTTCCTGTAATATTGGGGCTCCTTTCTGTTGTTTCCATTTTAATTTTTAACATTAATTTTATCATATTGAAAATGGTTTCTAGATTGAAAAAGGATCCAAGAGTAAATTTCAGAGCGTCTTATGGTTTTCTTTTCTGATAACTTTACCTGTAAAGATCAGAATCTAAATTGTTTAACAAACAAATCCATAGAATTTCCTTCAATTGCTTTTTTTTTTTTTTCCATTATAAATTTTATCAGGTTATGAAAATGTGAAAAAAAAAAATGTGACGAACTTTAGATTCAATAGCCGGTAGGCAGAAGCCATTGACATGCTGTGACAGGTATATAATGCTTGAATTGGTATATATGCCCTGTTTTTCAAATGCTATGCTTTTACAGTTCTAGGAACCTGCTGAATTTACAAATTACTATTTTAAAATTAAAAAACGAAGAACAAAAGTGGGTTCTAATATTGAAGTCAAAAACTTTATATTCTATTATATTTAAATTTTAATTATAATTTAAACTTTAGTGTATAAGGTATTGTTAAATAGGGAAAAAAGTATTTAATGTCTCTTTAAAAAGTATTTGTTGAAAAATATTATATATATATATGATGAAGTAATTTTATAATACAAATGGTGGCAACTATAATCTATTATTATAATATTACTTCACTAAGATGTTACAATATGTAGTATTTTTTGCTTTATTTTTTTGATATGTTCAATTTAATATTATATAATAAAAATAATGAGAAGACTCTATGAATATGTATCAATGTCCTTGTACATGTCTAAATAAATCTCAATGCATATATTAGATCTAAACTTAGTATTAAATGTATTGTGTGTTGATATTAAATGTCTACAAAAGTCTTATAAGATGATATCAATAAGTTACATATGCAACCAAGAATGAATGTAAATTTGTATTCCTTAACTTGAATCCCTTAAACTTTTATATAGCATATAGCATACACAACTTGGGAATCCATAAAACATAGCTTTATATTGATATTTTTGACACAAGATCTCAAATTATGGAACAAAATTAATATCACTAAAGTATGTAAGATGCTAATGCTTTAGAGTATACTACACCTACCTAATAGGGAACATAGAGAATGTGATTCAATAAATTATTTTATCATTCAACCACTTAAGACAAGTACCTATTTGATTGGGAAACATAATAATGACTTAAAAAGGAGAGAAATATTCATAGGAATCTAATATAAAGAGATAGACATGTATTTGTGCAAATAAAAGTTACAAGAGACATTACATATTCATATCTACTTCAATAATTAATTCCTACTCAAAGAATTATTGTATATTATTTTAAAAATATTATTAGAAATAATTTTCAATTGTTTAATAATCAATATGGTGACAAATAATAATACGTCATCCAATGTGATCTTAGAGATATTTACATAATTACCTAGAACATCCTAATTAGGCATGGAAACACCTAGAATATGGAGGGGTCCCTACTAGACTACACCCTCTAGAGAATCAACACAAATGACCTCAACCAAAATATTAATGTGAAATGCTTAGATCAAGAATGTTGTAATATATCTCTACAAAAATGAGTACGAAATATAATCAAATATAAAATACCCACCAAAAATACAGTAGATTAAAAAACATATAAAATTGGAAGTCAACTAAAATAGTAGAGCAGATTCGCATTCAAAAATTGTGTAGCAAAATGTTGGAATATATTAGAAAACACAACAATACATAGCCTTCACCATAAATTTAATCTCTACATGAAGTTGCATCATGAACCAAAGGGATTTCATTTAAGGGTTTTCCTCCTTAAATCTAATATATGAACATGAGTACTCAAACTATGAGAAATTGGGGTTTGATTTTGGTTGATAAAATGATAAAACATGAGGAATTGTGAGGTTTCTAAATTATATATAAATTGAACGCTTGGCATGGGATCCTCACATGTTAATAAATGTTTCAAATTCTTCCTTATTATTATCATATTCAATTGAGTCCACTAATGACATCTCAAGTCATGCAAGGAAATAAGTGTGGTTTCCATTTTGAATGTTAGGGTTCTAATATTTACATGTCCAAGGATGCAATATGATGGGATTCTAGGGATTCACATGTCACAATTTAATTTGTATAATTTTTACTTTGTAAGTTAGCATTAATATTTTTGAAGGTCCAAAGTTAAGAATTTAGGGATTAGGATACAACTTGATCCCAAGATGCAAGGGGAAGAAAGGGTATATGATCCTATGAAGGGTGAATGGTAGGCCAATGGTGAAAAGGGGAACAAGATGCTTGTAAACAATTTCATGAAAAGAATGGTCTAAAAAAGGGAAGCATGATGGGATAAGTAGGACAAATGACTTCTTGAAGATAGTCTTATGTAGGTATTTAATTTGGTTTGGTAGTATCAATAACATAATTATGGTATATGGAAAAATGTGCTTATTTTATTTCTATCACACTGCAAATTGTAATCTTATTGGAGACTTTTGGAGGTTTTCCCCTCAAAGTCCAGCTTATTATCCTCAAGTATGATCAAGTATTTGCAACATATTTTCTATTATATTCTTCTCTTGTGTGAATTATTTCATTACATATTTGTCTGTATTTTGTAAGGTAAATGCTCATACATAATTCATTCAAATAATTTTATTCAATTAGGTCATTTAAGTATTTTTCAAGGATGATTTTGATCACTTTTCCACTGACATTTAGCATGTTGATAATTTTTAAAAATAAATATGGTAAATTATATGGAGTGAATGGGGATGTAATAGTGAATTTTGCATACCCATGTCAATTACCTTTTTTGTGTCAATTTTGAGATAATGGATTAATATATGTACATATTAATACATGACACAATCTTATGCAATATTGGGTTTATTCTCTAATCTTTCACATATCTGCATTTACATAAATTTTCATACTTTTATCCATATTTTCCCATATGGATATGTGTTTTTTATTCATTGTGTTTTTTCATGCACTTATTTATAAATACCATCACATGCAAGTGACGGTACTTATAGGAATAAAAGGAGGAACAATGTACATTTGAGAACATCAACAAGGACACCATTTTTTGTCATATGAGGATTCACATATATACTTCTCAACAAGAGATGAGATGAATGAGATTCTAGCATGCACATAGCATTCAAAACCCAAAAAGATAGATATTTGATTATAACCCATTAGATGACCTAACTGGCTATATAAGAATATATAATAATAACTATATCAGTAAACTATGATGTTGAGGAATGGTTGAAGTTCTCAAGATGGGAGGCATGGAACTAATGAAATACGTTTAATTACAGACACACCTTATAATTATGAATGTAAGTATACATTACCAAAAATTTAGTCATTTATGTAAACGAATTAATATCAATTAGTATATAAAACATTAAAAATATTGAATCAATTAGTAACTAATAATACAATGGATCAACAACTATGAACCTCAATTATAATTATATTGAGTATAATTAGGCCAATGAGCCAATTTTTTAAATATACAATGTATGTTGAAAGTACAATAAACTATATTGATTATCCATAATAGTATTGAACATGATCCTCCATTGTAATGTCATCGAAACTTGTAAATTAAATAGTTTAGTTATTAAATTTATTTAAAAATTAAACATAAAAAAATGTTAGAAAATCATTTCATAATTTATTTACCATCTCTAGCTCACATTGCATCCATTGTTGTTGGTGTTTAATTAAGATCAATAGAAAATGGTAACTTATGTTGTCTAGTGTTATGTTGATTATCTAAAGCTGCAATGACGTGTATTTAATAAATCAACATAGATAAAACATTAAGTGTAACATTCTAATATATATTTAATCAAAATAATATTAAAATTCTAAATTACCTGGAATGGTTTTTTGAAATGTTTGACTAGGTATAATATTAAGCATTGATGGTTGAGTTTCACAAATTGCACCTGCTATTTATTTGATTAATATAGAAAAATGATTAGAAATAGGACTTGGGGAATATCCCATTTAATGAATGAATATATTTAATAGTTAGAAAATTACCATCAATAATTTGCATTTCACTAGTTGTTGTTTGGTTTAGATCAACAGAGAAGGGCTATCAATGTCTTTGATTATTCTCTTGACCATCCAAACCTACAATGACATGTTAGTAACATGTGATGTTAGAGAAATAATTATTGCTATGTAAAATACTAAAATAATTTTGAATAAATTTGCTCACTATGTTATTTCCTGATGATAACACTTTCTTCGTGTATTGCTATGCTTGAACAATTTTATTTTCTTTTTCTTCCACCACCTATGGATGAGAACTGAAATTCTTCATGGTCCTCAACTCTCTCATTCAATTCTTGATGAATGACATTGCCTCTTTGATGAATAAAATGGTGTTTCCATAATTTTCAAATAGACTAAACCATGGTAATATGTGTCTCGTAGGCATATCCTCTAAGCCAGGGATTGGTGTATGTTTGGAAGAATTAAGAGATGCTTGGAGTTCTTTTCTAAATCTCCCAACACATTGACTAAAAATATGTTTTTGATCTATTGTAGTTGGTAAATCTTGGAGTATTGAATTCAAATAATCAACATCATTTTGGAAGTTAGATCATTGACAACATCGGATGATTTACAACCATATATAATAAAAAATAAAAAATATTAAGTCCAAAAAAAAGAACTTTTCATATTTCAATAATAAATATTGATATTGAAATTTACCAATTCTTTCGTCTTCACCAATTACAACCCCAATCACATCTCGATCTTCTTGTGGAATACAATCATCTATAACACAAATAAAAGATTAATTAAAATTTAAGAATTGTAAAAATCAATTAACTATTATAAATATCATATCAATATTACCAGTGGTATTATTCTCATGACTAAACCTTCCTCTCACGTCATCATCATCATCGACCAATGGAGTAACACCATTTGTAACTCAATAATATTACTTTAGTTAGTTTTGAGAAAAAAAATAGTCATTAAAAATATAAATATAATACTTAAATGTTAAATGACTCTTACCAACAACATGATCTTGCTTATTTGTTATGTTTCTATTTAGGAGATCTGGAATCTTCAACACATGTAAACATGTGTTTCCCCTTTTTTTCTCACTGACAATCGCATACAAGTAAATCTGGTCCAAATTTCCAAACAAGATACCATTTCATTATAACAAATTGACTTCTTATCTTGTATGTGTTAGAAGGAGACCATATGGATAACAATCTATATTGGGTATTTTTTTGGACCTCTCTAATGCAATATTGTAATATCTTTCTTTTTTAAAGTTAGTTTAAAAACCAGATAAAGTTCTGCAAATATCTTTTATTTTTATAAAATGACTACTCTATGAAGAAGTGTATGGATAAGCCAATACATTCTCCTTGTACATTTCTTAGCATGATTAATTAGATAATGGCTCTTGATGTGGAAGTGGTATGACTCTATGGAAGCATTGGTTTCTTGATTTGCATGAGAGAAGTTTTGAAAGTTTTTTGCCCACATTTCTATACAAAAAAGACATAACAATGTCTTAGTAAACATAAATGATGTAAATGCATACAGACCAAAATGAATAATCTGACAAACTTACCAATACGATCCTCATCATGACACCAAGTTTTTGGGAAGTAATCAATAAATTCTTCTCTTCTTTGAACTCCTTCATAAAATTTTTAATTAGGTGAGTAGTGATGTTTGCATTGTTACTCATTGCATACATTATCTCGCCCAATCTATCAACATGTTTGTACCAACATCCTTATTGTTGGCATACCTAGATTGTAAAAGATATTATTAATCTATGGGGTTCAAACATAATTTTTCACATATTTTAATTAAAGATTGACTTACTTGTACTCATTTTTTAGCCATGCTCTACGCCCGTGCCAAATACATAAAAGTGTTTGGCATTGAAAGGATAATCTGCAAGTTATATTAGAATAATTGATAAGTAACATTATAACAAAATAAAATGGTAAATTCAAACTAGTTTAAGTTGTCAATTATGAAATATATATTTTTATAAACTAAATATTAATCAATTATAATGAGTTGATTTAAGTTTAAATACATAAACTAAAGCTAATAAAAACTTGATGGCTTCAATCTCTGCACTAGCATCATATTTCATGAATGCATTGAAATTCCAATCTTCTCGATGTTGTTTCCCTCATTTATAAACTTCTTTTAGCTATTCATTTATATCCTCAACTTCATTTCTTAAGGATATGACCCATATAATAGGTGCACCAGCCTCTTGTTCATCAAAAACAAGCAAGGTATGTAACTGATACTGCACATGAATAAACGATTCAAAAATCAATATTTTCAAATAAATAAATCAATGATAAAATAAAATCGATAATTTTATAGTTAGCGTTGTTTTACTTACACCATTTTAATTTGTTAAGAATGTTGAGTCCATTGTAATAATTGAGTTATGGGAATGATTGACCATCATTTCTCACATCCATGGTCTTTGGATGCTTATGATAAATGGAACATTTTCAATGGTGTTTGGTATTTTATAGTAGAAGTTCTCTTTCTCCTCTACATGCCATAAACTAACACTTTTTGCATCATCTTCATTCTTTTGGAATCGAATGAAGAGTACTATTTTCCATGCATTCAACACATCTTTCCTCAACAAACATACATCCCTCCTATTCATCAACTTAGTCAAACCATCGTCTAGGTAGTGTTGTTCACATATTGTGTCAATCCCCACACCCATTAGCAATAAAGACTCAATATATGATTTACATTCATTCGATAACCTTGGTGCAAAATTGCTTCTTGGATCACCAGAAGGGTCATCACTTCCATGGAAAAATTCACCATTGGCATTACAATGGCTCCAATCATTATATCTAATTATTGCAACTTGTGGTTTAGCATACATGACCTTAACATGAAAGTGGCTTTGACAACCCCCTTTTTTTTTGGGTAAACCTTCATATCCTTTTCATGTTTTCAAGTTAATTTTTCTTATCCTTAGGGCCAAAAGCCCACCAATATCTATTTATTCACACAAATAAAATATATATTAATTCATATAAAAAAATAAAATACAAAAATGACATGCTTATTAATTATAAAATAATCTAGGCAAACCTTGAGTATATCTTGATAGTGTGGTTGGTAGGGTTTTTTGTGTTGCTCTTTGTATGATATCTACATATAAATGTTGTTTCTATACTATCTAGTAAACCTTTGAACACCTTTGACAAAGTGAGGGAGTCTTTCAAGAGGGATTGCGGCACATAAGTCTATATCACCATCATCTCCAATAGGTTTCCATTCTTGAGGTCCTCACTCGAGAAATGATTTCCATGGTTGGGAATGTCTTGTACATTTAGTTTAATGAGTGACTCCCATTTACTCCTTTTTCCCATTCTAAATAAAATTAAGATGGTTAGTAGTACTCTCTCTTGTTAAAAAATTGTATGAGCAAATATATTGATTTTTCTATTAACTCTATGATATAAATATCTTTCATGTATATATAGGTAATTTGTATGATTTTGCTAAATATAGTAGCACTAGAGACAATACAAAATTTCATATATTACCTAATGAGTCCCAAAAATGGTTTATTCAATTATAGAAGTTAAGTTTTGCATGAACTAAATGCACACTACCAACTATGAGGATAACCAAAAATAATACAATAAGTATGCCACATTTTGAGAATCATAGTTGACTATTGTAAGGGTGTCCAGAAAAAGGAAAAGTAATAACTATTGAAGCACGAATAGAAACCAAGGACAAAGGATCATGGGAATCCCATATGTAAATTGTACTAATATGGATCTATGCAAGAGTGGGCGGTATAGGTTTCACAAAACTATATAATTTTATAGGTTTCCTTAAATCCTAATTATCTAGAAGAAAAAATGTGTAAGAATGATGTGTATTTTTTTATAGATTAGAATATTGGTAAGAAAATAGATCTAAGATAAAACATTAAAAGGTTTCCAACGGTGAGTACAGTGAGCAAAAGTGATGAAACAATAATTTATAAACCCTAGGCCCAAAAATATATATCAACGAAATAGAAATTAATAGGAATACCACCATAGAAAGAATCTTAAAAATTATGGTGCACAAAATTAGAAAGCATAAATCTAAAACCTAAAAAATAATGACCATATTTCAACTCTAAAGTGAAACCCTATGATGTTAAGTCAAATAAATTAGTATGAAAAAAATGAACTTTACATACAACATCCAAAATTTAAAAGAGCTACAACATAATATAGGAACATGACTTGACTACATACATGCAAGAACTATTTTTTACAAATTCACACATATACGAATTAGAAGCTTCATCTACCAATCACATAACCACTGAATAAATATAAATATTTAACATCAAGCACATGTGTTGAATATACTTAAATAGCAATCTAGATGTGCAAGAAAAATATTGTCTACTATGGAAAAATTAGAGTTTATATGACCTTGAAGGGTTGAAGAAGGGAAGTTGCAAGATTGTTTCATATTCTCATATTACATGTTTTCTAGATATATTTTTCCACTTGATCAAATATTTGGTAACCTCCCATTTTGACAATCTATTCTTTTTTGTATAAAGGATTACCCCTTGAGATCCATAGTAAACAAAATAGTTCAATAATTTTGGCAATTTGAGGAAGATTTAGAAAATACATATGCCGTTTTCTTATATTAGTATTGAACTGTCTAAGATAATGAGATTCATTACACTATGCTTGGAAAATAACATTAACTTTTTTTTTTACTATCCAAAAGATTTATCACTATTTACTTCATGTTGAGAACCATAATATTGTAAAATTGTGTCCCCTTAAATAACTTATGTCTAAAATTTACTTATCAAAATGCCATGCTAAGTGAGTGATACAACATATGGAGTTTGCACTAAATTTAATTTGGATTCAAAAATATATAAAAAAGGAGAATCTTTGTTGACCACTTAATCTATGCTCTTTCTCCTATTTTTTTATTACCCTTGATGCCTTTCCTAATGAGTGTATTCTCAAAACACATTTTGATCATCCATGGGAAATATATTTCAATGGTTCACAATGCTAGAAAAACTCAATAGTTGGTGTAATAATAATTCCATGATTGGGAAAACCTACTATCCTCTTTACTTTCATCTTAACTTACCTTATACCAAGAAAATTGAAGAGTATGAATCCCTTCGAGTAGGATTATGTGTTTTCAAGTCTCTCTTTAAAACTATTTATCTTTTGAAAATTTCGGGCCTCAACCTAATTAGTTAAATTTCATAGACCTATGTAATCAAGGGAATATATTTATCATTCAATTTATACCAATTTACTTCACTAAATGGGTTAAATTTATTGGCTTTTTCATTGCCACTACTAAAGTAACATGTTGAATCCTATGGAAAAATTATCTCAAGCTTTGGAATGCATTCCATTGTCATCTATGTTAATATTTCTTCATGTAAAAATAAATATGTGGAAAAGACCAAGTTAATAGATTCCATATTCAACATAATTTTTCAAAACCATATTAATTCTCAATACACCATTCAAGTAAAAACCTCTAAGAATACCATTGACTAAATCATCTAAATATCTTACAAATATTACCATATCTAACTTTTATATTGATTTTTGGTTTACTATAAGAAAAGAGTAAGGTGTGGTTACTACATCAAGAAGAAAAGGAACAACTCTTTATGCCTTTTTAGGTATTGGATCAGGGAGATGGCTTCTAGATTTAGGAGCATCTCAAGAAATAATGTTTTCATAGTTTTTATTCTCTTCTTTTGAGCCTTGTGCTATGTCTCCTATTTTGATGGAACAAAATAAACACATGGGTGTAATTAGGAAGGGATCTATTGCTATTGGGGACAACACTTTCAATGATGTTTTGTTTGTACCTCATTTGAAGAACAATATTCTCTCCATCTATTAGATTACCCATGGTGGAGATGGGAGGATTCTAGAATTCACTCATGATTCAAATATCATTAAAGACTTGGAGATTAGAGAGATTATTGATACTGAGATGGTTGATCATGCATCTTGGTTGTACACCTTTACAACTTTTGCTTCTGATGATGAATTTGTTCCTTTGGCTATTGATCACACTTCTAGTGTGGACCATGATTTTGAGGAGACTTTTGGCTACTTGAATTTGAGTGTTCTCACATTAGATCTTGTTCTTGAGCCTTGCATTTCATCTCCTCCATCTTTTTTTGGATTTGATGATGCTCATGTCGTCATAGCTTTGGCCTCTTGTGATTCAGTGTTGTAGGATTTATATCATCTTCCAACAATATCTACTTGGGATGCATACTTGACAGACATTGCTAGTTTGTTGAGTCCCACATTTTAGATTTGGGAGAAACTAATTGATTTCATACATCTTCTCTTTGATGGAGATTATCCTTATTTAGTTTTTATGAGGGAACACTTTGACCCTCTTATTCATTCTCTACATGATCATCCTTCATACTTTTAAGTGAGTGTGGATACTTTTGGATAGAGGATACTTCTTTGTCTTCTGAGGAGGTATCTTTGTCTTTGGATTATGTTCTACATCAGTCTCTAGGATATTCTTGATTGACATTTTTTGTGGTGTGGCCTAAAATTCCTGTGTTGGAGTGTTTCAACTTCTAACATTGACATGGAGACACTTGAGCATATTTCAAAAGACATCACATATCATTCTTCTTCTTGCATCTTCCTTTAAGAATTGGAAAGACATCTTGCATATCATTTTGGTTTCATTTCTTCCTAAGGGGAGGAATTTTACTCAATGATATTGGATCATGTTCAACATTCAATTTCAAGCTCATACCATTATTATAGGAGACTCAACATTGAGGGGGTTGCATGGTATCTCTTCTTCTCTCTTATGGGGGGTCTAAATTTCCTAAAATTATTTAAATGATTGAACTGTTCCAAAAAGAAAGAGGTCGACTGAATTTAAAAAGACTAATTGAGTTCATTTATTTTCATACATTTCCATACTTTTGTGATATTGAAGAGGGTCATACGGGAGGGGTCGGTGATGAATAGAATTTGAATATTATATCACTTATTATTTTAAATGCATTTTCATGCGATGAGTGTTTTGTGGGAATTAAAGGAAGTGGGAATATTGTTAAGGGATTTGAGACTATGAATATAAGCTATCGTATAATTTAATAGCCATCATACCTCCCTTTAAGAGTCCGTACAAACTTGAAGAAGGATTCCATACATAAATAAAAATAGTAGAAGTCTTTTTGTTTAGAAGAAATAATCCATTGTAGTCAATGTGTATTCTTCAAAACTGTTATATTTCTTTATAGGTCATATAGTTGCATAATGGTAGTTATTGGTCGTACACAATGGTTTTTTATCATACATGTTGGAAAGGGGTGTTGAGTCACCATTGAAAGGAATTTAATCAAAGGAAACAAATTGAAAATTGAAAATTGCATTCTACAAGTCATGAAAGAAGTTTTTATGTATGTAATTATTTATATTTGTTGAGAGTTATGTCTTTGAGTTTATCAATTTCTTATTGCATTGGTGTTGTAAAGAAAGTTGTATTAAATCTAAAATTGGAACTATTGTTTGTGGTGATTTTTTAAACATTATAATTTTATTATATAATTTTGAAACAAATAGAAAGCATCCAACCTTAGAAATCTGCAACTGTGTGATGAAATGTCCAAAATAAAAAATTGGTACAATAAAAAATTTGGTATCAAATTTGGGTGTGAAATTTCTTTCCAAAATAGGGTTGGTCTTTACAGTGGTATCAAAGTTGGTTTATCCTAGAAGCCAATGATTAAGCGATTAGTTTCAACTGTAATTATCTTTAACTAATAGAGAACAAAGGTATTTCAATAGGGAAATAAGAAAAACTCAGTGGCAGCCCCTTCAAGTTCCAAAGGGAGAAACTATATCAGGCATCCTTGGTTTACATTAGAACTTACCCACGAGAAGGTACAAGTGATATTGACCCATTAGTAGGTGTTGAACAAGTTGAGGTAAATATGGGTGATAGAGAGCATGGGGAACCAAGTATCGAGGAAATTTTGAATGATCTTGCTAAAGGGAAGGATGAGTTACAACAAAATTTAGCACAAATAGTCACACTTATGGCACAACATATGAGGAGTAGTAACAATAATAACAATGGTGGGAATAATGGAAATGAAATAAATGGTGGAAATGATGATGGATCAGTCAATCATATGTTCATAAATCAACATACAATTACTATGACAATCAACTCTAAACCCCTAATGCCTAATTTTCCTCCAAGGAATAACCCTCTAATTGAGAATGGGCCCAAATAACAAGAGTTGCAGAATCATATTTTTGATGATTGGAGGAAACCATTACCTGAATTTTGGGTTGAAATGTCTCTCCATGACTACATGGATCTTAGGTTGAAACATAGAACTCACAAGGGTGGTAGACTTCATAATCAAGACTTGCAGAGGAAGGTTGGTAAATTATCAATTCCGTATTATGATGATGAATTGGGAAGACTACAACCAAGGCCTGGGTATAGCAATTAGATACTTATTTTGAGCTCAACCCAATTCCAAAAGATGAGGCTATAAAATATGTTTTTATACATTTATATGGTAGTGCTCATGTGTGGTGGCATCATGCAATGATCACCTTGGGACAGGATCAGATTGAGTCATATGAAAAGTTTACTAAGAGGCTAATTGATAGATTTGACAAAAAGGATCCAAAGTTACATTTTAAGGATTTGGCACAACTTAATTAATGGGGTCAGTTGACACTTACATTATTGTTTTTTAGAGGTTATCAATGTTGGTAACTGATATTTCAAATATGAGATTAATTGTTTTTTTCATGGATGGGTAGTAGACCCCTTGAGAGATTGGATTAAGGCATCAAGTCCATCTACTTTACAATATGCAATCAAAAGGAAAGATACATGGAGTCCTCTACTTCAAAAACTAAATTTCAGTCCAAGGGTTTCTTACATAGGAATGATAAGGACAAGAAACACTTTCATAAGGATTCCAAATAGTCTAAAAATGTGTCATCTAGATTGGATAGAAATTGGCTCAATGATCTCAAGAGGAAAAAATTGTGTTTCCAATGTAGAGAGCCATGGGACCCAACTCATAAATGTGTTGTTAAGGGAAAGGAAAATAAATTGAGTACTTTTTAGCTGATGAATTAGCTTTAGAAAATTTAGTCCAACAAGTGGATTCAAGGGAAAGTGGTGAAGAAATCTCATCCAAAGAGTTTGAGAAGGGGAAATGAAGTAATGGTGTACTGGCCCAACTATCTATCTTTTAAAAATTTGAATCCTTTAGAGCTTGGGGAGTGTTATGTGGGTAGTGTAAAGTGACTCTCGTTGATATAGGTGCCACACATAATTTTATTAATGAGGGTGTTGTAGTTATAAGGAGATTAGAAACTCAAGATTGTCAAGGCTTCAAAGTAATGGTAGCTAATGGTTTCACTCTTACTTGCACTAGGATGATTTCAAACTTGAGCATTCAATTGGTTGAATATAATCTTAGAGATGACTTCTAAATGGTGAGCATAGGAGATACTAATATGGTCCTAGGTTCGTTCCATTGGGGTGTTATATATGAATTTATAAACCATGGAAATGAAATTTCATGCAAGTGGTAGGAATATCACACTTAGAGGCATATCAAATGGTGGGCCATAAATAGTCTTTTTTCTAGAGGATAGAGAGGCTTATTAGACAGGACTAGGAAGAGTGGGAAATATAATGTATTATCATGCCTACAATTACAGAGTAGCCAAAGAGAGTTTATCATCATGATGTAGAGGTTTTTAAGTCTAAGCACAACGTAGTATTTGGTAGCACACCTTCATGGATACCCACTAATAAGGGCATGGAGCATGTTATAGAGATAGAGAAGGGGTCCAAACCGATGATTACCACATCATATAAACACCTTAAGAGGCATAAGGATGAAATAGAAAAGGCTATTAAGGAGCTAATTGATATGGGGTACATTAGACCAATCAAGAGTCCCTTTTCTTCATCAGTGGTGTTGGTTAAGAATAAAGATGGAACAATACACATGTGCATTGATTACAAGGCACTAAACAAAAAAATAATTAAGAAATAGTATCTTATTCCTTAGATAGATGAGTTGATTGATGAGTTGCATGGAGCTTGTTACTTTTCTAAAATTGATTTGAGGTCAACCTACCATCAATTTCAAGTTCGAGAGGAAGATGTGGATAATATTACATTCAAGTGTCATTATGGTCATTTTAAGTTTTTGGTGATTCCCTTTGGCTTAAACAATGCCCTAGCTACTTTTTAGTCTTGTATGAACAAGGTATTTTGTAATCAACTCAAGAAGTTTATCCTTATATTTTTTTATGATATCTTTATTTTTAGCAAGACTTGGGAGGAGCATATGAGACATCTTGATGAGGTGTTGAGTATTCTAGAGAGGGAATATCACTATATACCGATGAAAGTAAATGTGGGTTTAGTTTGACAGCGTTTCTTTACCTTGGCCATAGTATTAGCTCTATGGGTGTTAGAGTTGATCCTAAGAAGATCAAAGTGATTGTTGATTGACCTCCACCCACAAATCTTTCACAACTTAAGGGATTCTTTGGGTTATGTGTTTTTATAAATGATTTTTCAAATGATTTTCACATACAACAATACCTCTTACAAACTTGACTAAGAAGGGAGATTTCAATTGGTTAGATGCAACACAACAATGTTTTTATCACTTCAAATAGATTATGTGTGCTTTCCTAGTTTTGGTTATTCCATATTTCTCCAAACCTTTTGAGTTGGATTATGATGCCTCAAGAGATGGAGTAGGTATTGTCTTGATGTAGAGCAAGCATCTGATCACTTTTGAGAGCAAGAAGTTAAGAGGGGTTGAATGGAGTTATTCCATTCAAGATAAGGAGATGTTGGCCATCATGTATGTCTTGGCCAAATTCAGACCTTACTTGGTGGGAGGAAAGTTTATAGTAAAAACACACCATAACAGTCTCAAAATACTTCTTGAATTAGAAAGACCTTAATGAAAGACATCATAAATAGGTGAGTAGGATTTAGGCATATGACTTTAACATTGTGTATGTCAAAGGAAAGGAAAATATTGTAGCATATGTCTTGTCCAAGAGAACTCATTTATGTTATTTAGTAGAGATTATTGATGATTGAAGGGAATTGATTTTAGCATAATATGCTAAGGACTCGAGCTACAAGCATCATTGAGGGTAC
Organism: Sequoiadendron giganteum; assembly: GCA_007115665.2. Lineage (NCBI taxonomy): Eukaryota > Viridiplantae > Streptophyta > Pinopsida > Cupressales > Cupressaceae > Sequoiadendron > Sequoiadendron giganteum. The sequence continues at coordinate 13,404,666 of VCHN02000014.1, forward strand.
TACACAACATGACAAGTATAAAATAGCTATTGAGTTGATCATTTATAAGGGAAAATTTTATTTAGCACCCAATTCAGATCTTAAGGAAAAAAAATTGAGAGATTTTCATGATGCTCCTATGGCTGAACACATGGGTTTCTTCAAAATATATAGGCAAATCTAGGATAGATTTACTTGGAAAGGACTTAAAAAAGAAGCCCTTAAGTATGTTAGAGAGTATCATATATGCTAGTAGAATAAGAATGAGCACACCTATCTAGCTGGATTGTTGTAGCCCCTACCCATTCCCAATCATAAATGAGAGTGTATCTTTATAGATTTTATCACAGGGCTACCAAAGGTTTATGGTAAGTATTGTGTATATTTTGTTGATAGATTAACAAAATTTACCCATTTCTTTTCTATTTCAACAACATATACAATAGCATAGGTGACTGATCCTTTTTTAGGGAAATATTTAGATTTAATGGGGTGCCAAAGAGAATTGTTCATGATTGAGACAAGTTCCTACCCTTTTTGGTAGGAACTCCTCAAATTGAGTGGGATAGAGATCACTCCTAGTACCAGTTATCAGCCATAGACAGATGGGTAGATGGAGACAATAAACAAATAGGTGGAAGGGTACCTTAGAAACTATATTTCAAGGTAGTAGAAGGCATGGGTGAGATGGTTATACCTCAGGGAGTATTGTTACAATTCTACTTACCACATGTCAATCAGGATGTCACCATTCATGGCATTGTATGGTTACAAAGCTTCAAGTTTCATTGATTTACTTTTGGGGCAAAATAAAGTAACAAAGGCTAGGGATTTGATACAAGAAATTCAAGACAATGAAATATCTGAAGAAAAATTTGCATCAAGAAAAAATAAAAAAAATTATATGTGGACCAACACCTCACAAATTGTAGTTTTGAACATGGTATACCTAAGTTTACAACCCTACAGGTAATCCACACTCAAGAAGAGTGGGTCAAAAAAACTTAAGCCACAATTTTACGGTGTTTTCAAAGTCTCCAAGATGATTGGAGAAGTGGCTTATGAGATGGAATTACTGGCAACTAATAGAGTACACAATTTTTTTCATGTATCTCACCTAAAAAAGGCATTGGAACATAATGAAATTCCCTCCTTATAGTTGAAACCATTGGACGAAGAAGACAAAGTCATTCTCAAATTTCTTAAGGCTATTATTGATTTTAGCGAGCATACTCTTAGGAGGAGGGCCTATTATAATTATAAATAAATGTGAGACACAAGATAAAGCAATGAGAAAAAATACCTTCCATGCATAGATAATTTCAAATCATGATTTGTTATATCCTCAACAAGAAAATACTTACAAAATAAACCTTAAGAGTCTTCAAGGAGATTGAGTGATAATACAATGAGGGTGAGTGATTTATAAGAGAAAAACTAAATGATAAAGGGATTAGATCATGAAAAATTTCATCATGTTATGTGATGAGACAAAATGATCTAATAAAAGCTCACTCTAGTTAACAAAACAAGAACTCCTAAGTTTAGCTTTTTTTGTTGTGTGCTTCCTTCTCCAGGTGCGTGGGTTTGTTCTAGTGTGGAAGCATTCTCTCTATCTTCTATTGTTGGTTGCGGTTATACTTTTTAGTGGACGTCACTTTTGAGTAGAGTTTGGCTCTCTTGGGGCCCGACCTATGCTTAGTTTGGGCTTCATGGGGGTGGAATCCAGTGTGCCCTTGCAAAGTATTGGGGCTCGGTTTTGTATGGCTCAAGGGGAGGCTTCGGGGGTCCAACCCTCAATGGATTTTTGTGTTGCTATTGATGCTTCATCTCCAAATCCGAAGGTTTTTAATAACAGTTTGTTTTCAAATGATTCAAATAATGATGGATTTGTTCTGACTGGAGGTGCATGTATCCTGAAGACAAACGGGTGCCTAGAATGGTCCAAAGATATGCCGGTGCTAGTGATTCAACCTGAATCAATTACAGAGGACATTGGGTATTTCTTGAAACATGCTCTGCTTTGTAAATTTCTAGGAATGAAGGTTTCACTCCATTTCTTGGAATCGTGGGCTCATAGTACTTGGTCTCCAGAGGGCGAGATAGAAATAATGTTGTTGGAAAATAATTACTTCATGGTGATATTTAATTGCATCGCGGACCGCAATAGAGTATTTGAAGGTGGGCCCTATTTCCACAACCAGGTTGGTTTATTTATTAAACCCTGGCATGCGGGTTTTGATCCTTCGGAGGACCTCCTGAATCAAGTGTCGGTGTGGGTTCGTCACCCTAGATTTCCAGTGGAATTTTGGTGCGATGATATTTTGCATCGTGTTGTTGCGTTACTGGAAAAATCGGTGGGTCCTTCTCAGAAAACTCAGGATAGAAATTTAATGACGTTTGCTCATATCTGTGTTGAAATGGACTTAAATAACCCTCTTCCAAATTCTTTGGAAATCTGTGCGGGTTCATGCTTTTGGGTGCAACAAATTGACTATGAGACATTTCCATTATGTTGTCGTCTATGTCGAGAATATGGCCATTTACAGAGAAGATGTCTGAAGTCTAAACCTTGTGGGAATCAGGCAGCTCAGCCTCCTCACAATCCTTCTAGGGTTGACAAGGGCAAGGACCCCGTGCCTGGTGAGATTGTGGGTGCAGAGGGTTTTACTCCTGCTAAGGCTCATAATAGGAACAGGGGGAAAAAGATGACCTTTAAGGAGCGTTAGGGTGGTGATTCCTTTAACAGATTTGAGATGCTAGATGATCCGGATTAGTAGGAGGTGAACCTGGGAATGTTTCTTTTGGATAAGGGTGTTTTAGAAGGGGTTCAGGAAGGAATTATTCCAGATTTCATCGAGGCTTCTCAGGAGACTAGGGTTGTTCAATTGGAATTGGATATGAATATGGTGGTTCTTGGGAGGTCTGAGACTATAGTGGATTTGTAGATGGGGGAGGGAGAGATCTCCACTCCATTGGTTAAAGTGGGGGCGAGCTCGGTAAAAGGTAGTAAGGCTTCTCCTTCTTTGGGGATTCTTCAGAAAGATCTAAAGAAAGGGGTGGTGGAGAAGTCTTCTAAAGTTGGGAGAAAGAAGGATTTGGAGAAAATAAAGTTGATGGGGGAGTCTTTGGTGGAGTTTGGATCTGTTAAGACCCTAGATTCCCATTTCTCTATTCCTCCAAAATGATTGTCCTCTCCTGGAATGTAAGGGGCTTTAACAGTGGCCCTCGACAAAAAATTGTTCATGATTTGCTGAGAACTCATTCCCCTGATGTCCTATTCTTACAAGAGACTAAGCTAACAGTTGATGGTATGATTGGTTTGTTGCCTAAGCTGTGGGTGTGGGGAAGTTTCCAATGCATTGGAGCTCAGGGTAATGCAGGGGGGGTGGCTCTCCTATGGAATCCTTTGAAGATTCGTCCTCTATGGTGGGTGTCCTCCAAGTCTTTTGTCTCTATGGTTGTCTCGAGTTTGGAGTTGGGGGAAACTATTCTTCTCTCAAACATCTACATGCCTACTGATGTTCCTGGTAAGCAGTTATTGTGGTCTCATATTAGCTATGTTCAGAGCCTTACTCCTTTATTCCCTTGGATTGTTGCGGGTGATTTTAATGCCATTATTGAGTTAATGAGAAGAAAGGTGGTATTGCGAGACTGGAGCCATCTGCTTTCCTTTTTCACGATAACATCTCTACATTGAATCTGGTTGATATTAAGCCTCAGAATGGATAGTTTACTTGGAACAATAGGAGAGTGGGGGAGATTTGTATTGCTCAGAGACTTGACCGCTTTTTAGTGTCTTGTTTTTTGGTTAGTGGAGGGTTGTCTTCTTGCTTTGATATTTTGGACTGGAGGGGTTCGGATCACTGGCCTATTAAGTTTTCTACTACTTTGGCTCGGGTTGCTTGGTCCCCATCTTTCAAGTTGCAACTTATGTGGTTAAGAGATTTGTCTTTGCAGATGCATATGGCAGAATGGTAGAGGAAGGGAAGACCTGCCTTTGGCACTGCCATGTACTCCTTTTCTAAAATGTTGCAATTTGTAAAATATCAACTTAAAAGGAGGAATAGGCAATGCTTTGGAAACATTTTTCATGCTAAGGTTGCTGCTCAAGCTGATTTGGATGTCATCACTCAGGAGATAAGGGAGGCTAGACTTTCAAAATATTTACTCAAGGAGGAGGCCTGGGCTAGGAAAACTCTAGAGGAGTGTGAGTTGCACGAGGAAATTTATTGGAAACAAAAGGCTCGAGTTGAGTGGTTATAGGAGGGAGACAAAAACATTGCTTTATTCTTCAACTCAGTGAAGGCTAGGAGGCATGGTAACTCTGTGCCGGTTTTGGTGAATGACAGGGGAGAGAATTTATCTTCTTTGCAGGATATGTCTAGAGAAGCTTCTTAGTTCTTTGCTTCTCTATGTCGCGAGGACTCTCAGGAAGGTTCTGCGGAAGAAAATCAAGTTCTTTCTTGTATTCCCTCCTTGGTCACTAGGGAGATGAATGAACATCTTTTGAGTAATATCTCATTGGAGGAGTTAGAAGCTATTTTTTTTCATATGAAGAAAGGGAAGGCCTCGGGTCCTGATGGTTTTTCGGTTGAATTTTATCAAGAATTTTGGGATATCATTAAGTTGGACTTGGTGAAGGTGGTTCGTGAGTCTCTGAGAAACAAGCAGATGTTGAGGGCTTTAAAATTTGTGTTCCTTGCTCTCATTCCCAAATGTGAGGGGGCATATCGTCTGAGTCAATTTCAACCCATTTCTCTTTGTAATGTGGTTTATAAAATAATTTCCAAGCTAATTGCTGAAAGATTGAAGCGGTGGTTAAGAGGGATTATCTCAGAGGAGCAAAGTGGTTTTGTAGAGGATCAACAAATTTTGGATGGGGTGGTCATTGCTACTGAGACCATTCATTTTATGGCATCCTCGAAAGAAAAGGCGATGTTCATCAAGCTTGATATCGCGAAGGCTTATGATAGAGTGAGGTGGTCCTTTTTGCAGAAAATTCTTATTGTTTTTGGTTTTGCTGAGGAATGGATCTAGTGGGTGATGAGTTGTGTTACTTCCACCTCATTCTCAGTGTTGATTAATGGTGAGCCTTCCTCTCTTTTTACTGCATCTAGGGGTCTTCGTCAAGGGGATCCTCTCACTCCTTACTTATTCATTCTTCTTGCAGAAGGCCTGGGTAGACTGGTGAAACATAATGTGGAGTTGGGTTTTATTCAGGGTTGGGGGTGGGGTAATGGTTTACCTCCCCAATCGCACCTGCAATTTGTGGATGATACAACCTTGATGGGTTTGGCCAAGATTAGAGAAGCTTCAAATTTGCACAAGGTTTTGGATATCTACCTTGTTGCTTTTGGTCAAAAAATATTGAAGACAAATCCTCAATTTTTTTCTTTAATACTCTAAGGCTTATTCAACAAAGGATTTCTCATATCTTGAGCTTCTAGATTGGGTCTCTCCCTTTAACTTATTTGGGTATTCCTATCTCTATTGGTAGACTTCCCAGATAATGTTGGCAAAATATTTTGGACAAGTTTTGTGCGAAGGTGAATCATTGGACTTATTGTTGGCTGTCTTTTGCTGGTTGGGTTCAGCTGCTAAAGTCTATGGTACAAGCTCTTCCTATCTATAAGTGCATGTTACAGGTGGCTCCTACTGGGTTTGTGAATGATTTGGACTCTCTGGCTAGACAATTCTTGTGGGTGGGTAGCGTTTCCTCTTCCAAGTGGAGCCTGGTTAAGTGGGACATTGTGTGTAGCCCACAATAGTTTGGGGATCTTGGATTGCGACAGGCGACTTGGTCAAGGTTGGCTTTGGTAGATAAACTTTATTGGAGGTTTATTGGAGCAGGATCATATATGGGCCAGGATTTTATCTAACAAGTATCTTCCGGGGGTTTGAAAGGAGGAGATTCCCAGGTTTCCTCTAGTGGGGAGAGGCTCTGTGATATGGGGAACACTGAAGAAAGGAGCTAAGCTGATCAAGGAGGGTTTGTTTTGGATATGTAATAGGGGGGTTGATGCTCTCTTTTGGTTTGATTCTTGGGATGGTTTTACCCCCATTCTGTACCAGTACCCCAATTTAGTGACTCTGTCTCATCACTTTTTGGAGGCTGGTTGGTCAAGGGTGAGTGATTTTAAGAATTTTGATCCTGGTGGACAGATGGAGGTGGCTCGGTGGAAGGATCCCTGCGATTGGCCTATTCGCGGGTTGGAGGAGGATTGTATTGTGCTTCAAAATATTTTGGTTAGTAGACAATGTAGCTCCCTCAATGATAAGTACACTCTGGCTTGGAGCCCAAATCCTAAGGGTTCTTTCACTGTGGCTAGTGGTTATTAGGAGTTGGTGTATCATAAGTTTGGGGGGGTGGAGGTCCCTTGGTGGAAATAGGTGTGGAACAAGTTTTCTTGGCCAAAGTGTAATTGTTTTGTGTGGACTCTGGCTTGGAATAGATGTTTGACTTGGGATAATCTTCGGAAGCAAGGATTTCAGGGTCCTTCTAGGTGTGTTCTATGCGACTCTAGTGAGGAGGATTCTTCCCAAAAAAATTTCCGATGTTCTTATTCTATGTTGCTCTGGCACTAGTGGTGGGGTGTTTGGAAACACCCCTATGTTCATGTGTCTTCACTTGTTGAATTCTGGAGCTATTTGGGGAGGCCCCCATCTCAGGTCTTTTTTCTCCAGATTGTGTGGAGCATTGGTCCTACGTTTATCCTCTGGAAAATTTGGTTGGAAAGGAATCGTAGGATTTTTCATGGGGATAAGATGATGGCTCAACAGGTGTGGCACAAAATTGTTGGTATGATCCAAGAGACTGTGGAAGCCAAATGTGAAGTGTCCTTACCATTGGAAAGAAGTGATGACGAGATTGTGACTAGATTAGGCATGCAGGGATTGACTTCAGTCCTTGTGAGTGTCAGAAGAGGAAGGAGGGCGAAAAAGAAGGTCCAAAGGGATGGATGATGGTTGCCACCTCTAGTGGATTTCCTGAAGATAAATACTGACAGGTCCTCTCCAGGTAACCTTGGGCCTTTTGGGATTGGTGGAGTTGGCAGAGATTCTTCTGGTTCAATTATTTTTGTTTTCTCCTTCCATAAGGGGCGGAATTATAACAACCTTATGGAAGGGTTGGTGATTCTATGAGCTATTGAGTGTGCTTGTGCCTTGGGTTGGCGTAAGATTATTTGTGAATCTGATTCATAGATTATTGTTAATATGTTGCTTGAGCAAAGGGTGGTTGGGGTTAATTGGAAAATTGCGATAGTGGTTCGACAGATTTTATAGAGGTGCTCTACTTTGGAAGCGATGTCTTTTGTCCACATTCCACGTGAATGGAATAGGGTGGCTAACTATTTGGCTAAGTGGGCTTCTGAGCATGAGGATGGTTGGAGGATTGAGGGGTGGAAACAGTTGCCCCCTGAGTATGTTCAAGTTCTTGAGAGGGTCATTATTGATGATATGGAGGGATAGGTTGTTGGTGGCTATTTGGATGGTGGCTTTGTTTTTGTTGGCAGTTTGTGGTTTTCCTTGGTGGGAGCTTATGGGTTCCCTGATTTTTATGTACTGATAACTTCTTGATTTCAATAAAGTTTTTACCCCCTTCTTCCTAAAAAAAAAATTGTATGGAATGATTTAGACTAATAATCAATTAAATATTAATTAATTATTAGGTAAGACATGATTACTCAACACCCCCCTTAAGATGAACATAGGGAGTAGCTAAAACCCCTAAAAATCCAATGCATAAAAATTAAATAATGCATGATGGGTCCCAACAAATAAGGCCTAATGAGGTACCCATGTACAAACAATCTAATCTCTCTCGATTGGAGAAAATGAGAAAATATCATGGAAAAAACTTATCTTCAAAAGAGAGAAAGGTGAATGAAGGACTAAGAAGCCTCCAAAACAATGTCCCAAAAAGAATAGGAACATGTAGAACATCACAAGCACAAAGAAGCTATAGACAACTATCGATTGATGACTGATACAGTGCTGAAATGAAGAACCTCCTCTAAAATAGATGATGATTAGGATCAAGAAGACAAGAATATGCATGAGTGTCCCCAATGATACTACTCAAATCAAATGGAAAACAAAGGAAAACATTTGAAAGTTGAAGATACAAATGGCACAAGTACCAATAGTTTGAAGAACACTGATCAAGTGAAAAATAGGTCACCTCTAGAAATAGGAATGCAAGAGTGTCCATATAGTAAATGCTTCATCTCACCTAAATGCATGGGTAAGGAACTGTTGCATCTTCCTCGTACATAGGAACAAGAACTAGATATAAGATCACTCCAAAAATTGAAACCAAGGAAGCATTAGCATCAACAATAGAAACCCCCATGATATGGTAAAGGGAGAGCCAAGACAGGTCCATTGAAATTATGTGTCACCAAAAAGTGCATGTAGGAGAACCAAAAAAAATTGAACCTACACAAAAGAGTACATGCAGTTGAAAAGGGTGTACAACAAGGCACACACACATGAGGAAAAAATCACTAGAATTTGATGTTGTTGTGGAAGGAACACTCGCTTGATAAAGATGTGATGAAAAAGGGCCTACACAACCATCCCATGACACTTTACATCATAGTGTGAGTATAAAAGGCACAACAAGATGTGTGAAAAACCCCAAAAAGAACACACCAGAATGGCACTTATCTCAGTGCATCTACAAAAGAGAAAATGCATGCAAAAGATGCTCAAAATGCCCAAATAGGATAGAATGTTGAAAATACATATAAAAAAACCAAAAATAAGTCACCCCATGTAAACAAGAATTTTCCAAGAGCTAAAACGTCTAATTAATTTACCAAAATTAGAAAACACAAAAAACTAAATAAACTGTACTTGGAGAAAAATCTAAAAAAATTGCATGGATAGCTATGAAGAGTTTAGAAAGACCATCCCAACACTGTTGGAATTGTAAAAAATAAAGAAACAAGTCAAAATTTGTGAGCTCAAGAATGAAAACAATACTTCTAACTTTAACAAGTGATAAAATGTACCAACAACAAATTCTGAAAAAAAAAAACTAGTACCATTAGGTAGTTCTTGGAACCAGCTTTCCTACAATATCTTGTTTGCCCAATTTTGATACCCGATTGAAAATTTATCGTGATTTTCCTAATTCTACTTAATTTGCAAAAGAAACAAAAAATTAGACCCCAAGAGAAGGTCAAATCAAAGGATGTGATGGATACCTCCAGTGATTCTGATCATGAGGAGGCTAAGTCGGTCCCTATGTCGGAGTACTCTAGCTACCCTACCATCGAAAGAGAGGATAAGCCTCGTTACCCCAATGAACTCAAAGTTGATGACCATTATTTCAAATTTGAGCACGAGTTCCCTACTGACATCCTTGCCATTGCTCGCAAGAGGTCTATGGGCTTTTTTAGAATGATGAGATGGGTGTTTTTTGAGATTAAGGAAATTAAGTTGAAACAAAGGGCTATGAGAAGCAAACTGGAAGGGCCTGAGTTGATTGACCATACAATCAGAGACTGAGATAGGGCTACTGATCTTTGGACTGTGGAAGAAAAGAAATACATGGTGGAATGCCTCAAGAAAACTGTTGAAGATCTTCAAAAATTTAAGAGTAATCATGATGACAAGCCTTCTACTATGGAGGACAAGCTCAAGAACATAAAAGAGTCAATCCAGATGGTGTTGAACATGATCCACAAGATTTTAAAATCTACTGTGAACATGATGGTTGATAACCTGGAAAATGTTCATTAGGAGAATGTTGTGGAACTGGATGCTGATAAAGAGAAAGGCCAGGTGGAGTCTGTTGGTCCAAGCAAAAGAACTAGAGCTAATCTGAAGAGAAAGGAAAACAAGGCCCCTGTCAACATTTAGGAGCTAAAGAAAGCGGCGCTCAACATGAACCCACTGGAGCAGGAGGTGGAAGACATCCTGAAGAATTTGGTATAGTGGTTGGCTTGTTGCTGAGCTTTTGCTGGTTTTTTGTGGTGCTGCCTCCATGCTGGTTTTTATGGATCTTTTTTTTTGGTAGCTTTCTATTTTTTGATTTGTACTCGGTCATGCTTTATCTTTCTATATTTTTTCATTAAAGGGTTTTGGGGCACCTTCAAAACCTATTTTTCCCTTAATCAAAAATAAAAAATTAGACCCCAAGGGTTGGGCGTTGGTCGCCCATATAACCCTAGGTGGAATATTTTTAAAAATATATAAAAATAATAATTGAGAGCCCTCGCTACCGCCAATTGAGCAATGCACGGGAGGTTTCCACCTACATTGGTGATGTTGATCCATTGTTGCTAGCTGTTAGCGATTGTTGTGTTGCATGGTACCATTGGCTACATTGTTGGGGGCATTTCTCTGCAAACAACAACTTATTTTTAAATTTTTTTATTTTAAAAAAATTCATACAATATGACATCTGGGAGGTCGTACAACCTTCCAACAAAAAAATACTCAAAAGCTCTCAGTGCCCAAATGGACAAATTTATAGTCAAAATTCAGTGAGTCAGCCTCCTAAATGCAATGGTGAGGTCCTTTTTGCGCCAAAATGCACCAAAAAATATCCTAACTCCAAAATTTGTAAAAAATAATGAATATTTCATATTTTCTTCGATAACCCTAATTGAAGAAAAACCCTCAAAAATCGAGACAGGGTTCGTTGAATCCACACTTTGATACCATGTTAGAATTGTGAATAAACATGAGACACAAGATCAAACAACGAACACAAACACCTTCTATGCAAAGAGAGTTGCAAATAATGATTTGATATATTCTCAAAAAGAAAATACTTACAAAATTAACCTCAAGAGTCTTCAAGGAGATCGAGCGATGATACAATGAGGGTGATTCCTTTATAAGAGTAACCCTAAATGATAAAGGGATTAGATCACGACAAGTGTCATCATCCTATGTGATGAAACAAAATGATCTAATAAAAGCTCACTCTGGTTAAAAAAAAAAGCACTCCTAAGTTTAGCTTAAGTGCATGAAATGAATTAGACTAATAATCAACTAAAGATTAATTAATTATTAACTAATGCATGATTACTCCAATAGGACCATCAAAGAGTACCTTGTGAAGTGGAAGAACTTGTTAGTTGAGGATGCTACCTAGGAGAATGAGCAGATCTTGTAAAATCCAGAGTTAAAATTACTTGGGGACAATCAATTCTATAGAGAGAGGACTATAATGTCCCCTCTCGAGTTGTAGTCGCACATATATTATTTTAATTTTAAACGTTAATTTTTTACGTTAAATTCAATTTTTAACTTAGCATTAATTAAAATAATATTAAAAAGGGGGACATAAGGTGTTTTAAAAAAGGAGTGAATTTAATATTTTAGATGCTGGGAATTGAAAAAGAGACATCAAATTTAAAACTAAAAGAAAAAAGAGAATTTCAAGAATTGAGGATGGGAGTTACAGATGGAAAAGGGAAAAGAAAATTTTGGGAACATTTTCTAGTATGCATAGAACTTTGTGACAATAGATGTTTTGTTGTTTTTTTATAGAACTTCTGAGGACGTTAACCTTCATGAAGAATATCATCTCCAAAGCTGAGAAATGTTTCTTAGGTGATTGTTGATAGTCATATTTTGTGGTTGTGCTAGTGCTTAATTTGATACTTTCAGTTTCTTTTAAGATATTTATTTTATGAAGTTTTAGGGCTTATCTTCTTAATATGCTCAGTAAAATATATTTGCACATAAGAAATTCCATACTATTTTGGGTTAAAAATATTGAACTGAAATCATTTAAATGTCTGAGCCATTCTAGAAAGAAAGTGGTCGATTGAATTTATTAAGACTATTTGAGTTCCTTTATTTTCATACCTTTCCATACTTCTGCAATATTGAAGAGGGTCATATAGGAGGGGTTAGTGATTAATAACATTTGAATATTATATCACTTGTTAAGTTCAACACATTTTCTTGTGATGAGTGTTTCGTAGGAATTAAAGGAAGTGGGAATATTGCCAAGGGAATCGAGACTATGAATATTAGTTGTATAATTTAATAGTCACCATACCTCCCTTTAAGAGTCCATATGAACTTGAAGAAGGCTTATGTACATAAATAAAGGAGTCACAATCTTGATGTTTGGAAGGAATAATTATACTGCAATTGTCATGCCCACTTTTTTTGACTAAAAATTGACATAAACACCAAAAATTTTGCCTCATACAACATGAAACAGGACTAATTTTTTTAATATAAAACCTATATGCTCTTGATACAATATGTTTTCATTGTCGACACAATCACACCAAACCATAAACGGGGAAAGAATAATACAGATAAAAGTTGACATAGCCTATTCTATGTATCTAAATTGATGTTGAATGCCTACTAGTTTCAAGTGTCTTGAGAGAGTATACTTGAGAGAAGATACTTTCTCTTTTGTATTTCTCTCTAAGAGTGAATAATAATGCAAACAAGCATGAAAAATCTTTTCAATTTGATTAACATTTGTTTTCTTTTTATAAATTTAAACTTTGTAAAATAAACTTATAGAAATAAATAATTCATTTTCCAAATATAATTATTCATAAGAAATAGTGGAATTTACCTTTCTCATCAATAGAAGCAATGATAAAGTTTCCACGTTATCAATTTAAATTATTTATAAATTTATTTTCAACATTACATTTAATAAATTCCTATGAAATGGTTAGATTGATTGTCAAAATATCAAGTTTAACTCAATAATTAGATAACTATATTTAAATCTTCAAGAAGTTCTTTCATTAATTTTGTAGTTATGGATTAACCCATGAAGGGGTTTAGCCATGCCTAAGAATATCTATTGATTTTGAATTTGTTATTACTACTAATTTAATTGTTAATAGTAGAAAAACTTAATCACAAAATTAAACAATTCTAATTCCCAAAGATAGTCAAATTATTAATAATATAATGAGGACATTTCATGTTTAAACTAGAGTATTAATAAATTCTATAAATATTTCACACTTTTAATTTGATACTACTTTAATTTTAATTTCTCAATTTTCCAAGATAAAATTAAAATAGAATTTAGATTTCTAATTTAACAAGGTTGTGTTGCTACGAAGTTCCTGCCAAATGCTGATAAGATGGTTTTGTACTTATATTTTGATCAATATAAGATTGTGGTGACAACCATTTTTTGCAAAAAAAATACAAAAATACATTATGGAAAATGCATTCTCTATTGTAGCAGATGTTATGATGTTCATCAAAGTTGAATGGTCCTTGCAAAATTACATCCTTCAATCATTTAGATTTTTCATATAAGGGTTGGAATAAGAATACCATTGCATCGGTGTTTAGTCCTTTTGTATGTGTTAGTGCATGGATAAGAGCTATGAGAGGTCTGCAAAAAAAGACATGGTTTTGATCGATGTTACCAAAAACCTCTACATGAAAGGATTGTTTGCAAGATAGCTATTAAAAATTAAGTTCAAAGAGCTATTTAAACTTTAAAACTATCTACTAATTTAACACCAATGCAATTGCAATAGTGACCTTTTATGAATATTTTTCATTTCTTCCTTCACATCTGTGATTTGTCGGTTGATTTCAAAAATTTCAAGGATAACAAGAGGTTAATTGAATGGGAAAAAATGTGAGTTTTCACAAGAATCACTTATTTTTCTAGGGTATGCAATTGTTAATACGGAAATAAGGATAGACCCAACAAAGATTGAGGCCATAGTTAATTGGCCAAAACCATCCAGTGACACCAAAACCAAGAGCTTTGTAGGAGCAATATAATACTTGAGGAATCTTGTGAAGAGTTTCCCTTTCATAGCAATAAATTTTAGTGCAATTACAAGGGTTGGAAAATGTTTTAAATGGGGTAGCAAACAACAAAAGGCTTGTAAGGAAATGAAATACAAAATTAAGTATGTGATATGTTAGCTTTAACCACTTTGCAAGAACCATTTAAGGTGGAAACAAATGCAATTTGTTTAGCTATGGGGTTGTTTTGTTAGGAGAAAAATAAATTTGTTAACATTTCAAACTCTTTCATGGAGGAGTCCTAAAGTATTGTATGTATGACAAAGGGTTGTACTCTTTGGTGCAAGTGGTGAAGAAGTGGATACATTATTTGTTGTGTAAGGAATCCATACAGATCGTCAACCTCTTACTATTTGCAACCTCATGCCAAACTTCAACATTCATTGTATTATATGTGGATGGTTTTTCTACAATAATTCCACTTAGTTATTACTTTATATAGATTATTAAAATGTGATTAATGTAACTTTATTATATATTTATCTAGTATATTATATTATATTAAATAATAATTATCAATATAATAATCAATATTATCAATATAATAATCAATGTCTTAATAGTAATATTAACACTAATTTATATATATATATATATATATATATATATATATTATATTATATTATATATTATATTATATTATATATTAACATAGTTAATCTTATATAAAATTTCTATTATGTATTATAGCCATCACTATAATTAGTAATACGATATTAATTATTATATATTAATATTATATAAATAAAGTTAAATTTAACTTTAATAAATTTAAATTATGTTAAATTTATATAGAAATTATTCACTATATCTTTGACTTTAATAAATTGAAATAAATTATTTAAATTAATTTTCATTTTCCATTAATATTACTATAACATAAATGACTTAACTTTTAAAAAATATAATAAATTATTTAATATTTAATTAAATAATCAATTTAACAATCTAATATAAAAACATCCAGCAATTCAAAATCATGCAAAATCAAAGTAGAGCCTTTAGTATTCTACATGTAAAGAACCAAGATGGGATTTTGAATACTAGTATTATTATTTCTTGTACAAATTATTTTAGCATAACTTCGAAGAAGTAAGAAGATTAACCAAAACTCTCTTTCTCTATCTATTTGTCATGAATTATATGGTGATTTTCTTTGTTCTGTGAGATCATATTCTATCTGAAACCCATGTCTTAAGATACAGCTAATTGATGTCCTCTTTTAACTTGTGGGAAGCATTCTATCTGACAACTATATTTCAAGATATATACCAGTGATGATCTGTATTTGACAGATTGTTTTGTAATGTCCCCTTCTCATCAATAACCAATTCGGTTGCTCATCAGCCTATTCCGAAGGCCCATAGGCTTGTTGAGGTAAATTAGGGTTTCCTTTATTGGAGGTTTCTATGGTGTTTCTCAAAATTTACTATTTATAGTAAATTCTATTATTGGCAGTACTTCAGTTGTCAGCTCTTTAGTATGTTCCTCTTCAATTGGAGTAACAAGGTGTTTCTCAATTCTGGCTTAAAAGCTTTAATTGGTGGAAAAGTTAAATAAAAGGCATTAATGTTATGTTTTTTAGTTGACCCCTTGGCCTAGTGAACTAACTTTAAGTTGTATTAAAAAAAGTGGCCATGAAGGGGGGACGCCTTCATTAAAGAATTAATTAAGAATTATTTAATGAAGTCATATGCCTTGAAGTTGGACGCCTTTTTGAGGGAGCTTTATATTTTTGGAATTTGAAAATAATTCAAATATCTATTGGGGAGCCCCTTGCTTGGAATCTGAAGAGTCATCTCATTTTCTATAAAGATGAAGCTTTACTACAACATTTGGTATCCAAAGTTTATACTATTGTTATGTTGTCGAAAAGACAACTAGTTTTTCACTTTGAGGAATGTTGACCTACTAGTTACAATCCAATTTTGTGTTTGAAAGATAACACCTAGTTAGTTTTTATTGCTACTTCTCATCCAGACTAGCAGATTGAGCCTTACAATTGAAGTTTTTGATGATATATTCAGTTTTGGAGTTGTTGTTGCAAACATGGCTGAAAGTCGATTTCACTTGTAGCTCTCATGGTGAATTTTATTTGCTGATGGGTATTTGATCAAACAAATTCTATGCTTGTGGCGATCATTCTCAGAAGTTTGTAGATTTAATTTTGAAGTTTCTGATTATTTATGCTAAAATCACCCCTCAAAGAGGGTCGTACCTTTCTTAGTGGCATTGGGATTCATGCCAAAAAGATTAAGAAGGATTTGATGTTGATTCCTGATTGGTTCTTGGATGCCATCCTCTTAGAGATCATCTACAAAAAAAATCAGTTCAATTGGAGGTAATTTGGTGAAGTTATGAGCATTTGATTGGTTCTGTAGTTGCTAATAATTAATTTCCAGAATTGCAGATTTCTAATCAAAATTATTTCAATTTGCATTTTCAGTCTTTCTTCATCAATTCTTGTTGATATCTAACATGAAATCATCTTATATCTTGGTGCTTTGAAATCATTGTGAAACTCTTGTAATTTGTAGCTCTTTTCTATTTGTAAAAACTGTTAACAGTAGTACTATTCCAGTTTATCGTTGTTACATTATTTTTCTAATTTCACATTAAGCACCCCTGGATGGTATACCACCAGTGTGGATAAATGAATTGTAAGCTTTCTCATACCCACTTTCAAGTGGTGAATCCCCACTCTTGAGTGGATGCCTGCCGCAGCTGATGAATCATTTATTTGTAATTTCTTCCCCCCCACTGTTTTAGTGGAAGTGTGGAAATTCTCTCATGGCTGTTTATCTGCCTAAGTACTTTCAATTTTTTTATTAGCACTTCATCATATGGTAGCACCTCATCTTTTAAGGGATATTGTGTGCACATTCTTGGTGTTGAGTTTAATTCCTCTCATTCTATTGTAATCAGTTCGGTTATTGATTTACTAGATCCTAGGGATCCTCTGACCATATGCCCGCCCCTCCTCCTTAAGTGGTTTTAGGGTGCATTCTTGGTTAGATTTATTTCTGCATTGTTTTGGTTTTCATTTAACCTTAACGGGTGCTTGATTACAATTGTAATTGTCATTGAAAAATTAAAAAAAAATTGAGAGGGCATCTTTTAGTGGTATCAAAGCCAGGCTAGGAGCCCCAAGCACCCGCAATGTGGCTTAAGGGGGGGTGTTGGAAATAAGCCACACCCGGACCAACGATGGGATGGCTACAAGGGGCCAGTAGCTCAGTTGGTAGAGCACTCCAACAACAAATGGAAGGTTATAGGTTCGAGTCCTAGCTGGTCCAAAATGAGCAGCAACTCAACAAGTGGTATCAGAGAAAAAGTTCCTGCCTACCTGTGACTTTCAGCCATTTAGTTGACAGATGAGTGACAGAGAAACCAGATACTTCATCAGAAATCAGGCTAGATCTTAGATACAGTTCCCACCAGTGCCAGAAGTAGAGACATTGTTAGAAGCTTTGAGAGAGACAGGTAAAGCAGTTGAAAGAATGTCAAAAGAGCCCAGACTTTCAATGGAAGAAAAAGATGCCAGAACGGAAAATAATTTTGACAACATGTTAGACATGATGGCACGTTTGCTAGCTAAATTGGATCAGCAAGCTAGTCATAACAATGCTCAACCCTAACAGAATCAAGTTGGTGAAAATAGTGGTAACAGTGGTATTAATGGAACTTATGGCCATAATGGTAATAATGGTTCAGACGTAAATGGAAGGGATAGAATTGTTGGACAACATGTTACAATCACAATAGGATCTTCATCTAGATCTCTTCTCCCTACATTCACTCTGAGAGAAGAACCACCACCAAAAGTTGGGATACCTTTTGCTGATGATGCTAGACAAGCATATATGGAGTATGTCACTTTGCCACCTGATACGAGAGATGCTTGGACCTTTGATCAATTCATGAATCAAAGGAGTAGAAGAAATGGTGGAAGGAATGAACATCATCCTCCAATGAATCATAGAAATAATTTTCAACAAGCTTTGGGAAAGATAACTTTGGACCATTTTGATGGTAGTAACAAGTGTACAACCAGGGCATGGGTGCAGAAATTGGATAATTATCTTTCACTTAGACCAATGCCAGAAGAAGATGCAATAAAATTTTCTACTTTGCACTTGGACAGAGTGGCCCATGAATGGTGGACTCACAGTTTGTCCACTCTTGGCCATAACCTTATCCATACCTATGAAGAATTTACCAACAAGCTGATTGATCGATTTGACACCAAAGATCCTGAGTTGAGATTCTGAGAATTGGCACAGTTGAAGCAACAAGGATCTTTAGACTTGGTTGATTTTCAAAGATTGTCAGTAATGGTGCCTAATATTACTAAGAGAAGACTTGTGGTACTTTTTGCTGAAGGATTAATGGAGCCTTTGATCCACCGACCTTGGATGAAGCAATCAAGAAGGCAAGGAGCATGGAGCTGGCTGCTCCAAGGCCAAAATTTCAATCTTAACCTTTCAAGAAGGATAAGAAGAAGTTTCCTCCAAGTAAGCCCAATAAGTATCCCCAAAAGATATCAAATGAACTCCATGATCAACTTAGAAAGGAAGGAATTTGCTATACTTGTTGTGAACCTTGGTCAAAGGGTCACCATTATTATGGAAAAGGAAAAGCACATCAAATGGAGGGCTATTCTGATTATGGATCAGAATCTGATCCATATGATCAGCAATACAAAACAGCAAGTAGTGATGGTGAAGAAGCTCCAAAAGAGGAGCCAGAGATTGGAGATGGTAGTTCCTTTGCCCAACTATCTAGTATCCAAAAGAATGAATCCTTTCGGCTTTGTGGAGTGGTTGGTTCTCAAAGAATTATTGCTCCAATTGACACAGGAGCAACTCATAATTTCATTGACGAAGGATTAGTTGTCAAAAGGGGATTGAAGACTGGAGAGTTTGAAGGATTTAAGGTAATGGTAGCAGATGGTTTTACCATATCATGCACAAAGAAAATTCCCAATCTCTCCATGAAATTCGGAAATTATGAGGTAAAAGATTACTTTTATGTTGTTGGCATTGGTGATACTGATGTTGTTTTGGGAATACATTGGTTGTGATCTCTTGGAGAGATCACCTTGAATTTGTAAACTATGGAATTGAAATTCCAATCTGATGGAAAGAAGGTTGTTTTGAGAGGGATGTCCAATGGAGGCCCTCGAATTGTGTCTTTGAAAAGAATGGAGAGGCTGATCCGTCATGATCAAGTTGAATGGGCAGCAGAATGTATGATCTTACCAAATGATCCAGTTGAAGAGAAAAGGTAGTATCCTCCTGATATTCAAGCTCTACTTTCTAAGAAGAGAAAATTCTTTGGTGATTTACCTCTGGGAAGACCACCTGAAAAGGGGGTGTGAGCATGTGATTGAGCTAGAAGAGGGTGCAAAGCTAGTTATCACTACTCCATACCATTATCCAAAGAAGCAGAAAGATGAGATAGAAAAGCCCATCAAGGAGTTCTTGGAGGTGGGGTTCATTCAACCAAGCAAAAGCCCTTTTGCTTCAGCAGTGGTGTTGGTCAAAAAGAAAGATGGCACAATGCGTATGTGTGTTGACTATCGCACATTGAATCAGAAGACCATCAAGAATAGATATCATATTCCTAGGATAGATGAGCTTATTGATGAGCTCCATGGGGCTATGTACTTCTTGAAGATTGATCTTCGATCTGGTTACCACCAAATCAGGATGAGGGAAGTGGATATTGAAAAGACTGCTTTTAGATGCCACTATGGGCATTTTGAATTCATTGTCATGCCATTCAGTTTGACAAATGCTCCAGCAACATTCCAATCTTGTATGAACAAGATTTTCAGGCAACAGTTGATGAAGTTTATGCTTATCTTCTTTGACAATATTCTCATTTTTAGCAAGTCTTGGGAGGAGCACCTTCAGCACGTGGAAGAAGTGTTTAGTATTTTGGAGGCAGAATGTTTGTTTGCCAAAGAATCAAAATGTGAGTTCGGGATGATAGAGCTTCTCTATCTCAGCCATATTATCAGTTCTAAGGGGTTCAAAGTTGATCCCGAGAAGATTAGAGCCATCATTGATTGGCCACCTCCAAAGAATGTGACTCACTTGAAGGGATTTTTTGGCTTGTGTGGTTTTTTATAGAAGGTTTATCAAGGGGTATTCTCACATGGCAGCCCCCCTTACAGATATCACCAAGAAAGGAGCTTTTCTATGGATGGATAAAGCACAAGGAATCTTTGATAATTTCAAGCATATCATGAGCTCGTGTCCAGTATTGGATTTGTTTGGCTTCAAGAAGCCCTTTGAATTGCAATGTGATGCTTCAGGTGAAGGAGTGGGAGCTATTCTCATGCAAGACAAACACCCTATTGTCTTTGAGAGCAGAAAATTGAGAGGAGCAGAAAAATTATACTCAATTTATGACAAAGAGATGCTTGACATTATGCATGCTTTGTCCAAATTCCGTCAATACTTGGTGGGAAGTAAATTTGTGGTTAAGACTGATCATAATAGTCTTAAACATTTCATGCGCCAAAAATATTTGAATGAAAGGCAACAAAAATGGGTAAGCAAACTTCAGGCCTGTGACTTTGATATTGAGTATGTCAAAGGAAAGAACAATATAGTTCCAGATGCTTTATCCATAAGACCTCATTTGCAGTCACTTTATGAGCTTTCAGCTGATTGGAAGGAGTTAATTATTGTTGATTATGCAAAAAATCATATTGCAATCAGCATTGTAGAAGGTCATTTGGATGATGAAAGGTATAAGCTGGTTGATGGGTTGATCTTCTATAAGGGTAGAATCTTTCTAGTACCTGAATCTAAGCTTAAAAGAAAGATTTTACAATCCTTTCATGATGTTCCTCTTGCTGGTCATCAAGGCATGTTCAAAACTTATAAGCAGATCAAAGAAAGGTTTGCTTGGAAAGGGATGAAGGAAGAGGTCATGAATTACATAAGAGAATGTTCTACTTGTCAAAATAATAAAAATGAACATTATTTTCCAGCTGGTTTGTTGTAGCCCTTGCCAATTCTGAACCAGAAATGGGAGAGTATTGCTATGGATTTCATCACTGGTTTACCCGAGGTGCAAGGGCATGATTGTATTTATGTCGTAGTGTATAGATTAACTAAATTTTCTCATTTTTATGCTATCACTACTTCATTTACAATAGCTCAAGTAGCTAAGTTGTTTTTTAGAGAAGTTTTTAGTTTGCATGGTTTGCCTAAAGCCATTGTTAGTGATAGGGACAACAAGTTCCTAAGTGCTTTTTGGTAGGAGATCTTCAGATTGAGTGGAACAATGCTTACCCCCAGCACTAGTTATCACCCGCAAATGGATGGGCAATCTATAGTTATGATGCTCCTAACTTTGTAGACTTGGTATTTGGTGATAGTAGAGCTCCATAGGCCAATGATATGTTATAGCAGAGCCAAGACATCCTGAAATCATTAAAGGAAAATCTGCAACAAGCTCAAAATCAGCAAAAGTTATATGCTGATTAGTAATGTGTTGAAGAAACTTTTGTAGTTGGGGATATGGTTTATTTGAGTCTCTAGCCCTATAGATAGTCTTCTCTCAAGATGAGGGGTGCTGAAAAGTTAAAGCCACATTTTTATGGGCCATTCAAAGTCACTAAGAGGATTGGTGAGGTGGCTTATGAGTTGGAGCTTCCAGCTGACAACAGAGTGCATAACATTTTTCATGTGTCTCGCCTCAAGAAGGCACTTGGGAACAATGTGGTGGCTACTTCAGAGTTACCTCTATTAGATGAATAAGTTCAGCTGGTGTTGATTCTAGAGGAAATTATTGATACTAGAGAACACTCTCTAAGGAGGAGAACAATCAAAGAGTATTTAGTAAAATGGAGGAACTTGCCCATTGAGGATGCAACATGGGAAGGTGAACACATCTTGTAGCATTCAGCTTTACGGTTGCTTGAGAACAAGCAATCTCAGGGAGGGCGGACTGTAATGTCCCCTTCTCATCAGTAACCAGTTCGATTGCTCATCAACCTATTCCGGAGGCCCATAGGCTTGTTGAGGTAAATTAGGGTTTCCTTTATTGGAGGTTTCCGTGGTGTTTCTCAGAATTTACTATTTATAGTAAATTATATTATTGCCAGTACTTTAGTTGTCAACTCTTCAATATGTTCCTCTTCAGTTGGAGTAATAAGGTGTTTCTCAGTTTTGGCTTAAAAGCTTTAATTGGTGGAAAAGTTAAATAAAAGGCACTAATGTTATGTTTTTCAGTTGACCCCTTGGCCTAGTGAACTAACTTTAAGTTATATTAAAAACAGTGGCCATGAAGGGGGGATGCCTTCATTAAGGAATTAATTAAGAATTATTTAATGAAGTCATATGCCTTGAAGTTGGATGCCTTTTTGAGGGAGCTTTATATTTTTGGAATTTGAAAATAATTCAAATGTTTGTTGGGGCGCCCCTTGCTTGGAATATGAAGAGTCGTCCCATTTTCTATAAAGATGAAGCTTTGATACAACATTTGGTATCCAATGTTTATACTATTGTTATGTTGTCGAAATGACAACTTGTTTTTCACTTCGAGGAATGTTGACCTCCTAGTTACAATCCAATTTCGTGTTTGAAAGATAACACCTAGTTGGTTTTTATTGTTGCTTCTCATCCAGACTAGCAAATTGAGCTTTACAATTAAAGTTTTTGATGATATATTCAATTTTGGAGTTGATGTTGCAGACATGGTTGAAAGTCAATTTCACTTGCAGCTCTCATGGTGAATTTTATTTGCTAATGGGTATTTGATCAAACAAATTATATGCTTGTGGCGACCATTCTCAGAAGTTTGTAGATTTAATTTTGAAGTTTCTAATTTTTTATGCTAAAATCACCCCTCAAGGAGGGTCGTACCTTTCTTAGTGGCATTGGGATTCATGCCAAAAAAATAAGAAGGATTTGATGTTGATTCCTGATTGGTTCTTGTACGCCATCCTCTTAGAGATCATCTACAAAAGATTTCAGTTCAATCAGAGGTAATTTGGTGAAGTTATGAGCATTTGATTGGTTCTGCAGTTGTTGATAATTCATTTCCAGAATTGCAGATTTCTAAATCAGAATAATTTCAATTTGCATTTTCAGTCTTTCTTCATCAATTCTTGTTGATATCTAACATGAAATCATCTTATATCTTTGTGCTTTGAAATCATTGTGAAACTCTTGTAATTTGCAGCTCTTTTCTATTGTAAAAATCGTTAACAGTAGTATTGTTCCAGTTTATCATTGCTGCATTGTTTTCCTAATTCACATTAAGCACCCCTAGATGGTATACCGCCAGTGTGGATAAATGATTTTTTAGCTTTCTCATACCCACTGTCAAGTGGTGAATCCCCACTCTTGAGTGGATGCCTGCCGTAGTGGATGAATTATTTATTTGTAATTTCTTTCCCCCCACTGTTTTAGTGGAAGTGTGAAAATTCTCTCATGGCTGGTTATCCACCTAAGTAGTTTCAATTTTGTTATTATCACTCCACCATATGTTAGCACCACACCTTTTAAGGGATCTTGTGTGCACATTCTTGGTGTTGAGTTTAATTCCTCTCATTCTATTGTAATCAGTTCAATTATTGATTTACTAGATCCTAGGGATCCTCTGACCATATGCCCACCCCTCCTCCTTAAGTGGTTTTAGGGTGTATTCTTGGTTAGATTTCTTTCTGCATCATTTTGGTTTTCAGCTAACCTTAACGGGTGCTTGATTACAATTGTAATTGTCATTGAAAAATTAAAAAAAATGAGAGGGTAGGTTTCATGTTTTCTGTCTATTTGGAGAGTTCATATGGTCTTCCACTAATTTGTCACAACCATTCGATGTGAAATCTATATTTTAAGATATAGACAAGCAATGATATCCTTATTTGATAGACTGATTTTTATTTGGGGAATTCATCTAAATGAGCCAAGGAACTAGAACATTGATATTTAGGCATGCATTACATGAGGGTTGTATGATATGTGGCCTTCATTTAGTTTGGCATTATAGGTCTCTGAATCAATTATCAATGACCTCTAAAATTTTGTATGTCTATGAAAATGCAGGGGATAGAAGGTTTACGTGCAAAATTTGCAAAGAGAATTTCAGGAGAAATTTTGGAAAGAGCGGCAGAACAAGACCTGTTCAACAAATCATGGGAGCGTAGGAGCCACCCTGGTGTGCACCCATAGAAGCAAGAAGGCCTAAAATTTTTAGGTCTCCACATACATGTGGGCTGACATTCGACAAATTCATCATCAGCAATTCCTCGAAAGAAAATTCACTACCAGCAATTCATCGCCATGGAAAATTCACAGACAGAAAGTTTACTGCCAGCAATTCACCACTATAGAAAATTAACAGTATTAATATTTTTAATAAAATCAAAGTTTTTGAAATATATAGTAAAAAATATTAATGCAGTTAATTTTCTACGTGGTGAATTGCTCGCGATGAATTTTATTGCACGGTGAATTACTCATGGTGAATTTTACTTGCCGGTGAATTTTCCATGACGGTAAATTGTTGACTGTGAATTTTCCTTCGCAAGAATTTTACTAGAGCCATGTGGGCCGGATTCAAGGAGAGGATATGCTAGAATTTGCTCGCATTGCAAAAGAATATGGCATGCAGGAACTCTGCCTCATAGTGGAGCAAAATCTGATCATCCCAAATGTGCCCAGAGATAAGATACAGGCTCTTCTACAAGAACCCATGCTTAAAAAATTCTCTCCTTGTCCTCCTCTTCTCATGAGCACATTGGTGGCCTGTCAAGTAAACCAATTCTATGGTCAAGCCATCATTGAAACCAAAGCAAGAGGTTTGAAAATCATAGAGGAACTGGACAGGAACATGAATGTTCCTAGAGCTGTGAGAATGCATTGGACAAGGTGTCCTAATACATGTGGGCAAGTGCAGGTTGCAGATATTGGTTTCATGGATTGCATGACCAAGGATGAAAACAAAAAAGCTTGTGAGGGAGTAGATATTTTCCTCGGAGGTAGAGTGGGTGCATATTTACATTTAGGTGAAATGATACACAAGGGAATACCTTGCAAGAACTCGGTGCCCCACTTGGAGCAACTAGGAAAACAGACCTCTAAAACAATAACAACTTGTTGGGAATTCATGTTAGTGTTCACATGTGAGTTAAAGTAATAACTCGTAGTAATTATGAGTGTTAGGAATATTAAGTATTTGTTAGGTTCTTATTGTACATGTAAATTTGTTTGATTGTATTTGGAGTTGTTAAAACAACTCATTGTAATTAGGAAATTCGTTTAGAGAATTTTCTATAAAATAGGATGTTAGAATCCTATAAATATGTAGGGGAGAAGACCCAGTATCCATCAAGGCTAACTTCACGCAACCGTAGAATTCAAACCATACGTCGAATCGAAAAAAAAAATTATGGGTTTTTTCGCTCACGAGTTAAGTGCTTATAGATAATGTTTTGGCTTGTGGGAAATTCGATCAAGTGTGGGAGCATTGGATATGCGTGTAGGTGTCAAAAATTCACCTTTTAGAGGTGTCATCCGCTCGTCGCCACCTAATGTCCCAATATCTATCTGCTATAACCACCAATTTTTTTTTAAAAACACCTAAATGTGTCACTATTAACATTTAATTAAAACTATTTTATCATTCAAATCCGCTCAAAAGTCAATGGGTCTAATTCACGTGAGGACCTTAATAAATTATTTTGGCGCCCATTAAAAATCACTCCTACACATTAATCGCCTAACATTAGCATCGGACACCAAACACATTACACCCCAATTAAACTTCATTTGGGGTCTAATTAATGCATATGACTAATGTTTTTTTTGGGTATCCCATTTTTTCCCCTCATTTTACTGCACGCTCTCTCTGGAAGGTTCTCGGCAATGGAAGCTTCTGCAAACACCGACGACTCTCCACGGCTCCTGCTAGTCCACATGCATTGAGGTAACAAAAAACATCATTCTCCTTTGAATATGCAAACAATGGTACTGGTTAATCATTTTCTTCTGCATCTTTCATGACCCATGAAGGGTTTATTCGATGATTGAAAAATTATTACTGCTTGTTTATGAAATAAATCATTCCTCTTACATGCCTTTTCTCCATGTGTTGTTTGATTTTGTTGGGGCATGGTGTTGGTCTTTTACCCACGGGTTTTTTTGGGGTTAAATGATTATTTCCTCTCCCTGTTTGTGCACATACTCACAACCTGGTAAAGTCGATTGTTTCATGATTTTGTCTATAGAAATGATAGAGGAATTTCGTGGGTTTGACCACATGTCTGCAAAAAAAAAAAAAAAATTGGTCTACATCGACCTTTTAAAAAAAACCCATGTGAATATGTGCATAAATCGGCAAGCCCATTTATTATACGCCATATATGTGAAAACCCTTGCTTTGTTTTTTCCAAATACGTGTGCTTAGAATTAATCTCATGAAACCCTTGCCTGGAATATTTGGCATCTACCTAAAAATGCACTTCTTTATTCCTATGAGTGAGGAATTATTATTATGAAACCCTTGGTTATTTATTTATGCATATTTATGAAAAAAATACGTCATATATGTGAAAACCCTTGCTTGGTTTTTTCCAAATTCATGTGTTTAAGGAATTAATCTCATGAAACCCTTGCCTGGAATATTCGACATCTATCTGAAAATGCACTTCTATATTCCTATGCGTGAGGAATTATTATTATGAAGCCCTTGGTTACTTTTTTGTGCAGATTTTTGAAAACCCAAGTTTGTAATCGATCTACCTCTGTTAAAATTAATATCCTATTGTTGTTGAATACAACACAACTTCTTATTTCATTTACTCTACAATGTGCTTTGTACATTCTACTTATAGTTATTTTCATGAGTTGTGTATTTAACATTTATATTTATGCACTATATGTATATACATCTATATATGACTATGTCTATCTGTGTATATATATACACACAAACATACTCAATATGTATATATATGTTTGTATGTGTATATATATATATTTTGTACATATATGTGTCTATATATATGTGTGTGTGTGTATATATATTTGTATGTATGCATATATAAACACACAACTTGTTCAATTTGTAAATGAATGTGTACAATGTTAGTTAAATATATTTTGTATGACTATGAAAGACATTCTCACACTTCTTAAGCATTACACTTAAAAATGGTGGATAATATGTTGGGAAAAAAGCTTTATCTTGAGCTTGTACACAGTAAACACTTGCCCATTTTGTACAGAAAATGGTAATTTACAAACATCTAAACTTTCTATAAGATCTGCAAATTGAATTCTCCTAAGTTTTGCAGCAATTCTTTCAACATCCTCCTTGTAAATTGAAAATCTCATCATTGTATGCAATTTGTAGTTCTTTAATTATTAAACACACAGCTTATTGAATTTTTAAATGAATGTGTACAATATTAGTTATTTGTAAATGAATGTGTACACATTCATTTACAAATTCAATAAGCTACAATGTTTTATATATATATATATATAGTTTCCTAATGTGCTCTTCATAGTAAAAATTGTTGTTCCTTACCATACAAAATTGTTGTTTCTCATTCATTTTCTGCTCTTCATAGAATCATTAGTGGTATGTTTATCTCTTATAATGCTCTTCATAAAATTCATTTAATTACTATCATATGAATTCTTTTTAGATATGTACATATTTCTTAATTTTTTCTCTCTTAAACATTCATTTAACAACAAATTATGTGTCTATTGTCTCTTGTTCATTCAACAAATCGATATATATGTGTGTATCATTTGCCGATCCTTTCAAAATGCAAACAATGGTATTGGTTAATCATTTACTTTTGCATCTTACTGAATTTGTAAATGAATGTGTATATATATATATCAAAGCTTATTGAATTTTCAAATGAATGTGTACAATGTTATATATATATAACTCAATAAGTTGTGTGTTTGAATTTGTAAATGAATCTGTACAATGTTATATATATATATATATATATATATATATATATATATATATATATAACATTGCACACATTCATTTACAAATTATGTGTCTCTCTTGTTCATTCAACAAATCGATATATATGTGTGTATCATTTGCCTATCCTTTCAAAATGCAAACAATGGTGTTGGTTAATCATTTTCTTTTGCATCTTATTGAATTTGTAAATGAATGTGTACAATGTTAGTTATATATATATCTATAACACAGCTTATTGAATTTGTAAGTGAATGCATATATATCACAGCTTATTGAATTTGCAAATGAATGTGTACAGTGTTATAATTCATTTGCAAATTCAATAAGTTGTGTGTTTGAAATTGTAAATGAATGTGTACAATACTATATATATAACATTGTACACATTCATTTACAAATTTTGTGTCTCTTGTCTCTTGTTCATTCAACAAATCGAAATATATGTGTGTATCATTTGCCTATCCTTTCAAAATGCAAACAATGGTATTGATTAATCATTTTTTTCTACGTCTTATTGAATTTGTAAATAAATGTGTATATATATATATATAACATTGTACACATTCATTTATAAATTATGTGTATAACATTGTACACATTCATTTACAAATTATGTGTCTCTTGTCTCTTGTTCATTGAGAAAATCGATATATATGTGTGTATCATTTGTCTATCCTTTCAAAATGAAAACAATTGTACTGGTTAATCATTTTATTTTGCATCTGTCAGCACCCATGAAGGGTTCATTCACTGATTGAAAAAAATTTACCTGCTTGTTTATGAAATAAATCATTCCTCTTCAATGCCTTTTCACCATGTGCTATTTCATTTTGTCGGGTCATGGTGTTGTTTTTTTTTCCACATTGTGCACTTTCATTTACAAATTCAATAAGTTGTATGTCCATGGTGTGAGATAATGACAAACATCATTCTCCTTTCAAACTGTAAACAATGGTACTCCTGATTCTTATTATGACACCAAAATGTAGGTGTGGTTTATAATGCAATTAAATTATATATGTATGTATACACACACACACACACATGTGTGTGTGTGTGTACATACATACATATATACATATAATGTATGTATGTATGTATATATATACCTTCCATCGCCCTAAGAGCCTTCCAGAGAGAGAGTGTGGCAAAATGATGGAAAAGATTGGGATACCCAAAAAAAACATTAGTCATATGCATTAATCAGAACTGAAAGGAAGTTTAATTGGGGTGTAATGTGTTTGGTGTCTGGTGCTAATGTTTGGCGATTAATGTGTAGGAGTGATTTTTAATGGGTGCCAAAATAATTTTATAAGGTGCTAAACGTGAATTAGACACATTGACTTTTGAAGGGATTTGAATGATAAAATAGTTTTAATTAAATGTTAATAGTGACACAATTAGGGCCCTTTTATGTTTTGCAATGTATATCAATGATTTTCTACAATATATGTGTATGTGTATGTATATATGAATGCATGCATGTATGTTTATGTGTCTATGAATGTATGCATGTATACTTATGTTTCTATGACTGTATACATGCATACAAACATGTGAAAAATCACTGATATATAAGGCTCCCCAAATAAAAATCAAATCAAAATATAATGTAGAATTCAATCATATCATCTCTAAAAACCTACGTAACTGGAATTTATAAATTCAAATGCTCTAACAAATTCAAATTTGAAACACAACAACCAAATTGAATGCATTCAATTATAGATTCAAATTACTAAATAAGAGGGACAATAGTCAGCGACATTCACAATTATTCTCCTATGGTAATATCCTCTTCATACTACAGAGCATTGATTGGCATCCTTTGCACATTCCTCATATATCCAAGGGTGATGAGAAAACAATGAATATAACTTGAATAAATCATTCTATACAATTCTATTAACATTCATATGTTTTTACATATATTTATGTTTTCCATATGGAGCTTTTAATATGTTGAACTTGATTAATTATGTTTTGTTGTACATGCATTATTGCAAAGGTCGTATGGTGTTTGTATGTTACTAGCCTCGATTGTTACTACTCGTGGTTGCAAATATTTTCTTGTAGACGCGAGAGAACAAGGAGAGGTGGTGCAACAATGTTCATGGTGGGAAATTCGGTAAATGTGTTTGTCCACACACCAAATAATTAAGAATTTTTTGTTCATATGGCTCTAAGTTTCAATTATTGTTCTTTATTGTTCACTAACTAGTATGTCTTTTTATTTATTTCAATAACTATTGTCCATTTTTATTTGTTCTATTATATTTGTTTGTTGTGGCAGGCATGTCAAATGGCTAGGAGGTTGTAAAGAGCATGTCAAGTTGCAAGATGACAATTCATGTAAAATATTTCAAGACTTTACTTTGGTTGTGACCCGATAGACATTGTGTTCATTTTTCTTATTCATTGTAAACTTACACTTACAATTTACAATTAGATTGATTTCCAAGTGTAGGTGTTGAAAATATTATAATTTCAAATAGATTAATTTATGAATATAATGTATATATATATATATATATGTATGCATATACTTACATGCATACATATATATATATGTATGTATATATGTATGTATACACAACTAAGGAGGTTGTAAAGAGCATGTCAAATTACAAGATGACAATTCAGGTAAAGTCTGTCAAGACTTTACTTTGGTTGTGACCCGGTAAACATTGTGTTCATTTACAATGTTCATTTTTCTTATTCATTGTAAACTTACACTTACAATTTACAATTAGATTGATTTTCACTTACACTTACAATTTATGGATATGTTGCATATAAATGTATATATATATATATATGTATGTATGCATATACTTAGTTGTGTATACATATATATATACACACACACTCACACAACTATGTATATGCATACATATACATATATATATGTTTTTATACATATATATGTATGTGTATACATATACATAGTTGTGTGTGTGTGTGTATATATATATATATATATATATGTACATAATTTTCTGAGTTTTAATTACATATATTTCTTAATTTACATTTTAATTTTCAACAATGTTAGTTAGATGAATACAAAAAACACATATCCAACAAAATGATAGATGAATACAACCAATACAAAACCAATTTTGAATCACAAAAAGCATAAATCATTAACTTGGACAACTTCCAAAACATGCCTAGGCAGAAAATAAATTTATTACAGCATAAACATGATCAAGACAAAGTTCAAAAGAATACAAGGAGTCTTCATTTTTATAAAAATACACTGGCACACATCGAAGTCAAAAAGTTTACAAACATACACACTACTATCCTTTGGTTGTCCAATACAACAGACTAGCATTTAGTTTTACAAAAAACACACTAGCACACATCGAAGTCAAAAATTTCACAACAAAAAATCCTAATTAGACATCCACAAATTTGATTAAGAAGTGGTGTGCCCTTGGGTGTCAACTGACTCCGCATCAATTGGAGAAGATTTTAAGGACTACATATTGTTTTGCATGGCACTTTCTATACAAGCAAGAAATGTTGGATTTGCCTCTAGATTGAGCTGTAACTATTGAGAGCAGCCTTCAGAAGACTCGTTTTGTAGGCTACTAAGAGCAGCAAAGGCTAGAGATAAAATGTTAATCATGTCCCTTAAAATTGGATGTTGAGTTGGAAGAGGAGTTGTAGGAGTACTCTTACTTCTGTTTCTTTTTGCTCTTTCCACCTGCTTTTGGGTTTCCTTCAACTATCGAGCAATCTTTGTTTGCTCCCTTTCAAACTCCTTTTGATGTCATTGCCTCAACTTCTCCTCTACAATTTTTTTGTTTTTTTGCAGCACACTCCAATCTCTTTGCCTCCCTCTATGCCAGGATTTCTTCTCTTCCTGCCTTATTTTTAGCCATTTGCTCCCTTTTCCTTTGCTGCAATTCTTGGTTTCTTGGTTTCTGTGCCTCTTGTTCATTCTGCAAATTAAAAAAATCATTGGATATCAAAATTTGAGATTGCCTACTTAGGCATAGCACCCCATTTCGACCTCTATTAGATGATTGGTGTACCCTTTGTGTTGGGATTTGCAAAAAAAATCTCCTCTTGCCTGTTGGTTGTTGGTCATCGGCTTGTGTGCATGGCACATAGTCAACTTCTTCATCGCTTGAGCCATTACCTTCCACTTCATTTGCTTCATCATTTTCAGCCTCCCAATTTCTCTCAGTCGTGAAGTAATGGATGACCTCTTCGGGATCAACATGTGGTGGTGATGGCATGGACAACCCTTCATCCCCTTGACTAAAATTCAGATGGTATATTGAGACTCTCTTCATTTTTCAACTGCCTGATTACATGTTTGAACTGTTGGTTCTTCTTCAATTTATGTTGCCTCAATGTTTTTTGTGAAATTTCCTTCTTCGTTTGTTGGATTTGGGGGATTTCTTGTAGCAAAGGTTTCCACAAACTGTCCAATATGTTCCTCATTCCAACCTACTATCGTCAAACAAGTCTTCGTTGTCATGAAGTGTGCCTCATCATCAGTTGTATCACCCTCTGTTTTCGCTCCCAATTTGGTTCCTTCATCTTAAACCATGAAAGTTTGGCTTGGCCCCATATCCAATTCAAGTGCATGTTGATCTCATGGCCAAATTATTGTTCTTCTAAAACCACTTGCAATATTATTAGGAGCCAAAGCTTGTGCAAAATCTTTGTTGGCAAGTGTTGCCAACTCTTCCCTTCCAATGTCAAGTTGAGGATTTGTAGAGAGCCATATACTCTTATGTTGTTTGAAGTAGTTTTTGAATGGTGAGAATACATTGACATCAAGGGGCTGCAATTTGTGGCTACAATGTGCTAGAAGTGTGAGAAAATCTATTCTCATAGTCTTCGCTTCTTTGATCGTTTTGAATGCCACATGGCTGTCATGACCATCAAAGATGAGAAGTTGTCTATTTGTTGGTGACACCCCTCCTGGGACATTTCTTGCAAAGTGTTTTAACCATTCCACAAATAATTCTTTGGTCATCCAAGCATGCTCTTGGATTTCCATGCATGCCCTTGGCTCAACGTTAACAATATAGTTTCTAATGTGCCTTTTGGACTTGAACAAATAGTAACCAGGTATAGCTTAACTTGTTGCGCTAACACAAGCTAGAACAGTGATCCATTCTTTATTTTAAAAAATTAATTATGGAACATATTTGGTCTCTATTTTTGCAATAACTCTCATTGCACAATTTATACCGGCCTACACACCTGTTTCATCGCAGTTCCATATTTGTGTTTGTTGTACAACTCCTCCAAGTTGTCATAGAATGAAGAAACTATTTCTGGGCATAGCATTATAGCTCGATCTGTGTCCACTCTTTCAAGTGTTTGAATTGTCAGATCGAGATGCCTTTGATGAAATCCAACCGACCATGGCCTCCCTAGTATCCCATTTGCGAATGGGTTAGGCCTCTCCAACCATTTGGGCCACCGTTGACTTAAGTTGTGAGACTTGAAGGCCATGGTCAATAT
This sequence comes from Sequoiadendron giganteum, assembly GCA_007115665.2. NCBI lineage: Eukaryota > Viridiplantae > Streptophyta > Pinopsida > Cupressales > Cupressaceae > Sequoiadendron > Sequoiadendron giganteum. The sequence goes on from VCHN02000014.1 coordinate 13,437,909, forward strand.
TAGCCATGTCTTTACACCACTGCATAATTTCAGCTTCTTCTTCGTCAAATAGGATTGTTCGTGGCCCCTTCCTTTTTGTGGATGTCACACCACTGAGCCATGCCCTCAAACTGCTAGGTGGGATTCCCCATATGATCGTTGAACCTTTGATTGACATTCGATTGTCCTCAACATCTGCAATGGTTTTTTTCATGTGATGCATAGTCCAACTTTCTGCGCACAGATCTAGGGTTGTCACATGATCAGTAGGTGGTGGTTCCATTTCTACCTTAGTATTATGAATAACAGGTTCAAAACCATCATTTTCATTTGTTTGTTTTACATTTTTAGAAGTAACATCCTCGTTGATGTTGATTGTTGACTCTTCATCAACAACATCTAGAACATTGAACATCACTCCACAAGGTACTCTAATTAAGCGTCTCCCACTCGATCTTTTCCTCTTTTGCCCTGGTGCCATGATTATCAGTGATCATGTACAGTGTAAGCCATAAAGTGCTAGAAAAACAATGTTGAAAGCAATAAGAAGTTGAAATCATTATTGAAATAACCAACAAACCTAGGAGTACCATTATTTTTATTCTGAAAGGAGAATGATGTTTGTCATTGCACAAACATATGTATGTATAGAAATTTATATAAGTATACATTTATCTATGTAATTATATGTATAAACACATATACATATATATCTATATGTATATGTATGTATACATATAATTACACAGAAAATCACTGATATACATTGCAAAACAGAAAAGGGTGCTAATTGTGTCACTATTAACATGCAATTATAACTATTTTATCATTGAAATTTGCTCAAAATTGAATGGGTCTAATTCATGTTAGCACCTTTTAAAATTATTTTGGCACCCATTACAAATCACACCTACACATTAATCGTCAAACTTTAGCAACAGACACCAAAACCATTACAGCCCAATTAAACTTCATTTCGGTTACGATTATTGCATATGACTAATGTTTTTTATTGGGTATCCCATTCTTTTCCATCATTTTATTTGAGTTTACATATATATATGTACATATAGATGTATTTATATGTATTTGTATAGATATATGTATACATGTATCTGTGTATACATATAATTACATAGTTACATGTATACATATATTTGTACATATATATATATATATATATATGCTCAAAAAATATGCACAAAAAAGTAACCAACTCATGAAAATAATTATAAGTAGAATGTACAAAGCACATTGTATAGAAAATGAAAGAAGTTTTGTTGTATTCAACAGCGATAGGATATTAATTTTAATAGAGGTAGATCGATTACAGACTTGGGTTTCAGAAATGTGGACAAAAAAGTAACCAAGGGTTTCATAATTATAATTCCTCATTCACAAGAATACAGAAGTGCGTTTTTAAATAGATGTCGAATATTCTAGGCAAGGGTTTCATGAGATTAATTCCTTAAGCACCCGAATTTGGAAAAAACCAAGCAAGGGTTTTAACATATATGGCGTATAATAAATGGAGAGCAGGAAATATTCATTTAACTCCAAAAAACTCTTGGGAAAAACCAACCACCATGAGTCGAAAAAGTCAAACAACACATGGCGAAAAGGCATTGAAGAGGAATAATTTATTTCATAAACAAGTAGTAATAATTTTTCAATCAGCGAATAAACCCTTCATGGGTCGTGAAAGATGCAGAAGAAAATGATTAACTAGTACCATTGTTTGCATTTTGAAAGGATAGGCAAAGGATACACATAGATATATCGATATGCTCAATGAACAAGGGACAAGAGACACAAAGTTTGTAAATGAATGTGTACAATGTTATATATATATATATAACATTGTACACATTCATTTACAAATTCAAACTCACAGTTTTATATATAAAACATTGTACACATTCATTTACAAATTCAATAAGTTGAATGTTATATATATATAACTAACATTGTACACATTCATTTACAAATTCAATAAGATGCAGAAAAAAATGATTAACTAGTACCATTGTTTACATTTTGAAAGGATAGGCAAAGTATACACACATATATATCGATTTTCTGAATGAACAAGAGACACAAAATATAAAATGACAAATATATGTATGCTGGCCTATTGTATGCGCAATGGAAAGTAGAAAAATAATAACACATTTTACTGTAAACAAATGCTAGTCTATTGTATTAGACAACCAAATGAAATATATTTAAACAAAGTTATATACGTATATATATGTGTGTTTGTGTATGTATATATGTATATGTATACACGTATATATGTATTTGTATGTATGTATATGTATATATATCTATGTATATGTTTTTAAATACATAATACACATATATACACATATATTAAATGCATATATACAGACATATATATATACATGTATATATGCACAAATATATATATATTCGTATATACATATAAATAAACCTTGAGAAATGGCCAAAAATAGACAAATATAAATACACGTATATACACAAATAAATGACAAATATAAACCCTGATAAATGACACAAAATAGAGAATGAACACACAAATTATTGAATTTGTAAATGGGGTTTGTAAGGAAAAACTCATCACCAAAAAAGACCTTTCATTTACTTATAAAGCAAAGTTAAAAGACACTATATAAATATAAATGTTAAACGCACAGTTCATGAAAATAACTATAAGTAAAATGTATAAAGTACCAACCTAAATTTGGGATATTGGAGGAATGTGCAGAGGATGCTTGTCGATGCTCTAAATTTTGCAGAGAATATTTCTTCACAAATAGCAATTGTGAATGGCGTTGGCTGCTTTCCCCCTCTTATTTAAGAATTCGAATCTGACAATTGAATGCATTCAATTTGGTTGTTGTGTTTCAAATTTGAAGTTGTTTGAGCATTTGAATTTGTAATTGTCGGTTATGTAGGTTTTTAAAGATGATATGACTGAATTTTGCATTATATTTGGATTTGATGTTTATTTGGGGAGTCTTACACCAGTATTTAATTGTGCAAGTGCCTACAGGAAATGAAGTAAATACATGTATCTGCAGGGAGTGTGTGGAAGATTGTGCATTTCAAATCCCATAGAGTTAATAGGAGATTGTGATTATGTCATGTAAAGCACCATTAAGTGTGCATGTGTATTTTTTAAGATAATATGTAATGAGGGATAAACATTTGCAAGTGGGGGTATTCGTAATAATAAAAGTTTTAAATTAATTATAAATGAGTCTTTTTATGTGCAAGTTGACTTTTTTTATAAATGCAAATTCATGTTTAGCTTTCTATTATGATTGGTCAGTTACACATTATGTTATGAGCAACCATTGGTGTTGTAATTCTGTATTTGATAAAATAAAGTTTTTTAATGGATCAAAGTGAATTTTTTTGGGGGAAGTGGAGTGAGCATGGAGGTGGTGGTAATTCAATGGGTGGCGGTAACAGGGTATTCTCCCCTAATATGCATTAAATGAGTTAGAGTGAATAAAATCTATTGTCTTTCATGTGATGCTCTAAAAACTAATATGGTAAATAAAGTCTTCGTGTCTGTGATAGTTTTGCGGTGAAATAGAATGTAGAGCGTATAGCCTAAAGGCAACGGTTTGAAGATTTGGTCTTCTATAATGTACATACGACTATCACGGGTATAAGACATTTCATCAGAGTGTGGGAGAATTATTCTGGTTGCTTGAGCAAACTAATGTTTTCCTAACAACGAAATGACTCCATTCTGAGTCATATTGTTGCTAGAGACTTACACAATGCTGAAAATTGATTTATTCATAACAATGTTCATTGCAAAGCTGTAAAATTTGAGTGCCCAGATCTATAGATTGGACATCAGTTGCATTGGGAGTTCATTCTGACTAATATTTCTAGTAAGGACGTGCAAGGCTTGGAATTGTAGAAGCGCAGAGGAAGCCAAGTTTGTGGAATCCCACTTACGAGGTCCCAGAGTATTGTGATAGGCTAGACAAGTATCGAACATAACCATGCTATTTTTTTTTCTATCATATCATTGATTTATTTATTTTATTTAGAATGAGTGTCAAGTTCTATGAGTAAAATGTATTAATTAGTTTAGTTTTAAAATGTTTGCAAGTATTGGTTTTTAGTGCATTAGTATAAAAGTATTGTATGCAACTCAAAGTCAAGTTGTATTATTTTGTTGACATTAGTGTCCATTGCTCTATCAAAAATTGCTTCAATTGTATTAAAGTGTATTTTTAGTGGAATCTGACACCTTTGATTAAAAAAGCAATCATGGAAAAATTAACTTTTATTGAGAAATTTGAAGGAAGAGACTTTCATACTTGGCAGATACAAATACAGTTACACTTGATTGAAAAAGATCTTTGGGACATTATCAAACCAAATTTAGGCATTCCCACTAATGCAAATGAACTTGCGAAGTGGAAAATCAAAGATCAAAAAGCTTTGGGAACTATTGGTCTTGGCTTATCAAAAGCATATTTACATCATATGGATTTTGCGAAGTCAACAAAAAAGATTTGGGAATCATTGAACAAGCTCTTCGGATCTGAAGAAGAAAGTGCCAAGACAACATTGAAGCAGGGATTGTATGGATTGAAGATGGAAAAAGGTTCAACAATGGCAAATCATATCAATAAGTTTCATTCTCTCCTAAACTAGCTAGTTGGCATTAATGAAAAAGTAAAGGACGATGATGTATAGCAATACTTTTGAATAGTTTGCCTAAGCATATGTTTGGTATGGTGTTTACATTAAGCAAGGTAAACATTAGTCTTGAAGGAGTAATTTCTACTCTACTTGACAATAATGAAGACTCTGAATATGAAGAAATCTTGTTTGTACAAAACAAAGCAAGAAAAGGGAAGTACAAATAGAAGAATATTTCTTCAAAAGGGAAAATCAAATGCTTCTATTGTAATGAAATAGGACATGTAATTTTGAATTGTAAAAAGAGGGCACAAGATCTAATAGATGATAAACTAGATCATCATGCTTCCTTAGCTGAAGAAATTGATTGGGAAAAACATACTAATGATGAAGAGTTATCATGTCCTAGTGATGAAGATTATGTGCTTTAGATAAATTCAAGATTGGAGGTAGGAGGCAAAGAGGGAAAGAGGACAATCAACGTCCTCTCGCCAGTCACCAACAACGGGGTCGCTTATCAGCTCTGGTGGCATTTCATTTTCTATGTGTTGGTTATTTTCTTATATAACCTCTTAGTGTAAAATATTGTAATGAACAAAAGCACTAGTGTAATGCATATCATTGATCTTGGAAGGGTTTGTGGGAGGATCTAGAAAACCACACGAGGTGGACAGTTGGTGGGTTCCTGTTCATGTCCAGATTTATGGTGAGTCTATGTGAAAACCATGAAAGGTTGATGGGAGGTGCCTTTCATTTTGAATCAAGATCATGAACCTGAAGAGAGTTGGGCTTACTGCAGGTGGAGTGTGAGTTCTTACCATGTTCACACTAAGGGGGGGAATGTTGGGAAATTCATGTTAGTGTTCACATGTGAGTTAAAGTAATAACTCATGTAGTAATTATGAGTGTTAGGAATATTAAGTATTTGTTAGGTTAGTTAGTCATATGTGTGAATTATTTTATTGTACGTGTGTGTTTGTTTGATTGTATTTGGAGTTCTTAAAACAGCTCATTGTAATTAGTAAATTCGTTTAGAGAATTTCCTATAAAATGGGATGTTAGAATCCTATAAATATGTAATATGCATTAAACGAGTTAGAGTAAATAAAATCTATTATCTTTTGTGTGCTGCTCTGAAAACTTATACAACTCAACAAACCATTTCATAATTCTCATCCCTAAGTGTAACTTTTCTAGTAAAAAAGGAGTGTTGATTGCATTCTATCATGAATAATTTTTTCTATGTGAATTTAGTGTTAAGAATTTTCTTTTGGGTGTTCCCAATAAAGGGATTGAGAAAGGTATTATTATCCATTTCCCTTATAAATGGAGTTGTGAACTATGAAATGACACTGTATTATCATTCAAGTACGAGAATGTTAAAAATCTTTCGCAGAGTGTTTCCCGTAAACTTTGTTTTCTTAATAATGTGATGGTTATTAGCTTTCCTAAACATGATGCTAATTAATTTCAGTGAGGATTCTGCAATGTAGAAGAGCTTACCATTAATTTAATGACAGAAATGGACTGTACTTATGAGGTGTCAAGCATGTTGCTAGAACTTTGTGAATACTACCTATAAACAACCATGCACTTTAGAGGAGAAAACATTGTAGAGGTCTATCAACATTGTTGGAGAAAACGTTGTTGGTTCCTAAGGTGGGTTTTCATTTTGTTTCTCTTGTCCGTAGTGTTTAGGTCACTTTTCATTGTCTTCTTTTGAGCTATGTATATGTTGGAAGGTGTTCGTCCTTGGTTGTTTTGTGTTATGCAGTGCAACACTTGAGTTCGTGATATGGCTTAACCGCCTCCCATGTATTCATTAACTCTGGCGGTTGTATCGAACATTAACGGGTCGATCTTTTGGTGCAAAGACAACTGTCTTTGCAACAATTGGTATGAGAGTGTGGGTCACGGGTTCAACCCTTTGTTTGTGTTGGGGGGATTGTTGCAAGGCATGTGCCTTTGGTCTCCTTGTGTTGTGCAACGCAACGCTTGGATTCGTGACATGGATTAATCGCCTCCTATGGATTCATTAACTCTGGTAGTTGTATCAGGCATTAACAAGTTATTTTGATGCAACGACAACCGTATTTGCAACAATACACGATATGACATTTCGAACTACTAGTCATTGAACATAAAAGACTCCATACCAATATTTTCATTGATGAGCTTAATAGTTATGAATGGTACAAGTGTAGGTGTTTTGGATATATAGAGGAGATGACTCAAAAATTGTGTGCAATTAAAAGAAGACCCCAAATCAACCATGTGGAGTGACGCCCTCGACAGGCTTATCAAGTGAAGCTTCTACATTCTCCACAGGTTTAGTCACTGGAACTGTTACCACTTCGCCATCACTAGACTCCAAATCCATAATGGGCAGCAATGGGTAATGAAGAATCATCCTCACTATCGAGCGTGTCAACATTAATGGTTGCATATAACACAACAGACCCTGATGCATTTGTGAAACTATGTTTCAACATCATCTTTGTCTTGCATGTCTGCAAATTTTAAAGCATATTTAACTCAAAGAAAATAAAATGACAATTGCAAAAAAGGTTCTAATGTTTGTACTTACAGTAGAAACTTTAAAACCCATTTATAATGCTTGGGCATCTCCACACGATAATATATTTCACTTCACAAAAAAAAAGACAGTCCTACCTTAGGAAACGATAAACAAGATACAATCCAGAAACTCCGAGAAAAAGAATCAAAACATATATATTATACATTTTCTCTGCTATGTCCAAACCACTACAAGTGATTTTTAAAAAATCTTGAAACGTATATATTATACATTTTCTCTACTATGTCCAAACCACTACGAGTGTTTTTTAAAAAATCTTTAAAATGGTTCACCATAAAACGGTCTTCTACATTTTAAACCCTTCAACCTTCAGTTGTCTCACGTTTATTTCGTTTTCACCAACTAACTGTATGGTCCCATTGGGGGGGCTTGGGCTTCTATTTTCATGGAGCGGGAGGTCCCATGAGAAAAAAAAAATGTGCTATGGGATTGAATGGAATTTTTTCCAGAAAAATAGGAGGCCCTACTTTTTAGGAATGAATATTTCAGTTGGTGAAATTGGGGTGGGGCTAGAAATCGCCCCTACAACTTAGGAGTTTTTTAATGCCACTTGTCTCTCATCTAAAATTTTAAATTCTTATTAGAAAATAAAAATGAGAGAATTTACATTTATTTTTTATTTTTTATCAAAGCAAAATTGCAAGATTAAATCCATGGGACCAAAAACTTTAAAATACTCCTTAAAAAACTAAGCAGCATATGCTAAGATTTTAAAGGAAGCCCCCCTCCATGGGACCTTACTCTAAAGGTGAGGTCCCATGGGGGGCTTGAGGATCTATTTTGAAGGAGCAAGGGGTCTCATGAAGAAAAAAATAAAATGTTGCAGAATAAATTAGAATCTTTTCCTCAACAATAGCAACCCCTTCTTTCTAGATCAAAAACTTAAGCGAGTGCAAAAAGTGTGCGGCCAGTTTAGACTTTTTTTCTACCACTTATCAATCATATGAAGTTTTAAAATTCTCATCAATTAACTTTTTTATTATTTTATATTTATTTAAGCTGCCGAATTGAATATGCAAAATAATGAAATTCATGAGACCACAACTCCCATAAATATAGGAGCTAAACTTTTAAGCTTAAACTGTGATACAAAATTCATGTAGAACCACCCACTTTAAAATAATCCTAAAAAATCTCAACAACACCCACTGATTTTTTTAAGAAAACCCCCCTCCATAAGACCCCACCCTAAACCAGCTTATTTGCTTTAGTTGAAAATTTTGGTGGCCACTGCCTCCTCTTTCTGCATAACAAAAAATAGTATCCAATGAAAATGAAAAAAATTACTTGTCTACCAACAACTACTAATTTCATTTAATTTCCTTTAAAGAAATGAATCCTTCTTTTTGTTGTCTTTTGGAATCTTCTAAACAAATTTAATCTTCATATAACTCTTTCAAATGTGTTTGGAGATTGTATGAGACTCCATTTGATTTTTCTTTGTTTTGCTTCATTGTATAATTTTATTTTCCAATTTATTCAATTTGTTTGCAGATTTATATAAATATTTACATTTACGGTGATTTATATGTAATGGTGATTTATATGTACAGATGATCTATATTACGGATTAGGTTTTCTTCTTCAAGGTTCAATGTTTATAAAAATTTAAAAGGGAGTGTTGATTTGTTTTGATTTCATTTTTACACAACATCATGTAAATATATATAAAAAAGTGTTTATTTTTATTTTTAACAAGGCCCCTCTTTTTTAAACTATACTTTTTTTCCTTTATTCTATTTAATTTATATTTTAAATATTAATGTTTAATTAAGATTTAATAAAATTTATTTTTATATAAGAAATAAATAATACTTCTATATGATATACAATATTTATTTTTGTGTATAATAAATAATGTATATGTTTATATATAATATACTAGCATTTGCATCTAAAGAAGGTTCAAGGATTACGTCAATACAAATGTAATGTCTCTATTTTACAAATATGCTTTTCAGTGGTCACTAGCCCATTTTTGAAGTCTCGTGGGCTACTCAAAGGCATTTTTAGGGTTTCCTAAATTTTTGGAGGTTTCTTGTCAACTTTCTAATGGCTTGTTGTAGGAGTTTTCTAGAAGGGTTTATCGGTCTTTCTTAGTTTTCATAGAGCATTGGTGGGCTATCACATACATTTTCATCAGTGCCTATTTTGGACTTACTATTTTTAGTAAGTTATGATGGCCACCCGGAATGTGCTCAAATGGTGTTTGGAGTCACTTACTATTTTTTGCAGTATGTTATTTTTAGTAAGTGTTATTTCCGGCAGTGTGGTTTGGTAGTAGTTCAACAGTCAATTACTATTTCTGGTAGTGTGGCAATGCAATATTGGTAGAGGCTTCTCTAGCTTTCTTGGAGTTTAGAAAAGGAAAGTTTAATAATTTATGTTATTTTTTAATGTTAGTTTTTGGCCCCCACGCCTAGGCTTTATAATTTAAGTTATTTTTAAAATGTGGGCCTCTCATGTGGATGCCAATATTGCAGGATTATTGCACTTTAAAGGGTTTATTATTGCTAGGAGAAGATGGATGCCTAAGTTGACAAATCAAAAAGATTTTAAAAGAATTTTATAATAACCCAGGAAAGTGGCATCCCTTTTTGGAAGGAAATTAGAGTTTGAACTTCTAGGTTTGGAGGTTATTTATATGCCTCTCTTCCTCCTCATTTGGTTATCCAATTTTATCATAATGAAGTGCTACCAAAATTATTTCAGACTTTTGTTTCGAGGTTGATACACCTCCTAGTTCTTCTTTAGTTTCAAGTTTGCAAGATAACTTCTAGTTGAACAGTTGGTGCTTTTTCATTCATAGGTTGCATATTGAGCTTCAATGGTGATGCCTTTCTTATTTACTTTAGTTTTGTGTAGCTTTGATGTTTTATATGGACATTTTGGTTTGGTCATTTTCTATTTGGAGATTTTTGGAGTGTTATTTTAGTCCATTATTAACCCACATTTATACTCATACTGTTCCGAAGAGTTGGAATAATTTTGTGGGTATAGGCTCAATGTTTTCCTAGCTCCTAGGTTCCCCTTTACCTGGAGTCTCATAGTTTCAAAGGTGAGTCTGATTTTTTGCTAGCTGTCGACCTCCCTAGAGGGTCGTACCATTTGCTATTGGTGCATTGCTTTGTGTGTCAAGGCTTTTTGTGTGTAATAATGATGTCTAGCTTCCTAGATTTAGATGCCTAGCTCTTAGGAACCCTTTGCAAGTGATTTGAGGTGAATCGGATGTGTGGTTGGAGAGATATGAGCATTTGAAGAGGTGTTAATTTATTTTTGTGCATGTTGTTCTTTCATATCAGATTGTTGCTCCTTCATATCAGACCTGGTATTTCTTTGTTTTATCATACTTTCATGATGTATTGTCATTGTATTGTCATAGAGATGGATATCTAACACTTGGGCTTCATATTATTTGATTCTCTCATGATATTTTGTATCTAACATCATATTGTAATGTTGATATAGTAGTACTGATCAGCTTTCTCTTTCAAGTATTTTTGTATTACACTCCCGCTAGATAAGTGGTTGAGTTTTTCTTTACTTTCTCAAGTTTCCCACTGAAAAGGGGAAGTGGATGGCTATGCCACCAAGTTCTTTACTTTACTTTCCTATAGATCATTGAAAAGTGGAAGTGGTTGGCTTTGTCGACAAGTATTTACTTTTCTCTACGGGTCATCTTGCCACCAATAGCTCTTATACTTTCAACATTTGATATTGTTATTAGTTCTCCTTACACTATATGCTCTCACCTTGCCCACTCTGGGATTTGGGTGATCAAAAAGTGAAGGGTTGCTTCCAGTTTGCTTATCTTTACATTGGGCTAATGCTAACGGGTTAAGTTTGTGTGAAAATTTGGGAAAAAACTAAGGGGGTATATTTCAAAAAACTAAATGTTAGAGAGTATGTGTTTGTGCATGGATGCACTACAAATTCTAGTTGCATGTGGCTGGATTAAACAACTAAAAATAAGTACTAAATAATGGAATGAAATAAACTTAAAAAAGAATTCCTTCAAGAAATTAAGTATTATCTAATTATGAAATATTTGCATATAGATTCAAATCATAAAGTAATGCAAATGAAAAGAGAAATTTTCCATCAAATTGACAAAAAGTGTTGCAAATGTAAATAGAATGATCCCATCTAGTTGTCAAATCAATATTTGTATGTCTTTTATGTGATAAGTGAGATTTTGGAGGCTTTTACCTGCTATTTTGGAGGCTTTTACCATTAAATGACAATTGTTTTACCATTAAATGGTAGTTAAAACTTATTTTCTGATGACTTGATAGTGGTTTTCAGATGTGAGACTTGTTTCAGGCTCAAATCTTACACTATATGTAGTCTATCAGCTAATTGTTAGATTTGGTTGTGAAATCACCCAAGATCAAAATGATTGAAGGAAAGCAAGTAAAGAGATTTGGAGATGAATAAACTCAGCACTCCCTTAGCACTGAACTGGCACTCATGAATAAGTGAACTAGTGAACCTAGCATAGGGAGAGGTGAGGGTTGTTTATATAGCAAAATAGGGGCAAATAATTCCAAGAGGGGTAATAACTCCCAAGTGCCCATAATAGGTGGGAGTTTTACCTACTTGGTAAATGCTAGATTACATGGTTATTCCAACTTAGGTAAGGACAAACAAATGGTTATGGGAGGTGGCTAATTAATCCAAAAGAGGGTGTGAGACTCAACTATCCAAAGGTGGGTGTGAGTGACACATGTGATGGATGGATTATACCACGTGTCCTCATCCTAACCATTAATATAATCTAGGCAAGATTAATAATGTGTGTAGGAAAAATGAATATCCCCTAACATAAGGAAAAGAAAAAACTTACACTAACACCCCCCCTTAAGCATAGCTTGGGTGGGTGAAAAGACACAAAGATGGGTCCCGGCTGTTGGGCCATGTTAGGTACCTATGTACAAATGTAATCTCTCAAAAATAGAGAAAAGGAGAAAATCCAGTGGGATAAAACTCCTCCCCAAAAGAGAGAAAAGAAAACAAGTTTCCCAACACAAGAAATAATCCCATGAAAGAAAGAAGTCCCCTCCAAAATAGAAAGGATTATAAAGACTATGTAGCCTTCCCTCAAGTAGTCAACTATACAAATGGTTGATGCTCGAAACTTGATGTAGAAGATGGTCTACGATTGTCGAACAATGTTCGTCTCCTTAGGAAGAAACAAAACCAAAGGTGCATGAAGAATGTCTCCCCAATCCTGAAAGGAATATGAAGAAAGAAAGTGTAAAATGTATGAAGTCTCTAAAAAGTGCTCATGTGTCCCCATGTCGATGCCGAAAGTTTCCACCATCAAATCAGGTGTTCTAGGCCACACCGATGAAGATTACAATCCATAACCTAGTAGAGATGTATGTAGAACAAGATCTAAAGACTCCAATATCTCCTCTAGAAACAAATATGTCTCCTCCAAATGTTGCTCAAAAGTATCCACAGTCATGTCAAATTGTGTTGAATGATCATGTGGAGAATGAACAAGAGGATCCAAAGGTTCCTCCAAAGCAACTGAAGAACAATCAACTCCATCAACAAGAAGATAAATATCATGAACAGTGTCTCCCAAGTCTGAAATATGAGACTCTATGAATTAACCTACAACGTCTATCAAATAGTCATCCCAAGAAACTATATCTGGAAGATGATGTGTATCATGTTGCACTGAATCACAAGTAGCCATGAATGTAGCAACACTAGTATCTTCAAAAGAAATAGTAGATGGAGAAGAAGGAATGCAAGGATCAAAAATTGGATCACATGTGAGAATACCCAAGTTCAAGTAACCAAAGTTCTCCTCAAAATCAAAATTCACACTAGGAGTGTGATCAACAACCAAGGGATTAGAACCATCATCAAGTGCAAATTATAAAAAGGTGTATAAACGAGATGCATGATCAACCATCCTAGTAGCAATTATCTCTCTCTGCTCTCCAAGTCTCTAATGATAAGTGAATCAGGTGTGAATTCCACAGTCTTCCATGCTCCACCATGAGTGATCTGATAGATGGAAAGAAGATTCTTTGAAAGATGAGGTACACAAAAAATATCATTAAAGGTTCCATCCCCAATATCAACAAATCCTTTCCCAATTACACTCGTGTAAGTGTTGTTTCCCATCAAAATAGGTGGCATAACACAAGGCTCAAAAGAAGAGAACATAGAGTGTGTAGAAGCCATATGATGATAAGCTCTAGAATCTAGGAGCCATCTCCTTGATCCAAGACCTGTAGAAGCACAAAGAGCTTTACCTTTTGATTTACCTGCCCCAGTAGTATGGCCTTTTTTCCTATCAGATTCTGAATGTTTTGAATTTTAAGAATTAGAAGAAGTTGAATCAACCATTCGAGAAGGAAAACTGATTTTGTTCTTCTCAAGAAGATGTTTTAGTTCATCAATATCCTTCTTATAACAAAAATGTTCATGTCCACTCCTCTTACAATATGCACAAGTGGAATTCTCCTTCTTAGATGAATCCTCTTTTGAAGAGAATTTAGAGTCTACTTTAAAAGTAGATGGAGATTGATCTGAATCTTTCTTTCTATCTCCTTGGTTCTTTTGTTTCTTGTTTTTCTTTTTTAGTTCCTTGTTTTGCAGCCAAGGCATGAGACTTGGAAAATTTAATAATGCCCATTTGAATTAATTTATCTTGCTCCTTTGTGAGATCATAAGCAAACTCACCTAGAGAAGGCGTAGTAAATCCTTTTCCTAAGGCTCTTTTCATTGCATGAAATGTAGAAACAAACACTGTATAATCTGGACCACGTTTTGAAAGAATGTTTAAAATCAATTGTGAGTCATCCTTTTTAACTCCACATTGCTCTAACTACAATCTTATGGCATTCAACTTAGTAAATAATTCTTGAATGGTGTCAAAGTTGCAAGGGCGCAATCCTATAAGCTCATTCTCCAATGAATGTGCTCTCAAATCATCTTGTTTACCAAAGAGTATTTCCAAAGTATTCCACACTTCATTTGGTGATTTTACAAACATAATATGAAAGTGTAGATCAAGAGATACAACCATGCATAAGGTGCCAAAATCTTCATCATATTTTTTGAACCCTTTAGGTTTTTTTTCATCCGATTTGTAGGTTCCTTATCAATACCCATTTTTATTCTATACAATTTTAACTTTCTTAAGTGAAGTTCCATTTCATTTTTCCACTCAAAGTAATTGTATGGTGTGAGTAGAGGAACTGTTTTATCCATTTTAAATTGTTGTGGCAATGTGAGAAAATTTAAGAAGGAAAGAACATAGGGACACAACACACAGAGACACCCCCCCTTTTTCACTCAATCAAGAATCCCCCCAACAAAAAATTATTTGGCAGTTTATAAATCAGTGTGTTTATAATGCTGGAGTTGTTTTCTAGAGTTTTACAAGTGTCCAAAATGGACCCAAATACGGAAAGTATAATATAATATCATAATTAGAACCTAAAAATAGCACCAATATGTAATTCTCAAAAAATTATTCACTTTCAAAAAAAGAATCGCCTCAATCTGAGGTCGTGAATGAAAGTTACATCCGTTTGAAATTCAAAAAATGAGGACTGTCCTTCAGATCTGATGAGAAAAGTGATTTTATGGAAAAATTGAATCACTTGACAAAAAAATGATTCCACCACTTCGAAGAGTATGAAATTTTACCTCAAATAAAAAAAAAATGCTTTGAAAAAGGCCTCTGTATCATTGAGAACGAGCCTTTTGAAGTTCAAGTGCAAAAAAGAAAACTCCAACGATGAGTGGTCATGAATTTTCACAAAAAAACCTCTACCAAATTTAGCTAAGGTCTTGCTAAATATAGAGTCTCGCCAATTTTAGAAGAACTCCACCAAATTTGAATGAACTTTCGCTAAATTTGGAAAACTGCCAAAATTGACAACTTTGCCAACTAAATTTAGAACCTTGACAAAATTAGCAAACCGCCAAAAGTGCTGCTAACTTTAGAAGAACTATCAAATTGTGAGCACAAAATCCGAGGCAAGGTGCTAGTACAGAGTACAAAAGGTACGACTATGGCGCAGGAATTTTTGAAAGTTGTATTTTTGAAATTTAAATTTGAATTTATTTTTTTAATAAAAAATATATATATTGAAAATAAGTTTTGAAAGGCCTCAAAAGGCCAATTGAATGGGTGCGGGGCCCTAGGCCTGCCCTCCGTACACTTTGCATGGTATGGTATGCGCCTAAACCTGTCGGCCCTGTACAACTTTTTGTTTTTTTATTTTTGATTTTGTGAGTTTTTAATTTTTTTTAAACACTTTTATCAAACAAAAAATTGTGTTTATATTTTTGAAATAATAATTTTTTTAACGCAATAAAATAATAATAATTTTTAAAAATATATTTTTCTGTACCGTCTGCGTAGAAGAGGTAGTACGGCCTAGAATTAAAAAAAATTGCTTCAAAAGTCAACTTTTCAAAATTCAACAAATTGGTAGTTGATCCTTAGGTTTTGACGTCTTTTGAGAGTGGTGGTGAGGTTCGTTTGGGAAAAAAATGTATCGATTTGATGGCTACCCTCTGGAACCTCTCAAAAAACCTCTTTCTTCAACCCTTCATAGATCTCACATCCAATGTCCAATTTGGATGAAACAAAAGCCTAATCTGAATTTTATGGTTGTTATGAACTCAATGGCGAGCTCAAAATTTCTCCAAGAAGCTCTAAAATACCTATAGTAAAATGCAATAGAAAGGAATCCCCCCCAGAAACTAAGATCTCTAACAAGCATTTCTAATTCCCTATGTCATCATAGGATGCAAGAGAAGAGAATACTTTGCTTTCAAGAATGGATTGAAAAATTGCTAACCCGCAACTCACAACAAGCTTTGATACCATGTTAGATTTGGTTGTGAAATCACCCAAGATCAAAATGATTGAAGGAGATCAAGTAATGAGATCTGGAGATGAATAAACTCAACACTCCCTTAACAGTGAACTAGCGAACCTAACATAGGGAGAGGTGAGGGTTGTTTATATAGAAAAATAGGGGCAAATAATTCCAAGAGGGGTAATAACTCCCAAGTGCCCATAATAGGTGGGAGTTTTACCTACTTGGTAAATGTCATATTGCATGGTTATGCCAACTTAGGTAAGGACAAACAAATGGTTATGGGAGGTGGCTAATAAATCCAAAAGAGGATATGAGACTCAACTACCCAAAGGTGGGTGTAAGTGACACATGTGATGGATGGATTATACCGCGTGTCCTCATCCTAACCATTAATATAACCTAAGCAAGCTTAATAATGTGTGTAGGAAAAATAAATATTCCCTAACATAAGGAAAAGAAAAAACCTACACTAACATTAATAAATAATTATTAATTAAATATTTTAAAATATATTCATATGCACACATATATACACCTTTTATAACCATGCACTCATTTTTAAATTTTATTCTCTCAAATATAGAAATGATTATACAATTATGAACATATTTGTAATGTTTTGCAAATATTCAATTAACTGGTGCAGTTAGACAAAACTTTTTTTATTTTCCTTTCAAATTGCACTAGTCTTTTATATCAGCAATGAAGATAGTTAGTTTCCTAACAATAACATTAATTTACATCATGTTCGGATATCTTATTTCCTAACACATAATCCATTTTCTTTCAAGTTTAAATAGCAATTCACAAAATGGAACTTATTTACTTAGGATGGTTAGTTTTTTTTAAATTCATCTCTATATTCATCATGGAACCATCATAAATGAACAACCCTTATTTCTTAAAATTTAATTCAAATTAATAAGATTAAATATTTTTTTATTTCAACATTCAATACATTTTCTACCAAAGCAGTCCTTGAATTTCCAAGAAAAAAAAAACCCACATATGATCTTCTTGATAGCCATGGTTAAGAATTCTCCATTATAGCCTTCCCCATAGACCTATAAAATAAAGACAAAAAATGCATGTGTCAATGACTTGCCACCCAATCATAGGGTTGATGCTCAACCCATACCTGACCTAGGGTCACATAACTCTTCAAAAGAATACAAATACTTTTCACATAGATTCCTAAATAAATATACATCATATTACATTACCAAATTGTACATTGTACAATTACATTTACATCCTATTATTCCTTCATCTTAAACACATATATGGTTATTTGTGTACAAGCTTAGACATGGTGGGTACTCATACCCAAAAATAAACTCAGACATGACTTACAAAAAAATGCCACAAAGGATTCACCATTTAGTTCAGATAAAATTCCATAAACATAAAAAATATTTAAAGCATTCTTTTACACATCAAAACAAAGATCCAATAAGAGGATAAGGGCCTACCAAAAGATTTTATATCCAAATTGAAGAAGACCCTCCAAGCCCTTTCTTCCATCTTTCCTTTCTCTATTCCTCTTCTCTTCTTTCCTCCACCTAGAATTTGCTTTTACCAAATGAAAATCCTACAAGAAAATCAAGAACAATCCAAGAGGAGAAAATCCTTCACTCAAGGAGAAAGAATAAATAAAAAAGGAAAAATAAATTACCTCTCCCAACCACCTCAACCAATCCAACCAAATCCATATTTCTTCCACTTTTAAGAAATGAGAATTTTAAGTGGGTTCCAAACTCTAATAAAAGTATTTTATAAGGTAAAGTAACCCCTAACCTGTAAGTCTAACACCTAGGGAACTTTTTAGGCTATTAAAATGAAATTTAAACCATATAATCCTACAATAAATAAACACACTAAATGACAACTCAAAAGGTAAATAAAATAAACTTCCACATCTACACAGTATCACACGACACATATATAAAACAATGCTTCACTACATGTCACATGACCTTAGTGCTCGATACGAGAGACAATATTTTCACATGGATAAAACAATGGAAGTAGCTATGTGACCCCAACCTCCATTGGCGAAAATCACATGTTCATTCAACAAAAGGTGTCAGTACATCACATAAATAATAAGAGTAGAAACAACTATCATAATTTAAAGTATCATTTCAAAAAACAATAATCCACTAGGAAACTAGATTATAACCATCACAAGCAAGCATCAACCTATCCAAGTTCTCATGTCCACAATATCCACTCTCATAACCACTCGATGAAATCAAATAATAACTCCATTTAATCAATAATATAAATCCATCATCTAGCAATAACTATGATAATAAAAAAAACCATAAAAGCACAAGAAACAACTATCATCTATAGAGATCATGTAATTAATGTCGTGCATGAAATATATGAAAATATTTAGTTTGTCATGAAAACATCAAGGAACTTAGAGTAAAATTGGAACATACAACATTATAACTCCCACATCAAACAAGAAATATGATATCACTAAGGATACATGGAGGGAACGAGATCACAAAAAAGAGGGGTCTCACAGTAGTCGTTGTGTATTCTTCAGATCTATCGTACTTCTTTATCGGTCGTACAATTGTATAATGGTAATTATTGGCTATACACAATGGTTTTTTGTAATACATGCTAGAAAGGGGTGTTGAGTCACCATTGAAAGGAACTAAATTAGGGAAAACATATATAAAGTTGAAAATTGTATTCTATAGGTCAAGAAAGAAGTTTTTCCTATATGTAATTGTTTATATTTGTTGAGAGTTATGTCTCTAAATTTATAAATTTCCTATTGCATCGATGTTGTGAAGAAAGTTGTATTAAATTTGAATCTAAAACTAGTATTTGTGGTGATTTTGCAAACATTATAATTTTATTATTAAATTCTTGGAAACAAACAAAATGCATCCAACCTTGGAAATATGCAACTGTGTGATGAAATGCCCGAAATAAACAATTGGTATCAAATTTGGGTGTGGAATTTCTTTCCAAAACAAGGTTGGTCTTTACAACCCCAAATGGGAGTACCATCAGATTCCATCGTTTGAATGCATTTTCATTTTGTATGTTGGATGGTTCACTTCCAATAGTTATAGCATTTTTTTTCAACCCATTTTGGCATGAACAAGTTGGAATTATTGACCATGTTGGTCTAAGTCAAGATTAAAAATTTTCTCAGTGGGTTGCGATGCATACATGTAATCCACAAAAGAGGTGTTGATAGGTTGGATTTTCCACATGCATGTCATCTTACACAGTCCACCGAAGAGGTTTTGATAAGGTTAGCTTTTCCACCTTCGTATTTTGGTTGGCTTGCCACAATATCATTGTGATTGCATTCATGTAGATTAGTTGTGTGGTTGGAGGCACTATATGCTCTCACCTTGCCCCTTTGAGATCTGGGTGATTAGAAAGTGTTGAAGACGTTGCATTACATTTTATTGCAAAAATATTAAAAAATAGGGTGGATTGTTACAATGGTATCAAAGTCGAGGTTTCAACATTGAGCCTTGCAGAGCATGATGGCCATGTAATGTCCTTACTGGATGAAAACCCAGTATGTTGGCTAAACCTCGACGAATATTTCTTCGTTTTATTGGCATGCATGTACTCAAATCAAATGGTGGGGCTAGTAGCCACATTTCCATGAAGGGGCTGACCTATGCTAACACTTTGGTGGGACAAAAATTCAACTCTTAACATCGATGGGTGTCATTCACCACCAGTCTAGAATTTTGGACTAGTGATTTCCATGCTTGGTATCAAAGTTGGTGATCTTTCCAATGAGTTGGGAAATTAACCCTTGTTGCAGATTTTTTAGTTGCATGACAAAATTTTATCAATGTTTGTTAGTTTTCAAGAGTTTGCATAATAGTGTTTAGTGGCTATATATCAGTTCCAAAGGATTGTTAGAGGCTTGATTCTTCAAAGTTGTGATAATGGCATCATTCAGTAAAGAAATTTGGGGAAAGAAACTTTATAGAGTAGGTTTAAGAGACTTGATCACCCATCTCAATCAAAAAGTGATCTACTTTGCATTTTGGAAGTGAATAGTTATTTATCTAAAATAGGTCAACTTGATTCTATGGAGATGCAAATTATTGTGGTTCATGTTGTGAATTATTTGGTTAAGGCAAATCTTATGAAACACTCAAATAAATATGTGGAACTCCCAATAACAATCTACATTAATGAATTTACAAGATTTATATCCTCTGAAGTTTTGTACAATGATGACATTATGAGGGAGGCATTTCAGATGATTGTGAAAAGTTTTCAAAGTTTGGATGATATGAAAAATCCTTAAATTGCTAAGATGGTAAAAAATGAGAAGTCTTGAAAGAGTTAGATCATGTGTTGTGATGATAGATCTTGATTGTGAAGATCTTATTCTTAAAATGTTTTAACATTTCTTGGCTACTGTTAGTATGAGTCATGCAGATAATGTTATAGTTTTTATGTAGACCATTATGTTTTTTTATTTTGAATGAGAATGATGTTATCTCTCAACCACTCTTTTCTATTGTATTGGTTGTTTTGAGAAAAGAGCAAAAAAAATCTTCACATGCATATGATTTGGTTGTAATTTTTTCTAAACAACGTAAGAAAAAGTTGAGACCACACTTCTCAATTAAAAGAATAATTAAAGAAGAAAATTGTGAAGCACCTACAAGAGAAGAGGGAATTCTTGAAGTTTTAAGAAAAGAAGATTGTTGTAAAAATGAGCTCAGATAAAAAAAATTGTTGCTCATGCAAAAAGTCTTGGGAGCCCAACCACCAATGCAAAGACAAAGAAGTGAAGTTGTTAGAGAAAGAATTAGAAGTTATAGAAGAGGAGGTTGAAAAGAAAAGGGTGGAACAAGAGGAACATAAGTACTTGAGTTGCCTTGAAGATGATGAGTTAAATGTAGATAAAATTATGAACTCCTCTAGTGATGAGGAAAATGTTCCCAAACAAAAAGATTGGAAAATTGACCTTTTAGAGGTTTTAGTAGAAGAGTATGTTGATTTTGAGAATAATGAAGTTTTCAAGACATCAATTAGTGAAGAATAAGAAATTGAATTTCTTGATGATAGTATTGTCCTACCACCTATTCAAGAAGATTGCATGATTTTTTTCATAGAAATAGTTGATTTTGAAAGCCATGTTACCTCTGAAATTGATAAATAATTTTTTTTCTAAGTGGAGAGAAAAATTTATTTGTTGTTTTAGAACAAAGGCCTAATGAGTTGCAAGTAGTGAAGAATCAATTACTAGTCTCAAAAGAGAAATTGGTACAATTTTTAACAAGAATTGATAGTAGACAGTTTCATTGAAGACCTCTTTTGGAAGGCTCAAGTTGAATAGAGATAGAAAGGCATTATGAGTGGAGCTACTCTTACAAATTTGCAAACTGTCAAAGATGCACCAAAGATAATGAAATCAAATTACCTACAATTGCTTTTAGACAGGGATCATACCATTAAGTTTGTAGAAGAGACCCTTGAGGCATTGAAAGGAAAAGAGAAAGAAGTTGATGAGCTCACCTTTGAGCTTAAACCAACAAATGAATCACTAGAAAGTACCCAAATGACATTTCTAGAAACAAAAAATCAACTTGTTGCAGAACAATTCAGGGAGCAAGAGAATGAGGAAAGGACTAAAGAAACAAAGCAGGTGATTGATGAACTTGATAGGATCCAACAAGATTTTGATTTTGAATAGTTTCCTAAGTTTGCAGGTTTAGAGTTGGGACAACAAGAAAATTGTTTTAAACAAGAGGATGGAAATAAATTCTAATATTTTGATAACCCACTCTTTGAAATAGATGCAAAATTATCTTTTGGTAATCCATTTTTTGTAAATAATGCTAGGAAAATTTCTTATTCTAGTAACATAACAAGTGACAGTAATAGGATATGGGATCTAGGTGTAGTTTTCAGGCATGAGTTAGATGTTATTTATGATACTAGATGTGGTTTTCAGATTGTCAAAGTTGTCAAATCAACAAATAATAGTGATCATTTTGATCATCTTTATGATTATAGCTTAAGGTATGAAAATATTGTTCCTAGTGAAGAAACCTTAAGCACCATCAAAAGATCTCTAGATGAAGCTCGCATGAGTATTAGAATAATGCAACACAAGCATGATGGAGCTACTTCATTATTGAGTATGTATGTGAGAGTTCATCAACAAGGATTGTTGAAGATTAATGATGATGGAAGGAATGCATTAGGGAGGATTATGGATAGAAAATTCAATCTTAATGTTGCAATCATCATTCCAATCGGTTGCCGCATGATTTTATTTGCATGCATATAAGTAGATTGGCAAGAAATTTCAATCAAAGAATAGAGCATTTTCCAATTAATGACTTTGGGGAAGGAATATTTAACCTTAGCAAAGGAATTTTCAGTCATTAGAATGCTCATATTTCTTTTTAGTGCAAGAATATTTGACTTTTGTAACTATTTTTTTGTTAACAAGTTGCTAAATTTGATAAAACTAGATTATAAGTTGAAATTTTCTGACTTGAGCAGCAACAAGTTTAATTCCTTTGAGGTCATGGATTCATTAGAGAATGTTGGAAAATATTTTCAGCTGAAGAGAATAAAACTTTCAACCAAGATAACCTCAATTTGGATGGAAAACCAAGTGATTCATAGTTGTCATGGTTTGTTTTCAGCTTGCACACAAGTTGATTTGTGTTCTAACTTGAAAGGAATAGTCTACAACATCATTAATGAAGATCCCCTTGCAAAGGTATGTGTTGTGGATTTTAGTAATTTATCTTTGAGAATAGCATGGGATAGTGGATTTCTACACAATTATGATTATCATGCTGAAATTTTAATATTGAAAACAAAGAATAATTGCACAAACTTCTCAAATTTTATCAAAGTGGTGCAAAGAATCTTTTTGAAAAAAATTCCTTATTCTTGTAAAATATTTTTGTACTTTTAGCAAGAAGAGTAATGGAGGTTAATTTTGAAGGTGTAATGCAACACAGTACATCAAACAAAAGGACTCACAAACTTCCTAGATTGATTTGGGATCCTAGAGCCACATTGATTATTCAAGGATATAACAGTCGTTTGAGATTGAATTACTTGAAGACAAGCAATTTTGGGGAAGGAGGATTTGTAATGTCTCTTTTTTAATCCATTCCAACATTCTTGGAAATTTTAAGATTTTTTGAGTGTCAGTTTTATCGAAACATTTTTTGACAATGATAGAGTGTTTCAAGAGTCAAGATGAATACAATGATTTTTTCCAAGTGCATATCTAACTTTCAAAAGGTATTTCACATTTCTTAGAGATTTTCAACATCTTTGGAGAGCATCAACTTTCCTGAGACCTTGGGTGTGTGGATAAAAATAATTAAATAAATAATTTAATTATTTTTAAGGTGACTTTATATTATAAAGAGGGTCAAAAAGTGAACATACAAGTGACTTAAAAGTTATTATTTAAAAGTGACATTGAAAGAGAGAATTAAAAATGATATTTAGTTAAAAGTTCTAAAAAAGTCACTTTATTTTTAAGAGAAATTGTATTTTTGAAAAAGAAAAAACTTGAGAAGGCAATGAAAAAAAACAAAAACAAAAAGCAACAAAAAAGAAAAAATATTTCTTTTTAAAATAGCTCTAAAAATAATTAAAAGGAGGTTGGATCTTCTAAAGAAGGGTTAGACTTAATATTGCATTTCTCTTTGCTTTGAGTGAGAACATGAGTTGTTCTCGTATTCTTGAGAATGGAAACTCTCTTGGAATACTAGTTTTGGGGATGAAACCCCTATTGACTAGAAAGATTAATTTCATCTGGAAGTCACCTGTGTGCTAAAAATATTGAGTTTTGGGGATGAAAACCCTTAACATCCATTGGAGTGATTCCATACAAAGATTGCCTTGGTGTTGAAAGTGAAGACATTCTAGTTTTTGCTACAAAGTTAAGTTATTTTTCCAATTGTGTTTCATGGAGATTTTTAATGTGCTTTGACATGTTTTTTAGCATACAAGAATTTATGATGCAGAATTAAGAAGTTTATGTGCTTGCGAAGTGATTGAAGGGGATTTCTTCTTTAAACCAAGCAAAAATAAGGTGAAATTTGGTGATTTCTAAGAGTTTTATGACAATTGTACCTATTATACCTATTGTACTAGCAACAATAAATTCAATTTCAGGCATGCGAGGTGACCGATTTCTCATTATGTTTGATGTACATTGTCTTCATGCTACTTTGGGATCAGATTTGGTGTATTTTGGAGTAGTTTTCAGTTTATGCATGTTGAATAGCGGTGGTGGGCATACTCTTTGCAATATTTTAGAATGTTATCAGTGTCAATTAAACTTTTTATTCACTATTTATCAATCACAAAGGGAGTTCATAATGATGTATTTAGGTTTGGGATGAATTTATACAACCTACATCAACTATTTTTCAATTTGGGGTGTGTTTCCTTCATCTTGGAATTCTTGCGTCGGCATATGGTTGAGTTTGCAGTGTGGTATCAGAGTGCATCAAACCTACTGACAATATGACAACAATTACAAAGTGATATCAAACCTGCATCATTCACTTGTATCAACTATAAGAGGTATCCTTCATGTCGGGTACTTGAACATATTATTTATTAATGTTATTTAGTCTCATTTTGGATGTTATAGCAATTTGATTTCATAATCAAAACTTTGTATAATTCTATATCAATAATTTACTTCCTCAAATGTTAATTTATAATGCATTTTATATATATCTTGTGAACCTCGAATAGTAGTTTCATCAGATTCTATCATTTGAATGCATTTTCATTTTATAAGTTGGATAATTCATCGCCAACAATTATAACATTTTCTTTCAACTTGTTTTAGCACATGAACAAATTAGCATTATCAACCATTTTGGTCTAAGTCAAGCTTAAAAATTCTTCTAGTGGCAGAAGTGTTGATAGGTTGGCTTTGTCGCTTGCATATCATTTTATACAGTATGATGAAGAGGTGTTGGTAAAGCTAACTTTTTTGCCTACGTATTTTGGTCGTTTGGAAACCATATCATTGTAATTGCATTCATCTAGATTAGTTGTGTGGTTGGAGGCATCATATGCTCTCACCTTGCCCACTATGAAATCCGAGTGATCAAAAATTGTTGAAGACATTCCATTGCATCTTTATTACAAAAATAAATAAATAAAGTAGGGTGGGTAGTTACAAAAAATTTAATATCTACATTTTTTTATCAATGTAATATCCCCTACCAAAATATTTTAGCAAACAAGTGGAACTTACACAAATTTTCTTGCATAGACATTATGTCAAACACTTGGTATGCACTAGAGTATGTAGAGTTTTTTTTTTCTATTGTTGAGAATGTTTTATTAGAAAATCCGAAATAAGATTGCATAGCCCAAACACACTCAAAAATCATTAATCATATGAACATCACATCAAATAGTTGTCATACATTCATTATGCAAGTAACAAAAGAATTTTGCAAACTATAGTTTGCTACTAAATGACATATTACAAGATTTTATTTTTACCTCTTTCATTAAGCAATATCACATATATGTGTAGTTGGTATCCAATTGCCTTTGTTCACAAACAAAGGCCTTTCAACTTCAATGCCACACCTCCCAACTTGTCTTGAAACTTTCCCCAAGGGTTGTGCCTAGAAATAAAATGGTTTTTAGGTCTTCTATGCCCTTTCCACCACAACTAATATCCTCCTTTCAACCCCATGACTCCTCCAAGAAAGATGGTGATCATGCAGCTTCAGACACTTTGACTATGTGTTCCAATGCACATTCTAGCATGCTAAATACAGTCACCAAGCAAATAATAAGTCTCACGCCCTACCTTGGAAGGATGCCTCCATGCCTTGCTAGTACATATAAGAAGCGACCAACAATAAACAACCCCAATCCCCCAACCTTGAATGATGCTCTTGATATGGCATCCCAAATTTCCACATGAAAGTGGTATTAAAACTGATAATCAATCTTCATAAAATGGCACCTGGAAAACAAACAAAATGATGAACCTTCACCAACAATTAGAAAGAAATAATTTTCCATTTGCCTATAGCCCTCCAAAAAAATTAAATAATCTTCAATCCTTCAGAACTTGCATGAAACCTATATGATTCCACCTACAATTTGACTAGGGTAGATGTCTCGCCACTAAAACCAATCCAATCCAATAGATGCACATGTGAATCCTATGTGTTTCCACCAAGGATGGCTGAAATAGGTTTTCGTCCAATCAACCAAGAAATAACCAAGGGTTTTCATCCTAGAGTTTGTTGAACCGAAGGAAAAAGCTCTCCAAGAAAATAACAAGTTAAAAAGGCAAATGAGCTCTCAAAACTCTTTTTTAAACCATCCCACAACTTTTTGAAAAATCAATTATAACAATCACCTTTTAAATATTGATCTTTTTCTATTAATTAGTGACTTTATAATATCTTATTTTATATTCCTACTCATAAAGTGACCCACTTAATGAAATGACATAAAATAAAGTAACTTTAATAAAATAACCAAAGTTTAACATTTAATTAATTAAATATCAATAATCTTGAGGAGCTTAAGACTATTTAGAATTTAATTAGTTAATTATTTTTATGACCTTTTAAATAATTAAAATTAGTCAATCTTTTAATTTTTTTACAACTTAATTTTAATCATTTAAGTATTCTCTAAGGTCAACTAAAAGGGGACATTACCAAGAGCATGCAACAATAAAGTAACAAAGCATATAATGAGAAATCAGATCTAAGTTGAAAGAACTAGAATAAAGAGATACTTACCTAGATTTAAGCCTGAGCATTAACCTCCTTATTGGATTAGCACTAGTGGAGAGGTGCTTGTAGGTGAAGTTGGGGTATATAGTAAAACCCTAGTAGAACATGACTAGAATTCTAGAGATTTGGTATATATCAAAGTTGAATCTCCTATCTAGAATCTTTAAAGGTCTTTGCATGCAACTTGCCATCCTTTGTTAAAGTTATCCTTCCCCAGTCCTCTAAGCATTCTCTAAAATCATATGCAAGTACAAGTATAGTAGATCATCAATTTCTTCTTTCAAAAATATAATTAAAGAGCCTAAAAATAATGAACCAAACCCCAGAACTCTCAATTGCTAAAAATAGCCAAAATCACCACCACTTTGGCCAATGATCTATATAATTAATTTGTAAATCATCATTCGCCCCATCTAGTGATGTCAACTAGGTAGGGAGGAAAAAACATATCACTAGTTCTTACAATACCTATTTATCAATGTTTCTTTTCAAAATAGATATTGCTAATAAGAGCATGTTAATTCATTTTGTGGAATTGAAAATTCTCTTTGGAATGTTGTTATTTTAAACAATTGTTATACATCTATGCATATAAGCAAAACTAAAGATATCAATCTTACATATTTTATGTACTTGAGATCATGAAAGAATTAGATAGATTAAAGGTTAGCAAGTAAATGAATCAAACTTGCATAAAATAGAGAAACATAAAGAAAAGCTAAGAGAAATCTAATGTGAAAAAGGTATAGAAGAATGAAGTTATAGCTCCTTGTCTCTCTCCTATCATTTGGCTTATTCAACATGTTTAACTTCATAGCTACTCTCTAATATGTAGTCATCTTATCCAACTTCTCTTTGGGTATTTTGTTTTGTGAATTTGTCCCATATGATATAAATTCGCATTAAAACAACCTCATCTTGATAAATTTACTTAATAATGTATGGGTTCCCACCAAGTCAAGCCTATATATATGGTTTCCTACCAAACTAATCCAAATCGCATACAAATTGTACTCATATGATGGGGTCCTAGCATACTTGTATCACCCATGAGCTAGATAAGGCAAGGCATTTTTGAGACGCCCATTTTCAAGATGCCAAGGACATGCAGACATCCATTAAGCATCATGCAAATGGCACGACATTCCCAAACCCCAAACAAAAAATGCCCAGTTTGAAATTAAAACAAAATACCCTATAGTAAAAGAGGGCCCCACAAAGTTTCCCTCACCTAAGCAAAAATATGAATGAACAAAACCATGTTCTAATAAAAATAAGGAGAGGAAGTCCCCTACAAACATTAAAAAAAAGTCATTTAAAATTTTGAATATTTTTTAAAGAACAAAATAATGTGAACGGACAAAGAAGGTCCTTATGGCCTTGAAGCCATTAATCTAGATTCAGTGGCAAGGGCTTCACCCCTCAACCATGTCATATAGCATGGAAAAGAAGAAACTAGGGGTTCACTAGGGATTTTGTCTCAAACCCCATGAAGGGAATTGCCCCTTGACCACACAATGGCTACTGCCCTAAAACCACATTCTAGGGTTTTTTCTAAGAAGTTGTTTTGGATTATGCTAAACTAAATCCCAAGTAATCGAATTTTATTTATACTTCTATTTTTCCAGTCAATCTCAATTCTAAGTAATGCTAATGTGGTTCTACTCAAATGATATAGAAAGTAAAAATACTAAGTTATCAGTTCACCCCTAGGGGCCCCCGAGTCTTGGTCCTGTCCAACCCAAGTCTAGGGTTCGGGTTTGATCACCTGTGGATTCAGACAAGGTTTGGCCCATAAACTAGGGTTTGGGCAAGGTCTGAACCACAAACTATGGGTTTGGACCTATCAAACCCGAGCAAACCTAAGGCCGTCTTTGGGCATTTATGAAGATTTTTTGTCTTTTTTTAATTTTAAAGAGTCTAATTTGCCCCCTAACCCTGAAACGATGTCCACCATGAAGATTTGTGTGGATTTGAAGGTCTTAATTGAGTCTTATTGTGAATGAAAAATGATGTATTCCATGAAGATTTGTGTGGTTTTGGAGATATTAATTTGGGCATTTCCCCTAGACCCCCACTAGGGGTGCTACCCCCAGACCCTTGTGAGGGGTGCTACCCCTCGACTTTGTTGGGGGCATTGCCCCTAGACCCCCAAGAGGGGTGTTTTCACTCAACCCCGCTAGGGGCGTTGCCCCCATATCCCTGCAAGGGGTGTTGCCCCTCAACCCCATTGTGGACATTTCCCCCAAACGCCCATTGAATTCATTTGATCTGCCATGTACTCTATAAGTCCAAGTTTCCCTACAAGTCTTCATTTATAATATCGTCATTCAATTGGACAATCTTCACCAATGCTAATTGACATTCTAATGTTTTGTATTTTTATGGTGGTTTTGTTTATTATATGATATATGATGTTATGTGTGGTATTTTGAACTTAATTACTATTGTAAATATGTATATATTTTTTATTTTTATATGTTTTTGTATGGACGAACCCAAAACAAACCCAACCCCAAATTTTTTTTGACCAAACCCGCAAACCGAACCCTCAACTTGAACCGCTAAAACAAATTTAACAATATAATTATTCTTGTTGGGATTAAGGTGTCTCAACCTTAGAGTCCTAATATTGTTTTAATTAATGTATCATTGTATCTATTTGTATTATTTAATTGCCTATGGTGTCATGTTATAAATTGGGACCCACCGGCTGGCTGGCATCCCCGTTGGAGCTGACTGAATGACACATAATCATCCCAAGTGGACATAGCTGTCCTAATTTGGAATCTATGACATGTGAAAAATTCTATGATGCATCATAAGGCATCTTTATGCATGGAGGAAGTTGGCGCCCAAGATGGGTTATGACAAGGTTTAAGAGAATTGGGTATTTCAGCTCATTTATGACAGATTCTCTTACAATTGTAAGTGTTGTAAGTATGGAAGATTTTATGATAGATTCTATGATAGTTGTAAGGCATTTGTCATAGCCTATTTTTAGTATATTCTAGATGCCCAAGCTTGGAGAAAGAATATTTCATGTAATGACACTTGTAAGGGGTGTAAGGGAATGGTGTACATGTGTCCAATGCATGTTTATGGCATGATATATTGTGCCATATGGATTTGGATGCCCCTCTCCTAGTTGTTTCTTCAAACTTGCATCTCTTTATATATTGAGTGGCTTGCATTGTAGAATGCATAGTTTTGTTGCAAGTAACAAAGTGTTGTTGGGTTAGAAGGGTTTTTTGAGCTAATCTTTGTTTCAGTGGGAGTTTTTCATAAGTGTATTTTGTGACCTTGTCGCAAGAAAGAGATGGTAGGCACATCTAGAAGGAATGAGATGGAGAAGTTTAACGGCGGTAATTTTGAACTTTGGAAGCTCAAAATGGAAGACATGCTCGTAGATTGTGATCTATGGGTTGCTATTTCTGGAACCAAACCAACGGGAATGAAACAAGAAAACTCATGGATCAGAAAGCCAAGGGTCTTATTAGACTCTGTTTGGCTGATTTTGTACTCCTAAATGTCCATGAAAAGAAGACTTTTTCTTCTCTGTGGAAGAAACTTGGTGATGTCTATAAGGCTAAATCCCTAGTAAACAAGTTTTCCCTGAGAGAGAAGATGTATTCTTTGAAAATAGAATACAGAGGATCAATGGCAGACCATCTAAATGCATTTAAAATGTTGATTGTTCAACTGGGTTTTGTTGGAGACAAGATTGATTAACAAGACCATTGTATGCTCCTTTTGTGTTGGTTGTTGGACTTTTGGGATCACCTGGTGATGGCTATTGGAAGCACTACTTCCATCTTCAAGATAGATGAGGTGGTTGCCTTATTATTATCTGAAGAGATGTGAAGGAAGTCTTCTAAGATGGCGAAGGAGGCCCTTCTTGTTCAAGGCAGACCAAAGGAGAGAAGTAAAAAGAAAGACAAGAAATCTAAGTCAAAGTCTCTGAGGAGATCTAAGTCTCTTGGTAAGAAGTCCAAGGAAAAATGTTGGAACTATGACGAAACTAGTCACTTTCGAAAAGATTGCAAGGAGGAGAAGAAGAAAAACAATTCTTTCTATGATTTTGAATCTAAGAAAACATCCCAAGATGAAGGAGAAGCATTTATTGCAACCTTGGCAACCCATGCATTAGATGATGTGTGGTTGATAGATTTAGGTGCATCTTTTCACATGACCTCTAATAGAGGTTGGTTCTCGAAGAGAGGTGTAGTCGGGTGATGACTCTCACCTAGAGATTGTTGGTCGTGGAAGAGTCAAAATCATATTTTCTGATGGACAAGTGAAGGGGATTGACAGTGTCTTGCATATCCCAAGTTTGGCACAAAACCTTCTTTTTGTAAGTAAACTGAATGATTCGGGAGTGCAAGTTGTTTTCTCTGGTGGAGGATGCAAGCTGACAAGAGGAGCTATGGTGTTAGCTAAGGGAGTTCGTATTGGCACTTGGTTTCAGCTTGATGCATGCACTGTATAGTGCAATAGTTCTTCTAATGTACTGAAGAAGAGACCTTTGAATTCTTCCTCACCATCAGATGGTGCAAAGAAGTATGTTGCAGCTACATCCGATGGTCATGCATTTTGGGTACCTAAGGGTTCTCATTCCATGGAAATGAAGCTTCTTGCAGAGAAGACAATATTATGGCACCAACGACTTGGTCACATTGGTGAGAAGGGTCTTAGAACCCTGAAAATAAGAACCTTGTTGAAGGCCTTGATGATTGTAATCTCGAATTTGACTTTTGCGAACATTGTGTATATGGAAAACAACACCGTGTCTCTTCTTACTCTAGTCCTCACAAGTCCTCCGAGGTTTTGGACTATGTTCATTCAAATGTTTTTGGTCTTGTAAATGTTCCTTCGTTATCAAAATTTGTATATTTTGTTTCTTTTATAGATGATTACAGTAGAAGGATATTCATTTATTTTCTCATAAATAAAGCTAAAGTCTTTAGTCGGTTTAAGGAGTTTAAGGCCTTGGTAGAAAATCTGACCAGCAGAAAGATTAAATGTTTGAGGACTGATAATGGTGGTGAGTTTTGTTCTGCAAAACTTTTGACAAGTTTTATAAAAAGCACATGATTGAGACATAAGACAACTCCTTATACTCCATAGCAAAATGGAGTTGCAGAGAGGATGAACAGAACGTTGATGGAGAGGGCTAGGAGTATGTTGAGTGGTGCTAGCCTTGAACAAAATTTTTGGGCTGAAGCAGTAGCCACTACATGTAATTTGATCAATAGATCTCCTACATCAATACTTGTTGGAAAGACACCCATGGAGGCGTGTTATGGTAAAAATCATTCGATGAGACATCTCAGAGTATTTGGTTGTGAAGCGTACGCTCATGTTCTGATTGAGAAGAGTTCAAAGTTGGAGAACAAGGCTATTAGGTGTATCTTTATCGCCTATGGTGTCAGTGTGAAATGGTACAAACTTTGGGATCCAAAAGCTTAGAAGGTTCTCTATAGTAGAAATGTAATTTTCAGATAGATGAAACTTTCCACTACTGCAGCTAGAGAAAGAGGAGAAACATAAGGAGGCAGTTCAAAGTCCACCTACACTGAAGAAATATGAACTACACACTCCTATTGGACCTAATGATAAGGAGAGCTCAAGCAGCTCTGAAAGTTCTGAAGAAGAACCTCAACCTCAGCCTTTGAGAAGGTCTACGCAAGTTAGGCAGCAACCGGAAAGGTTTGGTTATTCACTATTAGATTCTAGAGTTGCATTTTTGCTTTGATTGCTAACACTGATGAACCTAGGACTGTTAGAGAGGCTATGGATATGAGTAATGCAGATTCCTGGAGGCAAGCCATGGACGAGGAGATGGTTGCATTAAATAAAAACAAGACTTGGGATCTGGTACCCTTTTTTGTTGTACGTAAACCTATCAATTGTAAATGGGTTTTCAAGAAAAAGTGTGGTCTTGATGGTAGTATTGAGAAGTATAAGGCACGGTTGGTCGCTAAGGGGTTTTTACAAGTGGAGGGAATTGATTATGGGGAGATATTCTCTCCTATAGAGAAGCTGACATCTATCTGGCTTCTATTGTCACTTGCAGTTGCATATGACTTAAAAGTGGAATAGATGGATGTGAAGACAACATTTTCTCATGGTGACTTGGTGGAATATATTTACATGTCACAGCCACAGCATTTTATTGAAAATGGTAAAAAAAAATTGGTTTGCAAAATAAAGAAGTCTTTTTATGATTTGAAACAGTCTCCTAGAATGTGGTATCAGAAGTTTGATACCTATGTGTTGTCATTGGGATTTTAGAGATCCAAATTTGACCATTGTCTGTATTATAAATCTGATAATGGTTGCATTCTCATTATTGTTTTATATGTAGATGATATGTTATTTATTGGGAATGGTAAAAGTATGATTTCAGATTTGAAGTTTCAGTTGTCAGCACAGTTTGGGATGAAATACCTAGGTGCAGCTAGGTACATTCTGGGAATGGAAATCATGAGAGATAGAGCTAACAGAAAGTTTTAGTTAAGTCAAAGCAAGTATGTGAACTCGGTATTGGAGAGATTCAGCATGGTAGATTGCAAACAGTTAGTTGTTCTTGTGATGCAGGGGATGAAGCTTTTTGTGAATGATTGCTCAAAAGCTCCTAGTGAGATGGAGGACATGACCAAAGTACCATATGTGAGTGCAGTTGGCAGTCTGATGTATGTGATGGTGTGTGTACGAGACCAGACACTGCCCAAGTAGTGGGAGTCCTTAGTTGTTTTATGGCTAATCCTAGACGGGTGCATTGGGATGCGATTAAGAGAGTGTTCAAATATTTATAGGGTACTTCTGAGTATGCCTTGTGTTTTCATGGTTATCCTATCGGACCTCAACATTTTGTGAGCATTCATGGGTATGCAGATTCACATTGGGCAAGTGACATTAATAGTAGAAGATCCACCTATGGTTGTGTGTTTATGATGTTTGGTGGTGCCATTAGTTGGATAAGTAAGCGACAAGTTGTAGTCGCATTGTCTGTGACAGATGCAAAGTACATGGCAGCCACTTATGCCTGTAAGGAAGTTTTATTTGGCTTAAAAGATTGTGTTCTGATATTGGTTTTGATGCGGGATAGATTATGGTTTTTTGTGACAGATAAAGTGTGATTTGTCTTGAAAAAAATCCTTCCTTCCATGCCAGAACAAAGCACATCGATGTTCAATATCATTTTGTTTGTGATATGGTAGAAGATGGAAAGGTGAACTTGGAGAAAGTTGACACTTTGGTGAATATTACAGATGCACTGACAAAACCAATAAACACAAATAAGTTCAAATTGTGTTCCGCTTCCATGGGCCTCAAGGCCTTGAGCAGATGATTTCGTCTGACTCTCGATAAGTCTTCGACAAGTGGGAGAATGTTGGGATTAAGGTGTCTCAACCTTAGAGTCCTAATATTGATTTAATTAATGGATTATTGTATCTATTTGTATTATTTAATTGCTTATGGTGTCATGTTATAAACCGGGACCCACCGGCTGGGTGGCATCCCCATTGGATGTGACTGAATGACACAATCATCCTAAGTGGACATAGGCATCCCAGTTTGGAATCTATGACATATGACAGATTCTATGACGTGTCATAAGGAATCTCTATGCATGGAGGAAGTTAGAGTCCAAGATGGATTATGAAAAGGTGTAAGAGAATCAGCTATTTCGGGTCATTTATGACATATTCTCTTATAGTTGTAAGTGTTGTAAGTATGGCAGATGTTATGATAGATGTCATGACAGATTCTATGACAATTGTAAGGCACCTGTCATAGCCTATTTTTAGTACATTCTAGGTGCTTGGAAGCTTGGAGAAAGAATATTGCATGTAATGACACTTGTAAGGGGTGTAAGGGAATGTTGTACATGTGTCCAAATACATGTTTATGGTGTGGGATATTGTGCATGTTGATTTGGACGCCCCTCTCCTTCTAGATGCTTCTTCAAGCTTGCATCTCTCTATATATTGAGTGTCTTGAATTGTAGAAAGCATAGTTTTGTTGCAGGTAACGAAGTGCTATCAGATTCACTCCAAGATAGGTGTTTGTGATGAAACACTTGTTGAAGAAAGCTTTGTACTGGGGGTTGTATTGTAACTCTTATTTGAAGTAATACAGTAGTACTATGCTTTTGGAGGGGGGTTTTTTTACCCGAAACGGTTTTCCCCGCGTATATTTGGTGTTTGTTTTATTTGTGTATTTGTTTCACTATCTTCTCTATGTGTTTCTCTTATTGTAACTTTATAAGGTGTTAAAAAGAAAAAATTTGTAACTCTCCCCTACTTAGATTAGTGTAGGAAGTTGTTTCCGCTCACTTGACTTCTTTTCAATTCTTGGTTTTCCGTATAATAATTACCTGTTGACCTTTTTTTCAAGTAATGCTACTATGGTTACACTCAAATGATATAAAAAATTAATATATTTAAGAAAATAATTATTCTTGGTTTTACCTATAATGATTACTAATTGACCTTCTTGTCAAGTAATGCTTCTATGGTTACACTCAAATGATATAGAAAGTAAATATATTTGTTCTTGGATTTCTCTATAATGATTACTTCTTGACCTTTTTGTCAAGTTCTCTAGTGAATTCCTTGCTTGGGAAGGAGTTGAAGCCCCTAACTGATATTATATAACGACCCATTTAAAATTTTCCTAGCATTGGTATATCTACTTCTATTCATTTGATGAATAATGTTTGATTTGCTACTATATTTTAGATGATCAAAAGATTTTATCCACTTTGAAAAATAGTAAATGATCCTATGAAGTCTAGCAATGGAGTCCTAGTGAAGATACAATTTCCACTCAAGATAGGGATGAAAACATATTAAGGTTTGTTGTCTCTAATACAAAATGTCATACATTAGTGCAACTTTGTACAAATTTTAGCTTCTTTTTCTCAATGTTGTTACATAATGATATATTGTAGGCTTCTTTTACTACTTTTTTAATTTATCTTTCATATGTTAATTTTTATATATTGTTTGAATCAGTGTTACAGAACTCACGAATACTCATTGAGTCGCGGTCCAGATGAGGGCCGGCAAATCTGTCTGACTCGGGAGCCGAGTACTTGCCCGACTTGTCAAGTCTAATAGACTCACCAAACTCGTTGGGTCAGGGCGAGTCCCAACCCCTTAACTCAGTCGCAGTTGGGTGAGCATAAAGTAAGCAAAAAAACATTTTTTAAAGATCTTTTTTTTCTTTTTTGCTGTTATAATTGCCTCAATTCCTTCAAAAGGCACTTCATTTCATTTTCAAGCCAAGGAAGAGAGAAAAAAGAGAGATTAGAGCCAAAACATATTTGCATTGAAGGAAAACCAACAAAGAGATTGAGCACAAAACGGTTGTTGAGTCGCATTTGAGCAAGTTCGTAGGTGATCTTGTTGCATCTAGAGGAGTCTACAAGGGATTGAAAGAGATTTCCATTGATTTCAAACAAGATTTAAGAGGTATGCTTGAATTTTGAAGGTTTTTTTTGTTTTTTAAACCAAAACTTCATTTCTCTTCTTTCTTTCTTTTTTCTTATTTTGTTTTAGTGAAATAAAGACTAAGTTACAAACCCTAGGTGTGTTTAAACTTTTTGTTGAACAAACCTTAAGTGTTCTTGTAAAAAAATTAGTTTTATAGTTACAAACCCTAAGTTTTTTAATATTAGTTTAATTATAAACATTGAATGTTAATTTTTTTTAAATAATATGTGTTATTGCAACATTGTTTATATCTATAAATTGTCTTTATCACATTCACAATCTCTCAAAATAGAAAGGACCCTTGTTGGAAACATGTCATTATTACCCCTGAATAAAAGAAAGGAGAAGTAACATGTTTTCATTGCAAAACAACTATGTTTGGGGGAGGCATCAATAGATTGAAATACCACCTTGCATGTATACCAGGCCGAGATGTTAATCCATGCACAAAAGTCCCTCCTGAGGTAATGCGTGAAGTGCAAGTGCAATTGGAAACCTTTGAGCAACCAAAAGAATTTAAAAATAGACAAATAGAGGAGATGGCAGCCATGTGTCGAGTTGGAGATTCGGGTTCTTCCATGCCTCCAATTCCTCCACCTTCCATTGTTGGTAGTGGTAGTGGTAGTGGTAGTGGTAGTGGCAGTGTTAGCATTGGGCCTAGAGTTCGTAGATCTAAGCTGGATTGATATATTTTGTCACGCACTACTTTGGGTTCCCAACTGTCACTTAAGAGCATGGGTTGGAACAAGGATAAACATGATGCAACCAAAGGTGCAATTGGAGACTTTTGGTTCTATTGCGACATTCCATTTCATGCAGCCAGGTAATTCTTCTTTTTGTTTTGTTTTAAAATATATGGCTTGATAGTTGATTCTTTCTCTTGAATTTTTATTTTTAGAGATATGTTGAATTCAAATTGAAATTATACATTTTTCAATACTTATTTTATTTAATTTATTTGTGTTAAGTCTCCATATTGGCAAAGTATGGTTGATGCAGTTACTGTTTATGGGGCAAGGTTCAAAGCCCCTAATGATGAGGAGAT
The DNA here is from genome assembly GCA_007115665.2 of Sequoiadendron giganteum. Classification (NCBI taxonomy): domain Eukaryota; kingdom Viridiplantae; phylum Streptophyta; class Pinopsida; order Cupressales; family Cupressaceae; genus Sequoiadendron; species Sequoiadendron giganteum. The sequence goes on from VCHN02000014.1 coordinate 13,475,345, forward strand.
AAAGTGCCCCATTTCGTCCCAAAAAGTGGTTGATGTGAAAGCCACAATAGAGGAGCAACGAGACATTTGGAGGAAAGAAGAAGGGTTGCACCATCATGAACGATGATTGGAACGATAGAAACATTGCTCAATTTTCTTGTTTCTTCTTTAGGTAAATATTTTACTTTCTAAAATGCATTGATTCATTGAAAAACAATCAAGATATTTAATTTACATTTTATTGAATCGTTTATTTTAATTTTTTTCAGGTGGTATTGTGTTCATCAAACGTATTGATGCATCTGACAACACCAAAAACATTGAATTCTTTTGTGAGGCTTTAGAGGGTGTCTTGGTTGAGGTAGGGAAGGAGAATGTGGTGCAAATTACGTTGTTGCAAGTAGACTATTGATGGATAGGCACCCATCATTATTTTGGACACCTTGAGCCACTCATTGCCTTGACCTCATGTTGGAGGATCTTGGCAAGATTGCCTGGATCAAAGCATGTGTGGAGAGCACAAAGAATATTTATAAGTTCATATATAATCACATGGGTCCTCAACCTTATGAGGCAATACACGCGGCAAAAGGAGTTGGCTCACCCTTGGATAACCCGCTTTGCTACCAATTTCATCACTCTACAATCCTTGTAGTGGTCAAAGGGAGCTTTGAGGTGGATGTTTGTTAGTGAGGAGTGGACTTCTTCAACATATGCTAAGACAAATGCAAGAGATGAAGTGTCAAGATGGATTTTTGATGAGCAGGGCTTTTGGGTACCTACTGTGGAGATCATCAAAGTAAATGTAATTAGTAATTAGTTCAGTAATTCTACATTATATTTTCATTCTTATTTTTGTTTTATTTGCTTATTTTTGTTGACTTTTACTTATGTCAATATTTCATAATAATTGCAATTCAAAGAGCCTTTAGTGGTTCTATTATGAGTTGTTGATGGGGATAAGCCTACAATGGGCTACATATATGAGGGCATGGATAGGACCAAAGAGGCCATTAGATCCATTTATGAAGGAGTTGATAAGTATCACCCCATTTGGGAGATCATTGATAGACGATGGCACCTCCAACTTCACAAGCCCCTACACGCAATAGCATATTTTCTCAATCTGACATTCCAATTCCGCTCTAAATTGAAGGCGGATGAGGACATTTTGAGTGGGCTCTACATAGTCATCAAGCAGATGTCTGATTCTTGTGTTGGAGCACAAATTGTTGCCAAGATTGAGATTTTCAAACTTGCACAAAATCTCTTTGCAAAAGATATGCAAGGCTACTCAATTGACATTGCAGCCAGGTAAAAATTTATTAAGGCATAATAGCAATTTAAAGATTTAACACTTTTCCTTTTTTATATTACTATTAAATATTGAAACTTAAAATTGGACAATGAGATTGATTTTCCTTTTTCTCATATCAAACGCATGGTGGGAGAGATTTGGTGCTAAAGTACCAAATCTTCAGAGGATTGTGGTTTGAGTGTTGAGCCAACCATGCAGTGCCTCAAGTTGTGAGCGCAATTGGAGTATGTTTGAGCACATACACTCCAAGAAGCGCAAAAAATTGTCAATGTAGAGGTTGAATAATCTTGTTTATGTTCATTACAACTTGTGCCTTCACCATAAATAGATATTGGGCAGTGACTTGTCACCCATCACGTTGGAGGAGGTTGATCCACAATCAGATTGGATCATTGAGACTAAAGTTTTTGTCCTTAGTGATGAGGACGTTGATTGGGTCGACCAAGTGGATCGAGAGGCAAAAGCAGTAGCCATGGCAGATGAGGATAGAGCACGAGGAGATATCTTGGATGCTGGTTTGGATGCCACTGAGTCTAAGACACGGGCAAAGATGATGGTTGCATCATCATCCAGGACCTATCTTAGATGCCTACGCAAGAGGATTGACACCAAGTGATGCAAGGTCCTCTCAGCGATACACTTATAGCTTTTGTTTTGATATATGTTTGAAACTTTTGATGCCATGGATTTCATATTCCATGAGTATTGTATACATTTGACAACATTTATATATCTAATTGTCTTACTACTGTTATTTCCTTCAACTAAAATTCATGTTTATACTTATGTGATCGATGTATGTTTATGCATGGGATCATAGTAGTTTCTATTTGATGATGTTATTGTGTCTTTAAGGTTTATTTATTAAAGGGTGCATGAAACAAGTTTTAAATCCTTAAAAATCTCTGAATTTTTTGGGTTTTTCTATTTGCTGAGTCTGCGCCGAGTTTGGGCTCTTAAGTCCGAGTCCACGTCAAAAATCAGCTTGCTGAGTTTGAGGCAAGTCCGAGTCCACATCAAAAATCAGCTTGCTGAGTCTGAGGCAAGTCCGAGTCTTGTAACATTGGTTTGAATAGTCGCCCCTGCTATCCCCAAATTTTGGGAAAAAATTGACATCCCTAAAACTCATCCTTCGATCTAGAAACTCCATGGAAGTATATAGTCTATTACATGCAAAGATACTAATTAACAGAAAGAATTTTTATGTTAAAAAATTATAAAGAGGCTGTAAAGCTCTGCAATTTTATTTCCTGGCTTTTGGCCTTGCGTGAATTTCAGATTAAAATCACTGCTTGAAACTCCTAAATAATGAGTTGCAAACCAGCAATCCAAATAAATAAAGATCATAGAACTTAAATTGCATTAGTTACCACAATTGCACTACTACCAACAGTAGATTAATAATCCGGTCATAAAATCCATTCATAGAACAAACTCATCTTTTGACCGAATTTTGTAGCAAAAACATATAAACATAAACAATTTGGAAAACAATATTACCGTTACAGTAAGTGAAGACAAAGATCTCTATTTTTTATGGTTGACCCTTAGCGGGCACACCTCATGGGTGTATGAGATTCCCCCATGGAAAGAATTCCACTATGTTATGTATGTTATATGCATATTTCACAATATAACTCACTCATTGGACTCACAGTTGTTCATGGTACTGATTCTGGTGGGGAGGGCTTCATGTATATGACTTGTCTTCCAAAACTTAACTTTCTGCTACTCTCTTTGAGATTGCAATCTCTTGCTGCAAAATTCATCCTACATCTAGAGCTTGTAGGAAAACTGTGTACTGAAGGATTATGCATATACTTGTTTGAAAATAGTCATTTCCTTGTACTCCCTCTGTTGTTGCAGGCAGCAGATGAATTGCTACAAAAGAAACAGGAAATGCACTTTGAAATCATTTAACGATCCTCACGTTTCACTCTATCTGGATTGGACATTAGATCCATCATCATCTTTTCTGGTGAGTCTTCCCAATTTCCAAAAGTCTTCAGGTCAACCTACAATCATAAGCAAGATGCAACTTTGAGCTAGCTGATAATTAAAAACATGCAGTGCATTCTTCAACTTCAAAAAAGAAAATACAATACAAATACTTGAAAAACAACTGAAAGATTTAATATTAATGTCTACAAATAATGAAAATAGATTGATGGGATTCACAGTACAGAAGGTTATTATAGCAAATCAGAAGTGCCAAAATGTCTCAAACAACAAAAAAAGAACACAACATGAGGTATATCTCTAACCTTCCGCCTTTGCTCTGTGAAGAGTTGCTCCCGTTGCTTGTACATAGCTTGCTCTTTCTCTGCTACTTTCCCACCAAAACCCCAAGCTTCGACATCTAAAACTGAAGCCTCCAAAGTCAAGTACTCCTATAATAAAGAGAGATTATCAATCATATGCCCTATGGAACATGCATATGCAAACTATAAATTTGGATAGCTTGACTGAGATAAATGAACTTTCGATCATTGTTATAATATTAACTTACCCAACAAACATTGAATTGAAAGATATGGATTACCTGACCAGGAACAAGATAACCTGCATGATATGTTTTATCAACTGTGTGATGCCGAATAGTTATTTTTGCAAAATCTTCATCAAGGAACACCCTCTCACTGCCTAAGGTTCCACCAAATGCAATACCCACAGGTTTGGGACGCGGTTCATACACTCTGCCAAGAGGATGCAGGTGGCTATAAACAAAGTTCTTGTCACGTCCTGTTGAACAACACATAAATCAACCCTAACTGCAATCGGATGTGTATAAAGTTATAAACAGCCATCAAAAAACAATATATACACATTAAGAAGTTGAAAGAATGTACTACCTACCATCTGATAAAAAAGACCGAAAAATGGGTTTTACAGCCAAAAGACAGCCAAAGCTCCCATAAAATGAATCCTTGTTCTCAAAACCTTGACTTGTAAATGCTCCAATGGTCCATTTTCTGCAAATAAGATTGTCATGTTCTTCCATTGAGCTTCCAGATATGAGAATGAGTAATGGCCCATTGTAACCATCAACCTGAGACCAAAACCTGTTCATTCCTTTGCCATGCCGAGAAGACCTGCACCAACAATGCCACAACAACTACTAAATATCATTACTGAAAATATTCCAGGTTCATATCTCCCAACATGAGAACAGATAAGAAAACCAAAAAGTACTGTTCAAATAGATGTCTAGGTGTAAAATATGAATGATCAAAAAAACAAGAATTTGCAGAAACACTCGTTAACAATTGAAAAACTCAAATCAAGCAGAAGTTTTACTCATCTTGGGTTCAAGATGCTGAACATGTCAGAAACCCATAACATTATATTCTGTAGCATTCTGATTTAACAATTAACTCAATTTATTAAACTTTTAATAGCCAAAAACATATGCAACTTCAATTTTCTTTTATCTTTCCAGGAATGAGCATGACATTTCTAAGATTTTATTGATTATCTTAAGAGGGAGTTGTACCACATAAAATTCAGAGAGTAACTGTTTCATATAGAGGCAGTTAACTGTTGGAAATCGAGTTGCATCTTATTTGGGTAATGGAGTAAAAGTTTATATTTTGAATTTCAAGGTGCAAATCTGTTAACCAACAGATAGAAAACATTTTCAAGTACATTAAAGAGACAATATAGGTTCCAACTTTAAAGGAGATTAGTTTTGATGTGGATGTCAACAGTACACTTGAACTGCCGCCCAGCATGCTTAGACCATCTTAACAAAAGATAATAGGTATTGCCACCAATTGGGATACCCCACGAGGCTTAAACCAATACTTGCAGGTCTTTGCTGTACGTTCTTGCTGTTATATTCCCAAGAATAATCAAAGACAATCTTGAATTTATTTTACTCACACTCCAACTCGAAATGGTTTTAGTCACTTACGATTTCTTGTACTGTTAAATCAGTTTTTAAAACTTTTAAAGCAAACTACCAAATTCTATTTGGAACCACAAATTACAATAATGAGTTTCAACAAAAAGATCCTGTATCCATTTCCAGGTATGTATAGATAACAGAATAGTAACATGATGTTTACTCACAATCAGTTGCAAATGAAACTTAATTCAGATTAAAAACATCACTAATATTCAAGATAACTGCTGACTCAGGATGAATCAAGTCCAACATGGTCAACAAAGTAAGATGCACCAAAACCTCAGCCCAAGCAAATATTCCCAAGAAAGCTCAAAATTAACTCAACAAGTTAAACTCATGAGTATCTTAATAAGTTTTTCAAGTTTGTGAAGCTCTTTACAAGTAATAAGTAAACAATTACTCTTTGGCTTGCCAAGTCACATCCAAAACTTATGATTATGGATAAGCCGGCACTTGAATTTCATCTTCTCTAGCTCAGGATATATTCATTCAGAAAGTGGGCACCATTGAACTGTACAGCACATTTTCATTTAAATGATTCATTAAAATCTATCAATTTCTTAGCATGAAGCATAAAAGAAGAAGAAAATAAACATATAGTGATGCCACTGACACGGAACAGAATAGAATATTAACTCAGTGTATATCATCAGTTTAGTGAACATGTCATGAAGCAAGATTTGTGTAAAAAGACTTCCAATAACTAAATAGAAACAAAGATTCAGTCTGATTAAGATAAAGATATACCGATATACAAGATCTGGAAGGACTCTTGAATGGCTCACAGACATGAAAGATGTCATCAGGAGTTCTCCTCCTAATGAAGGTCGAAATGAAAGAGCAATTGCCCATGCTGTTCCAGAAGTCAATAAACCTGAATCCACCACAATCTGACCTGAAGAATGCACTTCATCTGTTTGTGGAGAAGAATGTACTGGAACCTGTTCATCAATTAACAACTGTAACTCAGTCCAGAAATCAAACCGTGAATGAGACTAACCATTGATCCATTGAATATACTTCTACTTTTAATTTGTTCATTTCATCTTTGAAGAAAACTGGGTGAGGACAGCTTAAACCAAATTGATAGAATATATTGCTTATAAAATTAAGTTTTTTCCAATGATAAGAGCAAAGGTACATATTGCATTTTAATATATATTCTTAACATTCTTATCATTTTGCATCCAGCACTCTTGGATTTTTGTATAGCAGAAAAAAGAACATATGAATTGCAAAAAGAGCTACAATAAATTGTATGGTTGTCAATAAAGGTCCAAAGTTTGCAAAGGGTGTCTCGCCTTCAATTGCTTAATGAAATAATTCAGGTACAAAGGAACAATGCCCGAAAGAGGAAACAAGCCCAACAAAGGCCAGTACATCAGCAACAAATATCAAAGGGAAAGAACTTGCACAAGTATTTGACCATTCCTGCTCAATTTTTTATATAAACTTCAAAACCCTAGTGCTAGCAAACCTAAGCCATTTGTACATTCCATTATGAGGGATTTCATTCAAGATGAGGCTGACTTCATATGTAAGCCAACGTTAGAAAAAACCAATAATGCTCTTAGAGATGGAGCTTTTGGGAGGCTACAAAATGCCTTAGAAAACTACAAGATAAAGCAAAGGAATCCTACCCAATGATAATATGGATAAATAGTTTAGCTAGTCATATGGTCCCAAGAGTGCATGGTTGTTCAGAATCAGTCTTGACATGTGTAGAGAATTACAACCCAAAATCTAGGACTATCAAAGTTAAGGGCAAAGATAATAAGTGGAAGCTCTCAATAAACGATGAGTGAATTAGAAAGATGTTTGACATCTGATTTGGCTTTATTCACCTAAACCCTAAAAGATTTGATGTCCTTTTAGGACAATAGTATTCTAGGCAAACTCCAATTCTTGAATAAAGTAAGCGGCCTTCCTATGCAGCAATTGGAGAAATTCCCTCTACCCCTTAACCAATTTAAGACCAATATTACTGACATTTGCAGCATGTGAGCATTCATTTCTGGCCAAGAAGATGACAAGAAAGTCTTTCCTGACCAATTGATGTGGCATACAAACTTGAAGGACCTAACAAGATGAAAGATTAAACTTTTCTAGGTATGATGAGAATTAGATGTATGACTAATTGGCTAACTTGCCCAGCAATAAATCTTTAGATACTCCTCTTTCCTAGCACATATGATTCTCTATCAAAATCTTAATTTTTACTAGGATTTGAATCTAAAGGTGCAAGAACATCCAAGAAATACAATCCATCCATGGTATGGACACTTATTCTACAAGGAACATCCTTATTCTATGATTTTGTGGACCAATTCTTGGTCACAACTCTTATACTGATAATTGAAGAGGCCCCCCTACAGATTTTTCAAGCAAATATGGCCATACTTAAGGGAGGGTGAAGATTAATTGGTTCTTTGGTCAAAGCGATGTAATGATTAAGCTACATAGTTTCAATGAGGAGAGTTTTAGACTCCCAAACTATTTATCAAATTGAGTGCTTGCTTTGGATTCACAAGACAGGTTGACATTATTGAAAATTCATTTGGCAATGAGAAAGGCAGGGTATCCTATCACTTAGCTTCTTTCTCATGCAATAGTATAACAGTGCCAAAAACAAAAGCCCCAAAGAATCTAAAGGCTAAATTGCAAGACTGGCACCTAGAGTTGATAGAGGATAAATGGAGAGCAGCCAACAATTTCAATGCACTTGAGCAAAGCCCTATGCAAATCTTATTGGGAGACTATCATGCAAACAATAGTTCACATACTCAAACTCAAATCAAACTCTGCAGACCACAAATTGTTTGACTCAATAAAACTTGGCAAATTAAAAGATACTTAATTTCTTAAAAAAATATAATTTTAAGCAAAATACAATTACAAAATGTATCAAATGAGGCTAGTGTGGGTTTAGGGGTAGTGCCCCTTGTGAGGTTGAGGAGCAACTTCCCTCGTAGGGGTCTAGGGGCAACACCCTAGCATGTTCCCTATGGTGGATTGAGGGGCCAATCCCCTAGCACCAAGCCCAAATGAAGGCTTTTGACACCACACAAACCTTTATGGTACTTGCCATTTTCATAATTTTTTAAAAGAAAATGAACTTTTTTTAGTGTGAAATTTACAATTTTGCATTTTTTCCACATCCCAAGTGCATTGCTACATTTGTGGCATGTGGCTAAGTAGTCAAAAGGAACTCACCAAGTGTTTGCAAGTACTCACCACTTTTTTCCCTATGAATCACCAAAAGCATGGCCTCCAAAAACTTCAAGTTAACGTCAAGAGTACTTGCCTAGGGAAAAATTACATAAGTTCCCGACAAGTTTGTTGCCAATTAGTAGTCTTAGGATGATTTGTTGCCAATATGAGAGCATATGTTGATCAGATGGTTCAACAAGGTTTGCCTTCACCTCTTGATGATATCAAAAGGTGCTATCCGAGGATGAATCCTTGTGGCTAATGGAGAAGAAAAAGAAAGATGAATCTGTCTTCCAAAATTTTCCCCAAGTGCCTATTGATAAAGTTCATGGCATTTTCAATCCCTTAGGAAAATTAGAGGTTCAAATCCAAAGCATAGTTTTGAAAATACTAACTTCTCCTACAAAGACACAATTGCGCTAGAGTGATGCTTTAGAGCATTAAAGAAGCTAAAGGTACCAGCTAATGATTACTAGAAAATGCTCCAAGTAGCCCTAGAAAGCTCAAATTTTTCCTCTATTTGAGTTTATGTTTCTGAAAATTTGAATTTTGGCAGAGTTACTCTATGCCCTATGGATAAATTCATTATGGGTCCCTTATTCTTTCTCCAGTCAAAGAACCCCTACAAGTCACCAAAATTATAGTGAAATTTCACTACAATGCCAAAAAATCATTTTTAGCTTGTTATCTTGCACATTTTGCTTGTCGTAAGCCTTTTGAAGCATTTTAAGGCTTGAGCAACACAAGTCATTGATTAACCTCCATTAAACAATTATTGGGAGTTAGTCACTTGCCAAATCCAAAGTTATGTTGAGAAGTAGCAAGAGTCCTTAATCTTGCCACATCGGCTTGAGATCCAATGATTTGTGCTTGTTTTGGTTGCTGCAAGGAAATTTATTGGTTAAAAGCCCTGTGATTGGTCCAGAAAAGCCAAAGCAAGGCTGCAAGTCATTTTTTGTTTCAAAAGCTGCAGCAAGGCCCTCAAGTTACCTTTTCCTTATAATTGCCACAGAGGTCTACATCAACATGCCAAATGTCACACTGACAAGGATATGAGCAAAAAGAGCATCAAGAAACATTTAAAAGCAACAAAGCCACCCATCTTGCCACATCAGCGAAGATCTAACAAGTCACAAGTGATAAGACAGATATTTCAACAATTTCCAAATCCTAAGAGGATTTAACAGCATTTGAAAGGCAATTAGGCATGACAAGCTCTTCCACCCCAATCGAACCAATTGCAGTTATATTTGTTGAGAGGGAGGATTAATCAAGCAAGAATTTGCACCAATGCCTCCACCTTGTCGCAATCATATCTAGATGAATTTCTAACTGTATTTGAGGGTTTGATTTCCTCACTTGTCCAGCATTTTCCAATTTTATCTAGATGAATTTCTTACTGTATTTGTGGATTTGATTTCCTCACTAGTCCAACAACTTTCTATTACTTTGTTGGCTGGCCCTTTTGTATAAATAAGAGATTTTGGCTCATCGGTATTTAACTTTTACTGTGTGAACTCAAATCTATGACTTTTATGCAAAACTATTTGTTCAATTTTCTTGCCCTTTGAACACCTATATTCATGTGTCTCAAGACCATCTAGCTTTTCATAGTATGTAATCGTGCTAAGATCTAAAATAATCAGTATATTTGAAGCCACAATTGGCTCTATCCTTCTTTAGATATTGCTTATGAATGGTCTTTTACATTTTTGTGATTATGCTTGCATTTCAATTTCTATAGACTACTGAATGCTGTGTTAGATATTCCATGAGGGTTTAGCAGGAGAATATCTGTTCTGGTGCATCAACTATTTTTCTTTACAGTCATTTAATTTCAGCATTTCCCTATCTTTGTTCCATGTCAAGTTAGGTTAGCAAGAATAAATAGGGAACTGGTTTTTCAACCCCAGAGATTGTCTTCCACTTCAAGTTGCAGGCCTGCAAGACTTTCCATGCTCATGCTTTGGGGGGCACAGATTGTTGCAAGATAAATCTAAGCATCAACAAAAATCAATCATGTCCTAAAAAAACATGCACATTTTATAGGCTTGAAACAGGCCTAAAACAGCCATAAAACCAAAACAAGACAAACATAAAAAATTAAAAATTAAAAAAGTCAAAAACATGAAGAAACAACCTCATAACTGCCAGAAATGGCCCACAAACACTACATGATCATTGTGGCAGAAGAAAAATTAGGATGGGGGCCGAACAACAGCAGTTTCCATTGCAACCCCCAACGTGTGCCATTTTAATGGACAATGGTGGCCCCCATTGCCTTGCTTGCAACAATCCTTTGATGTCATTACAGGAAACTGAAAATCCTTAAAACAAAGACAACTAAGGCAAAACTTTTGGAAAAAGATAACACTCCAAGGAAAGATATATAATAGCAAACATTTCTTCTTGTTTTCAAAAGGTTCTGTTGTACAACTCGGAAAAAATGAATAAGACAAAAGGAAAGGAATCTTATTCATCTTCCATCTATCTCAGATATCAATTAGAATGACATTGTTTCTTACATATCCTGGAGACTACTTTTAGTTAAAGTCTATAAAAAATAAAGGAAGCAAGAACTGTCATTCAGCAGTGTTACAAATATGTTTACCAAGGAATTTAAACTGGTTCTTTGAAGGGCATTTTGAACATATTGTGGTAAGCAATAAGCAAGGCCTGGAATTGTTGCAAGAATCCAAGAATATAGAGTCTGTACTGGTATTTCAATGTTTGACATCCTTGTATCTTTTGATTCCTCTTTGTGCAGCCATTCCAGGTTAGATCCAGAAAAGGCTACAATTGCAGAACTTACAAGGCATTTTATTTCTGGGAGCTTTATAGTATTTTCATTCATCTTATTATCACAGAAATCTGCAAAATTTGCATTATGCTCCATGACCCAACACAACCACAAAAATTCACATATATCATGTTCACTGAAATGTCCACCAAGTTTATCATTATCATCATCTTCTGTAATTTCAATGTTTGAAGAAATTTCAGCCCTTCTCCTGACATCATGAAATAGCCTGATTAGCAGATTGATGGATAGAGACACAGGTGCCTTTTTGCAACATTTATCATAACCTCTCAAGAATGCTGGCCAAAATACTTGACCATTGTCTGGTGTAAAATGAGTTGAAACTATTGTTGCACTTAGCTCACTTAGCAACTTAGGAAATTCTGCAGATACTGAATAATCTTTTGCTTCTAAATTTAGAAACCTGCAACGAAAACATTCCTGAAAGACAGGAACACAAAGTTAGTATAATGAGTTACAAAACAACCTCAATAACCATTTAAAAACATGTAAATCGATCAAAAAGGTTAAAAGATAACAAGCTGAAAGACAGATAAATTGAGAATTTGTTACTTCCATTGGAACATTGAAAAAACATTCTAAGGCATTATTCAGCAGATAAACTTCTATTGATAGAGAAATTTACAATTATCAATCTACATAGCAACTAGGCATCTAGTACTTGACATTCTCTAGGCTAATGACACATCAACAAAAAAATGCAAGCAACCCCAACAAAGAATAATTATTTATGCAAATGCAACAAACATTTGTATACTATAACCATGCACAAAATGGCAGGATTCCGACTGATTGAAGAAGATTCAACAAAAACTCTGAAAACTATCAAGGATGGATAAGACACTCAAGTTAAGAAGATCTATAAGCATGTCAACTTCTAATCAAAGAAAAACTGTTAAAAAGCATACATAGAGAACAAATAGTCTTGGTACCTGTTGTGACCTATTTCACACATCGCCCCATTGCAAATGGGGACCCCCAGTAGTTTGCTTTTTAGGGTTTGTACTCTGCGTTACAATTTCATGAGTCCGTTTGTTTGAGAGTTCAGAGTTAGAGTTCTGAGAATCACCCGGATCAAGTTGAGAATTCAAGCCCGTATCAGTGCCTAGACGTCATAGAAGTGCTCAGATGGCCTGGTAGACGAGGAACGCCATTGGTTTGGGTCAATTCTAACACTTCCTATTTTTTAGGGATTTTGCTTTTTTGCTTTTGTTTTTTTGCTTTTTTTATTTTTGGCACTTTTGGACCAATCCGGGATTTACTATTTTTAGAAATTTTGCTTTTTGCTTTTTTGTTTTTTTTTCTATTTTTAGTAATTTCTATTTTTAGAAAGTGCCAGGGTTTCAGGGTCCCACAGGTCATGGAGTCAACGTTTGCATCTTTAGAATCAAAGTTTTGCACCTCCGAGAGTAAAAAGCAAGGAAAAATCATAAAAAGCAAGGAAAAAGCATAGAAAGGCAAGGAAAAATCATAAAAATCGTGAAAAATCTCCAAACTAGGGTTTTGTTCCAGATGATCCAGAAAGCAAGAAATTTGTCTAAGTATCAAGAAGGAATGAGATATGTCCAGAGAACTTCAAGGTGCGCCCAAGGATGGATGTCCAAACACATGGTCAAGTCCGCTTGGAAGCAAAGGAAAAATGGCAAGCCTACCATGAAGTTTGCCCAGCCTTGTCAAAGGCACGATGAAGTCCGCCCTCCAACATGATGAAAATGTCAAAGGCATGAAGAAGTCCGCCCATGCTTGTCCGAGAGGAGATAAAGTCCGCCTAGCTTAAGTAAAAGATGTCCAAGGCATCACAAAGTCCGCTTGGAAGGAGAGGAAAGACGTCCAAGCCATAATGAAGTCCACCCAAAGAAATTTGTCTGAGGCATTGGCAAAGTGCGCCTAAAAGAATGGTTGACCAATCATGCCGAAAGTCCGCCCAGCCTTGCCAAAGGCATGATGAAGTCCACCCTAGCTTGGATAGAACATGGTCAAGCACAAGTAAAGTCCGCCATGCCATGGCACAAGTCACATGAAGTCCACCCCATACTTGAAAATGTCTAAGTGTTAGCAAAGTCTGCCCACCAAGTGAAATGGCAAAGAAGTCTTAAAGTCAGCCCTAGCTAGAAGAGAAAAAAAAAATGACTTGAAAATAATAAATTAAGCCATGGGTAAAGTTAAATTTCGCCAAAATTAAATAGGGTGCAAGAGGTTGGAAAATTTAATACTTGGGATATTTTATTACATTTTTCCAATACTTAGAATTTTATTTAAAATGTTCAACACTTGGAGGAAATTTTTGAAATTCTCAACACTTGGACAAATTTTCGAAACTCAAAGAAAAATCTAGAGGATTTTGGCTGAGGATGGCGCCAAGATTAAAAGAAATGGACACTTTCCTTAGAAAATCTTCAGTGGAGATCAAGTCACCATTTTAAAACAAGTCTAAATTCGATGAACTTAGAAAGAAAACACGAAGTTGCTAAAACCATCAACTTCTCCAGTTTTATAGCAAGTTCGACTTGTCTCTTTCAAATCATCTTCCGAAATTCGATGGTAAAAGTTTTCTTTTCTCTCAGAGTTGTGAAAGATAGAGTTTTTGAAGGGAGATTTTTTGAAAACAAAGTAATTTTTCTAAGTGGAGAAGTAAATTTTCCAAGCTGAGGGCATAATTTCTGAGGAAATAAAGTGAAATTCTTGGCTGAAAGGCATATTTTTCTCTTGATTTTTGAGTGGATTTTCAGGAGTTAAAGTTGATTTGCAATCAAGGATACTCTCAAAGGTTCAAAATTGGATTGACTGAATTCTTCTATTCTTCTTCGGTCTTATTCACTCATGCTGGCAAAGATTTGTCAAGTGCTTGGTTAAGTTCGCCCATTTTCAGCTTGCTTTTTTCATAGAATTTCATCTTTGTAACAAACTGAAAGTGAAAAATTTCGAATAAAGGCCCGGAAAAACCAGATTTAAAAGTCTCCGAACTAATGTAAATTCTTTATATATTTATTGTAGGTTAATGACCACCAGAGAAGAACCTTCGAGAAAGGCACAGATGAAGTTCACCAGCAAGGGATTGCAGCCGGAATCGAAAATCAACTCTAAATGGAAAAACATTACAGACACTAACCTTGGGCATGTGGATTTTCAAGAATTCAAAAGGAGAATGTACGGACATGATGGATTCTTGCTGACACCAATCGCTCGCCGGATGATGAGGAATAGCATCGTCCAAGCAGCCAGATTTCCACCAGTTGTAGAATGTGCTGAATTAATGGTAGAGTGCGCCATCCACTACAATGCGCAGGAGAGGTAGATCATTGCGCCGGACGGGAAAATATTAGCTCATCTCGGAGAGTTGGCAATCCAAGAAGCATTTGGCATCTCGACTTACAACCGAACTTCGTACAAGACAAGGAAGATGCCAGAAAGCTCTATGAAGACCAATTCAAGCTTTGTGCAACAAACATTAACAAGTTATGGCTAGAAAAGTCAAGGGCCTCTGTCAAGAAAATGCCAAAGAAGCTGCTTCGTACAGACTTCAAGGAGGACTATGGAGATATTATTTTATTATTAAACAAAATAGCCGGCAATTCTCTAGGCGCGCCATTTGAGACGTGGATGTATTAATTCATTGATGAAATCACCTCAAGCGTTAGGATGTTCAACTGGTCCCGAATAATTAGTGACAATCTTCATGAGCAATTAATTAATCTAGAAATGACAAAATCTTCCCACATGAGTTCCTACATCGTCTACCTATTGGCCAAGACTTACAGATATGCAGGATTGATCTGCAAAGGCATAGTGGGCAATGGTGAAAATGAATTGATGTCTTATGACTGTTATCCGCAGTTGCAGCTTAGTGAGAAGGCCCACTTCAGATGGGCGAATGATGCTTTCCCGATGTATATCACCAAAATACTGCAAGGAGGAACTCACCAGAGGCTAACTCATGAAGCCAAAAGCCTGATCAGCAAGTATGGATCCTGGTTTATCCAGTTTTCAAGATTCACATACATAAGGATTCAGGGATTCACTGGAAGTCCTTACCGACTTCCAATCTATCCTACCAATAGAATGGTCTTGCTCGTGGTACTTAGGCAATTGGAGACATACCAAAACCTCCAGAGGTCAAAGAAGAAGGCGGCCATCACTTTCCCGTTCTTTATTGGAAACATGCTAGGGTCCTGTCCATCGACACAAGCAGCTGAAAGTGCTAGGCTGGAGCAATGGTATCCGTTCACAACTTACCGGTCCAGGAAGAATTTTGATCCTCATCACTACATTGGGACCATGAACGGAAAGAAGTACAAACATAAGGTAGACCTGGAGGACTTTTGGGCACATGTTGCAGATGAATACGATGTCAGAAAAAGGTTATCGTCCAGATTGCCAATGAGCCTAATTAGAGTGACTAAGCTTTGTCGTGTACCTGATCAGCTTGAGGATGACGGACCATGCTTTGATGAAAATTGGCCTCTTTCTTCTGTGAAGTGGTCAGAGCCTGAGCTCGCAAACTTAACCACCTTGATGAGGCCGATGGTCAAATATTCTCAGTGGTGGGTTGACCAGCAAGTCCAAGAGTTAAGACGAAGAAGGACGACGCTCACTTATGACTTGCTAGGTGAGATGGAATCATATTCCTCGAATGCAGGAGCATCTCACAGTGCTGAGTTGATTGAAATCACCAACTCCAAGAAGATGAAAGAGGCAATTGATGACTCCATCAGGTCAAAGGGGAAGGCAACTATAAATGCAGAACCTGTTCAGAAGAAACAGAGGGTGGAGCCATCTTATTCGGCCACATCCAGAAATATTGACCAGATAGTAGCCATTGCAGATGAGTCTTTGGCCGACATGAGAATTCCTTCTCTGATTCATGAGGGTAATATTGAGTCAATCCAGCCAGATGATGACGAGCCTCCATCTCCTATAGGCACAGAGATACTCGATTCGAAGAATGAAATGGATATCCAGGATGAGGAATTTCAAGAGGGAATGATTTCCGCTCTTAGAGGAATTTTGGATATTCCAGGTGGAGAAAATACTCAGGAAGAGGATGGCATCGAACAACCCACGATTCCTGACTGGTTAAAGGAAAGATTAAAGATAAAAGTGCCAGTTGATATTCAGGAGGAAGATGACACGACAGATTTCTTGGCTAGGTTAGAGCAAGTTACTATAAAGAAGCCCGAAAAGAAATTCTCCACAATCCAGAGGGACGAAGCCGACTGTCATTCAGTGCAGATTGCAGTACCAACAAGGGATAAGCTACAGGAAGATATTGCTCCCCATGAGTATGCCATCACCACTGTTGACTTGGGTCCAACGACAAAAGGCCAGAAGGTTGAAGAGTTGGACAACTCAGTCGCTACCATCAAGGCAAGATTGGAGAAGGAAGTAGCAAAGAAGAAAGAATATAAGAAAGAGGTTGAACGCTTGAAGGAGACATTCAGCACCTGACCAAACCCCTCAATTAGGGCAATGTAGTAGCTCCTACTCTTCTAAACTCCTCACAAGAAACGGCCAAGGACTTTGAAGAAGATATGGTCACGGCTAAGGAAGCTAAGGAATGGATGGTGAGTAAAAGCACAGAGGCGGTTGCATTTATGGAGAGATTGGCACTGGCCTATAGACAGACTTCCTCATTGCTTTCCAGACTTGCTATCGTGACAGAAGCTTGGGACAACCTTCCGGACATTCAGGATAGGATCGTTCGATTCCTTAGAGTGCTAAAGGGAGTTCCAAAATAGGAGTTGATTGGTGGGAAGATAATTGCAGCAAGCGCCGCCTATGACTTCCACACTTGGTATTGGGCATTGACAACACGAAGTGAGGTCTTGGAAAGAGTGAAGTCTTATGGAGCCAAATTTGAATAACAGATTAAAGAAATTCAAAATAAGATTTTCCTCATAACTGCAGATATGCTTGAGAAAGAGATCATCCGAGAGAATGACATACACCTGGAAAATCTAAGGCACAGAGTTCAGGAAATCTTCTTCTCCATCACAGGACCGATTCTGAGATAGAGCTTGACTAGGGTGGCGAACTTCTTATCTATCCGGGATGCCTTCATGAAACATGAACCGGAATGGGAGAATGCCATTGTCGGATGTGCTGAGGACTTGGACGGGCTGGAATTCAGGATAAACATGCTGCCATAGGTCACGATGGAAGAGGTCGTCCCGATCCTGTCCAGGTTCATTGAACACACTGCTGCTCGAGAGGATAGGGATGCACTTCCTTGAAACTAGCTCCTGGCGCCACTTGTCTTTCATGCAATTAATGTTGATGATATTTTTGGAAACCCTAATTAGGGTTGATATGTCTTGGTCTTGGCCGTTAATTTGTTTTAATCTTGGCCTTTCATTTGTTCTCAGAAACTCTATATAAACTCTTGATCTCTCATTTTCATTTTGTGAAGAGAGTAGTATGAAATTGTTACATATAGCTACTTTGGATAATAAAAGCTCTTATGCATGATTTGCTTTGAATCCTTTTATTGTTAAGTGGTTTGCAAGGTTGCATATCTCCTTCAACACTAGAGTAGATTTAGAATAGAATTTGATTTGAATGTATGTTAAATGAATGAAATATTTGATAGTATTGATGGGTGAAACTTAGCTCATACTTTCTTTGAATAGATGATTTTTATTCAATGCGTAAAGTTAGCCTGAGCTTATAATTGTGGATCCTTAACTTCAGTCTGGATGAGTATTGTTCAATTTGATGGTAATTATGCAAGACATGAAAATCATAAACACACCCCTTGAAGATTGCACCCACTTTGTGTAGTTGTCCTAGGGAGGCGAAGCAAAGTGTGGTTACCAGTTTCACCTAATCTCTACTGTCTCTTGAATTCTTAGGAATAGATTAGAGCTTCTAAACCGTTATCCTTTTGCACTTTTTTTTGAAGTCCTAAAATTGAAAATCCAAAAAGAAAGAGTACTTAATGTTAAATCCGTCTAAGTCCTAAACTTGTAAATGATTTTTAAACGTAAGTCCCTTTGTGTATTACCAGCATATCACAACGCCCATTGAGCTTCCACACATCAAGACCTGACAAAAGAAACCTTGGAGTTGCCATATGATCTTCTCGCAATCTTAGCATACGCAGTGATTTTGTTCAAGAGAGGATAGAGTGTCTTTGGACATTTTATTCTGTGTGATTGGTGGATGATAAAACGTACACCAACAGTACCCAAATTCGCTACCCCTAAAAAACTGTGTTTAATTCTATTTGTAGCCAAATGCCAAGTCATTCTTATCACATCAATGTCAACTAAGTTATTTCCTATTAAAGTGGTTAAGTCCTTAGGTGTTGGTCTGTTTTGATCTACTAACAATATAGGCAAGTTGCCAATCACAAAGATTATCAAGCTATGAATCCTAAAAGAGGCTTCAACCCCTGCACCAATAGAGGAAATAAAGGGTGAAATCCAAAGAAATACTATGATGGCAAATATAATGCACAAGTAGAAAGGATTGAGGCTAAGGGAAACCTTCTTCAGCACATTGAGATAGAATCTCATATAAGATCATCTTCCAATAATAAAGTTGTCAGTTCAATGGATCCAATATTCAAGTTAGGAAGCGCCAATGAAGTTCAAAGATCAAGTTTTCTTTTCTTATAAAGTTTCTATTTTTAGGAAAAACTGCTTTTTGTTTTTATCATTATGTCCAAGATTGAGGAGATATGCATGAAAATCACGAATTTCTATCTTTAGAAAGTTATTTTATTTTTGGAAAGTTACCAAAGCAATTTCAAGCTTTGTCAAATGAAAATGGAATTCATAAAGATGAAAGATAATGAGAAATGGATTTTTTATTAAAATCAATGTTCAAAAATGAAGAAACGGAATAAATTCAAAAGAAATCCAAAGTTTGTGAGTTAATCATTTGAAAATTAGCGTTAATGAACCAAAACCCCCACCAAAAAGCAAATGGGTGCCTAAACTCAATCAAGCATCAAAATAACATGTTTTTCTTACCAAAACAAAGTTGGAAACAAAGCAAAAGCAGCACCCAAGTTAGTATATCTGCTCAAGTGAAAGATTGACAACAAATTAAGTGAAATAAAAGAGAAAAAGTGATGAACCTGTGCCCTTCATTCAAAATGATGCCCAAGCCAAGATTGAGGATCAGTTAAAGCAAATTAAAGACAAAATCAAAAAACAAAGCCCTTGATTCAAATGGATGCTCAAGATGAGAAGAAGAAATGGAAAGAAAGTAATATTTTATATTATTTTCAAAGGATGAGGATAGAATTGCTTTTATAGCATTTATTTTTATTATTTTTGAAGCTTCAAGAAGTACAATTAGAAGACTATAAATATGAGTCAATTACACATACAATGTAATGAGAGTTAATGCCAGGATTATGCTACAAAAAATATCATTCAAGCTCTAAGTTAGGTTAGATTGTTTAAGTGTTTGTATAAATAATTCAAAATTGGAGCTTGCTTATGCTGCTAAGATTTCCATTCATGTCCAATTCCAAATGTTGTAAACATAATAAGCAGCTTTGAATGTTTTGCGATAATTAATTGTCTTCATCCGTTCTTCTTCTAGGTGTTGTCATTTCCATGTGTTATCTTCTTTTTTGGAATCAAATTCTTGATAAGATTCCAAACGATCTCTATTTAATCCTTGGATAGTATTCTTGTTTACATCTTAGCTATCATAAATTAAGAAAATTTATTGGTGAGAACAGGGGTTTTTCAAAGTCTCGTGCTCTAGCCTCTAAGATCAAAAACAGATAGGTCAAGTTCGCTTATTTATTGTATTTTGCAAAACCCCAAACAGTGGACTGTACAATGTTCATATTAGTAGTTTTTTTTCGTTGTAGATTTAGAGTAGATTAAATCAAGGAACTTCCCCTATAAATTTAAAGAGAGGTTCTCCTCATCCGCCTTTTTGCTTTGTGTTCCCAAGAAAGTAACAAATTAAAACACCAACAATTTTTTGCACCCACCATGAGACACATGTTGCTGAAGTTCCAAATGCAACATGCACGACTCTCAAAACCCTTTAAGCTCTGATTTTGTAGCCTAACTCAAATTGGATTGAATGGAAATAATTAGTAATTATGGGCAGCTTAAGATGCTTTGTGTTTGATCAAAAGAATGGTCCCGCACAATGGAGAGTCATTGCTGCCATCTTAAACAAAGAGGAATAAAGCTTTGGATTTACCTATTTATCACAAGAAGCTTCATCCATTAATCACACTACTCTAAAAGATTCTAGGCTTCACACCAGGACTTTTAGTTTCAATAATTTTGTAGGCTAAAGACCATTTTTAGTGCCATTCAAGCAAAGGAGATAAAACATAGCATTGTTGGAGATGATTCTCTGACAATATCAACATTATACATCACTATTCCTACCTCCTTCAAATACTGAATCAATATTTTTGTAGGTCTCCTCCAGATTTCAGAGCTGTACCGTCAAACATAGAGAAAGCAAAATTGAAGATTCTTTCACTTCATACCTCATCAAACTACAACACTTTGATGCTACTTCCAAGCATAAATATAATCACTAATAGAAGGACCAGTAGTTTGCAGCATCATCTTCCACAATTTTCAGCAACTGGTTCAGGCCAATGGTCATTTGTTGACCATCATAAGCAACAACACTTGGCGCCATCTAAGGCAATGACATTAAAGCAGTTGTGCTAGGGGTTCAAATGTTCCTAGAGGTAAGCAACATTTTCCAAACACCCTCCAACAACTGCACCTACAAATTATTGTTATTTCAGACTTTGACAATAATTATATAGCCTCCAAATTATATTTTCCAGGTTTATCCAGTGACTGCACCGACAACATACTTTCATATCAGTTCGTACCAGCAGCTTATCCTTGAAAAATTACTATTACAGAAAACTAAAATCACAAATTGCCTATTTTCTGTCTACCACAGCAACTTTAAACTTGAAAAGTCATTATTTTCAAGCCATACTAGCAAATTATCATTGTTCTAGGTTGTTGCAAAGACAACACACTTGAAAAGCCTTGCTGTAAGGACCCCTGCTAATCTGCCTTTTATTTTTTTCAGTTTCGCATGCTTGACAATTCATCAAACACTTTGTATGCACAGTCCGTTTCCTGAGTTCTTGTTTGTTTTGTGAGCTTAAGGGTTTGTAATTGATGCCAAATCACATAATATTGCAAGGAAATGAAAGGCTAACAATATGCATATAAATTTTGACAATAGAGATCCAAGGAATAACAACTTTAAGAGCATAAATCAGAACTGATAAATAATTTATTTATGACTGTTACAACCTTGCCTCAGACTGAAACTTCATACCAACGAGTGTTTTTTCATCAACCATACAAGAGTCAAATCAATTCTTTACATACCCGTTAACCTTGCTTGTTACCATAGACATGAAATGGCATACACGAAAGAGAATAGAGCTGGAAATGGACTGTTAACACCCTTAATGCAAATCTGAGTACAACTGAAGTGGTAACAGCGATAATGAGTCCAAAAACAAGTGCCAAATCTCCACCAGGTGTACCCGCCTAGGGTAGGAATGGAACAATGAACCCCCTGGCTAGATATGAATGCAAGTGTAACCCCCAAATGGCTGCCGAATACTGTAGCGCGACACTGTAGCAGCACTGTTCACAGTACTGTTCATGCGCTGTTGATGGCACTGTAGCAAATCACAAATCTTCCTTCCCCTTATTTTTTATGCCACTATCACCCTCGAATCTGCTTCAAATATCTTCTTCAAATCTGCCCTTCTCTATTAGAAAATCTAATAAGCCCAATGTGTTTCCTGAATGAAAACACCATTAATTCTCCTAACTGTATCTTGCAACAACGAGAAGAATGTTGAAAAAGAGGGATTTCGTCCTCCAAGCCCAATAATCAGATTTCTGAAAAATCCAATAACATAACTTCCATCTCATCCAAGCCCGCCTCAACACGTCCCACCCAAGAGATTATAAGGCCTTCCAAGAAGTCGACTTCACTTGCATATGCAATGTGGGATAAATGGAGAAACAACCTTTTCATTAATATTAAATCCTTCACTTAAAAAAGGCCCATGATAACACATTAGGCATCCCAGCATACAGAAGACACTTTTTAAAAACAACTTTATAATAAAGTGACTTTATTAATGTCTTTTATTTAATTATCACTTTATAATAAAGTATATTAACTTCAGGCATTAAAATAATATATGAGTCAAACTCGGAATACCACATATGATAGCTCGTTGGAAAGCTCTCGACCAAACGCTCCAAGTCCAACACTGAGAATTTCCACATCACTTGATCCCACTGACCTACTAAATATAGAAAGTTTGGCCAAAGGCCCCAAATAACGCCATAAACAGTGTTCCACGGGGACGCGTTTCCCCCCTTTTTTTGCAAGTTTCCGAAACGGGGACGTTTCGGGGACGGGGAAACTGGTACTTGGCGTTTCCCGCCGTCCTGCCACCGCCACCGCCACCGGTACTCCGCCGGAGACGAGGAAACGTCTCCACATTTCCCAAGAGACATGGAGACGTGGAGACGTCTCCAAGTTTCCGTGGGAGACATCTCCAAGTCTCCAAGTTTCCTGAGGAAACGCCTAGACGTTTCTCGGGAGACGGGGAGACGCCTGGCCGTTTCCCGTCGAGCCCACGTCCATGGAGGCGTAAAACTTGAAAAATAATTATAAAATCAAATTTTTAAGTGCTTTATGGTTACCCTAATTTGGTGTGGGCCCCACCCCTTCCTCCAAAACAACACAAAACAATGTTGCTTTATCATTTCAGTCACATTTTAATTGACTTATTTTTTTTGCAGCCAGCTGAAGAGGAGAAAAAACAGTTCAAAAACTTGAAGAATTCTGATTGAAGGAGTGAAAAGAGTGATTGCAAGTGTTATAGGAGTGAGGAGGAGCAAGAAAAAGGGGAGGAAGAGGATTCTATTGCATTTTGAAGAGATTTATCAAGCACAAGGTAGGGTTTTTGAAGTTTTTTTCAGATTTCTTGTTGTTTTTGTTTTATTTTATGAGTTTAAACTTGTTTTTTTTTTCCTTATTCATTTCAAAGACTCAAAACCAGATTTGATGTTGAATCTTGAGGGCAAAATGATGAAGATGATTGAATCATTCATCATTTTGCCCTCAAGATTCAACATCAAATTTTATAAAATATAAATTGTAAATTTTGTTAAATTTGTTTTTAAAATTAAAATTTTTAATTTGTATTTCAATTTGTTAAACTAGGCTGATTTTATTTTAATTTTGTGAAATGCAGTCACTTTCACAATGAACAATAACATGAGTGGTGATGACATGGAAATCCATTCCCATAGTGAACATGATTCATATTTTGAACCTGAGAATGAGGGGGATGACCATGGGGTTGATCCTACAGCCCATTCTAGTTCCATGGCGAGTGCACCAGCTAGTACAGGTTGCCCTTTAGAGTTGTTGGCAGAGTATGCTAGGGGTCCTTTTGATCCTAAGTCTCCTCTCAAACAGTTTGCTTCAAGAATACAAGGCACATCACGTGCAGGTGGGGGAACAAGGAAGTGGAAGTGCCACATTTGTCAGGCTGAATGGTTTGGTAGCATCACTAGAGTGAATGCACACTTTCTTTTTTGGACAGGAAAAGGTGTGGAGCCTTGTAATTTTTTGAAGGAAACTAAAAATATACGTTATAGAATTGAGTTTAACAGGCTTTGGGGCGTTCCAGATGACACAAATATTACAGCCCCTACTACTTTGTCTGCTAGAGCAGCCCTTCAGCACATCCATGATCCGCCACATACTTCTCCTCATGCTTCACAGACGGGAGGAATGATGTTTGGATCTCCATCCTCTTCCACTACTGGTGCCACTAGGGGAATAACTGCAGGGAAACGCAAGTTGCAGACATCGCAGAGTAACCCCATTGCTGATATGTTTAATGTGCACCTGAGAGATGAGATAGATGAATCCATTGGCAAGTTCTTTTTTGCCAATGGCATTCCATTTCATGTTACACGGTCTCCTTATTATAGGGAGATGATGGCTATGGTGGCGAAGGGAGGAACATCATATGTGCCACCAGGTGAGATGAAAATGAGGACTTCGATTTTGGATAAGTGCTATTCCAAGATCAATATTTTGATGGAGAAGATGAAGGCATGTTGGGTGGCATCTGGGTGCAGCATAGTTATGGATGGGTGGACGGACATTAGCCATCATCCACTCATCAACATCATGGTCACATGTGCAGAGGGCCCATACTTCCTTAGAGCAGTTGATTGTATAGGGCATCGCAAAGATGCTGATTTTCAGTTTCAGGTCCTCAGGGAGGCTATTGAGGAGGTTGGGCCACAAAATGTTGTCCAAGTACTCACAGATGCAGCCCATGTGTGTAGAGCAGCAGGGAAACTCATTGAGGCAGCCTATAGGCATATTTGGTGGACCCCATGTTGTGTGCATGACATGAACAATGCACTCAAGGACATGGGTTAAGATTG
This sequence comes from Sequoiadendron giganteum, assembly GCA_007115665.2. NCBI lineage: Eukaryota > Viridiplantae > Streptophyta > Pinopsida > Cupressales > Cupressaceae > Sequoiadendron > Sequoiadendron giganteum. The sequence continues at coordinate 13,500,040 of VCHN02000014.1, forward strand.
ATTGGATTAGAGGAGTGGTCACCGATGCGAGAGATGTGCAGATGTTTATCTGCAACCACCACACTTCACATGCACTCTTCAGGACCTTCGCAAAGGAGTTCTTGAAACCGGTGGAGACCCGATATGCATCATATTTCATTCTCTTGGAGAGACTGATTGAGTTGCAAGAGGCATTGCAACTCATGGTTATGACTAATGATTGGAATAGGTGGGCCGAGGCCAAGACAACGCAGGGGAGAAGGGTGAAGGAGATAGTGAAGAGTGATGTGTTTTGGACTGATGCGAAATACATTGTCTCCATCATTTCTCCAGTATTCCAGGTTATTAGATATGGGGATGGGGATGCACCTAACCTTGGAGAGGTGTATGAGTGCATCGACTCTATGCTTGACCAGATGAGGGCTGCTGTGCACGTGAAGGACCCCTCTCTAGCATTCTACAATGAGCACATCCGGCCAATCATTCAGCGCAGATGGGACAAGTTGAACACTCCTTTGCATATGGTTGCCTTTGCCTTGAATCCTAAGTGGTACAAGGTTAGATCGGGTAGAGTGACACCGCTTCGGGATGATGAGGTGAAGGCGGGTTTCTTTAGGTGCATAGAGAAGATGTATGATTCTAGAGATACCGGCACAATTCGCACTGAGTGGACCAAATTTGCCACTCTTAGAGGCTATTCAGATGCGGCAAAGATGGATATAGAAACTATGGCACAGGAGGACCCACTTTTGTGGTGGAATTGTCATGGTACAAAATCTTTGACCACCACTCTAGCTATCCATCTGCTATCCCAGATTTCCAGTTCTTCAGCTGCTGAGAGGAACTGGTCTACATATAGCTTCATTCACTCTCTTAAGAGGAACAAACTTACCTCTAAGAGAGCAGAGAAGCTTGTGGTTGTACACAGTGCTTTGCGTCTCATAGACCGCAAGACACTTGGGTACAAGGAGAGTCCAGCGGCACGATGGGATGTGGAGCCAGAGGAGCCTTCACAGATTGATGAGGATGATCCTACCACTTTAGATGCAGGGTTGGTTGGTGTGAGCTTGAGGGATCTTGACCTTGTGGAGTCCAGCAGTTCGAGTGATGAGGAGTTTGCACTTGCAGATGATTAGAGGCCTCCCTTCACTACATTTTGAGTTTTGACATTTTGGCATTTTGTCTTTTGTAATGCTACTCATTGTAATGATGAATCATGTAATCATCTTTATAGACTTTGTGATATGAATTATAATAGAAATCTCCAATTTGACAATTTCATTTGCCAAATTTTATTTAGCAATTAGCATTCAAGAAATCATCGTATTTAGATTTAGTAATTCAAATTTTAGTATTTACTATGTTATAATGTTACTAATTTCCTATAGTTTCATTTGAAATGTAATTCTTACACTGTTATACTGTTATACATCTTTTCAAAACTAGTTTTTCAAGTACTATAAGTATATGTATAACTATATCAGGACCACCACCCCACCACCCCCCCGCCGCCATCCCCCCGCCGTCCCCAAACTTAGGCCCTTTGTCGCCCCGTCCCGGAAACCCGTCCTGCACGTTTCCCCGTCCCCCCATCCCCAATGCCCGTGGAACACTGGCCATAAATGAAGTTCTGAAAAACCACAAAGAAGACCAAAACCCTGAAGTAAGCTGGAAGCCATGACAACCAACTCCAAAAACCATCCTGATTAACTTACTATAAATAGTAAGTCTTGAAAATACTATCAACTGAGCTCCCAAATCACTTCATTAGCCTACGGGAGCTCCTGTCAAGCTAATCTATTGATCCTGATGGTCAAGTCAAACAGGGGACATTACACTTGCATATCAAATTGTCATAGTGAAAGATAAATTCATACCCTTTCAGACAATTACAAATGGATGTAACTAGAAAGCATCTATTTTTCAACTACCAGCAAGCTCATACCTCCAAATTTATCAAATTCTAGGTTAAATTGGATTGACTGGGATCAAGAAGATATTTTGGGCAGCTTAAGACAATTTGCATTTGATTAACAAAAGAGTCCCACAAGTTGGAGAGTTGATTCTACCATTTTAAACAAAGAACATAAAGTTGATCTTGCAGCAAGAAAACCCATCTAACCTCCTCCAGTGTGAAACTGATTGATCCTTCTTTAATGTTACACCCTCCCTTTGAATTACAAATTACTTTTTACCTTATGTTAAATGCAGTGATGAATTATGTGAATTATGAAACTTTGATAGTTAAATGCTATGATGAATTTTATGCGATGTGATGCTTTCTACATTTAAATCAATTAATGATAAATATGCCATGATATGAATATGAAGTAAATGTTACAACTAACTACTTGTTTGTTTCTCCAAGTGAAAATGCAGGTAAGACTTTATACCCTCCAAAGGGAGAGGGAGAGTATCTCCGCGGAGAAGGGTATGGACTATGTTGGAAGTATGTAAAAGATTAGTCTTATGTTGGCATTGATGTCACCATGTTGGTCTAGTACCTTGAACTGGTGTGCAGAACATCCGGTATCTGATCTGGTATTTTGGTCCGCATATTCTCTCTAATAATCAGTGTGGTTTAAGGTTTTGGGAAAAGGCTTATGATCACTAGAAGCATCTATGTATGTATTCCTGTATGTTCATATGATTGGATGAAGTGTTGGCATCAATTTTTTAAAATTGCATTTAGTTATTAGGTTAATCATGGCCGACCTAATAATCAGTTTATAGCTCACCATAAATTGCGGTTATATGTGCGACCTAGCTTTGGTCCCCGCCAACATAACATTGCATGACACGGTTGAATTACTTTTGGAAGCCGACAATTTATCATTTTCAAAATATGAATTGCATCCAATTAGGCCAACCTAATTGATGCATGCGGATATATCAAGTATATATATAAGATGGTTTGAAGAAGAAAAAAAAGGCGAATGAAGAAGTGTGAATGCGAATACAAGCATGTACGTGTTGATTAGCCAAGTGTGCGAATAGAAGGATAAAGTTTAGTTTGTTGTTATGCGAGTGAATACTCTGAGCATCAAACGAACTGAATCTGCACTTGTGGTGTATTTTCATCAGTTCAATTTTGTTTCCATAATTTATGTAGGTAGTGAGCCTCCATGTCTGGACATTGAGTCCTTGTAAGCAGTGAGCTTTTGTATCTGGCAGTGAGCCTCTTTTGTAACCGGTATTGATATAACTATATATTGTGAGCTAATCCTCAACGTGGTTTTTCCCTCATTGGGTTTTCCACGTAAAAATCTGGTGTTCTTGTGTTGTGGAATTTCAAGTTTTATTCTTGCTCTTATCTGTTCCTTGCAGTAAAGTAATTAAAGGTGTTTGTTCAATAAGTTTTTAAAAGATACTGATTCACCACCCCCCTCCCCCCCCTCTCAGTATCTTGAATATTCAACAATTGGTATCAGAGCATTGGTTCCTCTGAAGAAGTCTAGCAGCTTGAGGGAGATCCTGCAAATTGAACAAATGGATAAAGAAGAGCTTCGGACTGCCCTTGGAGATCTTGACAAGGCTGAAATTGAAAACCGAGATCTAAAAGAAAATCTTGATGAAGCAAATGAATGCATCCGGAAATTGAAAGAGTAGTTAAAGAAATTCAAAGAAAGACATAGAGATGTAAGTGAGCAACTGAAACAAGAAAATGAAGAGAATATCGGACTAAGGATGAAAGTGGATGAAAAGAAGAGAGTTGAGGAGTGTCTGAAAATAGTGATAGAAAGCAAATTTGATGTTTGCTCTAGGCTTGAACAGGAAGTGATGAATCTGAAAACAAAATTAAAGAAAGCAAAACTCTGTGAAGATGATTTCAAAACAAGCTCCACCAAGCTTGATGAATTAATAGCAGGACAGAAACCTTCTAAAGACAAAGGTGGCTTAGGTAATGAAGCTGGTGAAAAGATGCAGAACTCAAATCCAATAAATAGTCAGAAGACTCAAGATAAAGGGAAGCAGAAAAGAAATCTAGGAAGGAGATCACCTATCAGACAACCAAATGCACAAAGGCACTCATCATTCAATGGTGTTTGTTTTTCATGTAATAAATTTGGTCATAAGGCAACTGAGTGTAGGAGTAGGATGAATCAGTTTTTTGGTTCCTTCTCCAGACAATGTTATACATGCAAGAAGATCAAACATAAAGCTACTGAATGCAGATCCCAGGTAAGGATGGTTAGTCAGGTGATGATGAATAGATTCAATGGAGGAAGGATAAATCAATCTTTTGATAGCTATTACTATACCTGTAACATGTTTGGACATAAAGCGAATCAATGTAGAATAGGGATCGATGGAAATCAACCAAGACAGAGAAATGTTGTTTGCTACAATTGCAAAAAACCAGGACATATTTCAAAAGTGTGCAGAAGTAAAAAGGGAAAGCAATCTACTCCGGTGGAAGATGATGAACCGGTGAAAAAGATTGACAAAGAAGAGGTTAAGCAAGAAATGAGCAAGATATTGAAGAAAAAGGAAGAATCAAAGACTACTAATGCGTTTGTACCCTCATCTAGTGCAGATGATTCCTCTAATAATTAGACCTAGCATGGTCTTAGGGGGAGCTTTATCAGAAAATCAATTAAACCCCTGGAAATATGGCATGTCAGATGCTGGCACGTGGATATGTTGTAAGGAATAGCTGAACAGAGGTGATGCAAAAGAAACCGGAAGAAAAAGTGCGGGCAAGTTCTTTTGCGGAGTGAATTAGGGTTTCTCAGTGGAGTGGAAGGAAAGTTTTGTCATCTTTTTGCAATTAATGTGATTGAGGGCAAAATGATGGCATATAAAGCATAATCTTGCAAGTCATTTTGATCGTCTAAAGAATTCAAAGGATTTGTAGAGAAACTTGGAACCTTCTTGGAGCGATTCTGAAGCAATTTGGAGCACTCCGAGAGATCTTTGTGGACATTCGAAAGCAAGCGATGGAAGTTTCCCTCTTGTAGTTGCAAAAGAAGGTAAAAGAACTTTTTTGCTGAATTCGAAGAAGTTAAAGTGCTATAATGGAACCTTCTAACAGAGGATCGAGTGGAAATATCCCACTGAGATTAAAAGGAGTCGAGTTGGATGAATTCAATCATCACAAAATAAAGATGGAATTAGGGTTGGAATCGAGCGACTTACGAAACTTACAAACCCTAGGTTTGGATTTGTGGGGAGAATTCCCTTGGATTGCTGACAAAGAATTTGTCTTGTTCCTTTTGAGCAAATTCAAGAACGGCAGCATTGTGTTGGATAAGTCTTATCCCATTACGAAGGAAATGATCGAGGTTGTCACCGGGTTATGCAACATTGGAGACCTTCCCGAAAGGAAGACCATAAAATACAAGGAAGTAGAGGAGATGACGAGAGTTGACAAGGATCCTCGAGCACTATTGATTGATACTATTATCAATTCATCTGTTAGGTATGTTGCGTATGGCATTTCCTATAAAGTTTATTTTAGAAATTGGGATGGCTCTACTTCGGTCATTGTTGTGTATTTGGCACATAAAATGGTAAGAGAGAATAAGCAGTTTGATCTGTGTGGATTAATTCTTGAAAATCTCACCGAAAACATACGAATGTCAGTGGTAGAAGGATACCCTTTCCGTTTTGGGTCCTTAATCAGATGTCTGGTACTCTATTTTCTAGACTCATTACCGAGAAAGGAAGGTGTTAAGTGGGAATCCGGGATTCTCGTTGCAAGACAAATATACAGATACTTGGAAGGCTTGGAAGATAAAGTAAATGCATATAAAAACTTTTTCTTGTCTCTGTAGAAAGATATGAGCTCCGATGAAGTTATGTCTAGTCGATTTGAGGAAGGTTCTTCCTCCGGAACAAAAGAGTTGGAAGTTGTCACTAGTGATTCCCCTTCGAAATTGAAGAAAAGAAAAGCTATCACTGAAAACATCATTGTTATTTCGGAAGAGAAGAAAGAAGAAGAAGAATCTCTGCCTGGACCAAAATCTTCCGATCTAGATGACATCCGGTCTATGTTAGTGAAAGGGAGAATGAAGAAAATTGGTGAATTGTGGAATACAGCCTCTCCTGTTGACTTGGTGAATTGATGACGCTCTAGTTGAGTATCTACTTCGAAAAGATATTGTTGTATCAATTGTTTTTGATTCCTTGCCAGAAAATTTAGTTGAACTAATTGAAGAAAGAATGTTGCTTGAAGGTCCGAAAGGACGCAAGTTGGAAGCCTTGGTTAAAAAGAGATGTTCTAAAGCCAAGCAGAGGTTATCTCAACTTATCGTGGAGATGAAGAAGTGCATAAAAGAAATGTCGGATATCTATAACCATTGTCTTCGGTGGCCTACTGTAGTTGATAATTTCAGAAGCAAGATTGAAGCAATTGAATCAGAGGTAAACAGCATTGGAAAGAAGTTTGATATCTTTGAAGACAAAGAGGGAAAGCAAAGGCTGAGAGTCGGTGAACTACAAGCTAAGTTGATCATTGTACGGAGACAAAGAGATGATGTAGTGAAAACCTTCTGGCTACTTAAGGAGATTGTTGAGGTCCAGTTAGATCATCTTTCTAGAATACTCTCTAATGCAGAAGATTGTGAAAAACAATGCTCATCTACAAATTGGTCATCTTCTTTCACACTGTTGGCTCTATTGGAAAGCATATGTACAAGAATGGATTCAGTAGTACTTGAATGGAAGAAATTATATCCTATTATCAAAAGAAAGGTACAAGGTATTTTAGGTGAAAAGTGTCATTCTTATTTGAAGGAACTTTGAAAGATTGAATGGTTGAAAGTTTTGATGTTTTGAAATTTTGATGGCTAAAAGACTCTAGAAGTTTTTGAATGAATTGAAATTCTTGCAATATTGGATGTCACCATGTTTACAAAAAAAAATTGGCGCCCTTTGCCATTGATGTCAAAGGGGGAGAGATTTGGAGAAATTTGGGGAGAGATGATTTGGAGAGATTGGAAGAAAAGTTTTAGAACCGGAATTTTTGCACATCTTGCCATCAATGCCAAAGGGGGAGATTGTTGGAAGTATGTAGAAGATTAGTCTTATGTTGTCATTGATATCACCATGTTGGTTCGGTACCTTGAACCAATGTGCAGAACATCCAGTATTTGATCCGATATTTTGGTCTGCATATTCTTTCTAGTAATCAATGCGGTTTAAGGTTTTGGAAAAAGGCTTATGATCACTAGAAGCGGGTATGTGTGTATTCCCGTATGTTCATATGATTGGATGAAGTATTAGCATCAATTTTTGAAGATTGCATTTAGTTATTAGGTTAATCAGGGTCGACCTAATAATCAATTTATAGCTCAACATAAATTGCAGTTATATGTGCGACCTAGCTTTGGTCTTGTTGGCGTAACAATTAGCACCTTTGGAGTGCAAGTTGGTACGAACAGCTATGCACAGTGCATAATGACTGCTCTTCAAATTAGGATGGGAAGCTCCCTCTTTTGCTGATATGCATGAAAAAGTAAATGATTCTAAATCCTATCTTTTTGACTCAGCTGGAAGAGGCACAAGGTTAAGGAAACCAAGAACGTTGCAGCTAAGGATTTTCTCTGGTTTTACAAATCTTAACTACAACTAAAAATAAATGCTTTTAAACTATCCTATTCCCTCAAGAAAAACAGAGCATGAGGAATTAGGAGCAAGAATGTGATATATGATAAACTCTACAATAGGATTTCCAAGGAGGAGGAACCCCTATCCGAGTCGTAGGCTGATATGGAGTTTATTAGGCACGACATCAAACGACAAGCTCAATTACTAAATTTCCAAGGAGGAGGAACCCCTATCTAAGGTGTAGATATGCAACAAGCTTATTGGTAACAACACTTAAATGATAATTCTTCTTTCCAAATTTCCAAGGAGGAGGAACCCCTATCTGAGGCGTAGATTGAAAGAACAACTCTTTAACATAACATAAGATAGCAAACTAGGATAGGAAATTGCATTGGCGAGACACGCATACAATAAATGATCAAACTAGCAACTCCATTTAACTAAGATGAACAAGTACCATAATAATAACATTCAAGCAAGGTGGCGAAGCTATTTATTATCACAGTAAAAGCTTGTGAACAGATACAGAACAGCAATATTTTAGGCAAGGTGGCGCAGCATATATTACTATCACGTGCAAAAGTTACTTACAAATGAGCAAAGAGCTCTTATTTATAGACATCAAAGGTGTAGAGAACCCTAAAATCACCTTGAGTCAACTACAGTCTCGCAAGCATACGAGAATTTATTATCTAAGTCTAAATAAATGAAACTATACAGTTAACTGGAAACCTACCATCAGTTAACCGATACAAACAAGACTAAATGGACATGTGCAACATGCACATCCTTATTGAAAAGAGAGTTAACTGATAACTAACATCTGTCAACTGGTTCTAACTGAAAGTCTATCCTCCTGTGAAGATATCTCCAAGAATGAGATAGGCGTGCATGAGATCAACAATGAGAACTCAAGAAATGGCGTCAAGTTAATTGCTGCTTCTGACTCATCCTCGTAAATAATTGGAGGACCTAACTGGTTGTCTACTACAAGCCCTCTTTGTCTATCACCTCATCTAGGAACTTATCGATCATATCATCATCTGGCACTATGATGCTATCCACGATGATGAATTGCCTATTCAACTCCTTCTCTCCATCCTTGATCACCCTCTAATTGTCTTTGACTTCTGCAGTCGCCTTGTTGAAACTAGTAGTCATCACTGAGAAGTCATCCAACTTGGACACCTCAAAATCTCCATATAGGTTATCACGAACCAGTTTCTTGAACTCAGCCTGAACTGCCTCTAACTCAACACATGTACCATCCTCACGCCAATAATGACATGGGATCTGGGTGATGAACTCGCTGATAAGTCTGAGAGCTGCAACAACATTCTCCTGGAGTGCGGCCATCTTTGCAAAGATCCTATCATACGTTTCCACTTTGAACAGATGTTGTTCTCTCCAAGCGAAAACCTCCTTCTTATCTTCCTCTGCTTCAATGGTGTCATGGGCAACTACTAGCTGAGATATGAGTATCAAATCTTTCGGCTTGTGTTCTTCTATGAATATCTCGAGTTGTTGTATCTTCTGACGAAGCTCATGTGCATCGTACCTCAACTGATATATCTCTGTGAGGAGGTACCAACTTGCAACAATGAAGTCTTCAATCCAGATGTCTAAGAGCTTGCCACGATTGACCAAATGACCAAGTCTCTGTTGATCTGCAACTATTTCTCGAAGCTGTGGGAGCATAGGCGCCTGCCCTGCATTACCATGAAGTAGATCTGAGATGTACTGTCAGAGCTACCTGATTTCAGCCTTGAGGGCTACCTTATCTTCTCCGTCCTTCATGGCACGCTCCTCCAGATTACTCGCTACAACCTTGAAAAGGCTCATGTCCACATGTCAAGTGCTCCTGCCTAGATTCACTTTGACGAAGGTAAAATCACCAACTTCAACTTCATCCAGGTTCTTGCCTTCTGGTGGTGTAGCAACTTCAATGATGATCTCCGCTTCAGGAGTCTTCTCAATGTTCACCTACTTCTTGACTCTCTTGCTCGACCTATCCTAATAAGGATCGCCAAACTCAGACAAGTCAAGCTAATATGAAGGCCTACGCCTCTCTCTTCCCAAAGACCTCTCGAGCCAAGATGAATGATCAATGTTGTCCTCTCGAGGAAAAGCTGGTCCTACTGTGTCAACCACTGGCAGATCAACTGGAATGAAAGTCTCATGAACTGGAGACGCGGGCTCTAAATCAATGTCAATAGGAGACGATTGTGGAGAAAATGGTCGACCTGGAGATGAATCGGCCTCAGCCTATACCACTGGTTCTATTGGGATTTCTGACGCTTTCTCAACCTGCTTCCACTTTGTGATGCTTTTCCCCTTTGAGTTTCCACTAACTCTGACTCCTTTAGGCGGCTTCAAGACAAATTTAACTCGAGGCCTCGACCTGGAAGAAGGTAGTGAAGAAAACCTTGTTGGCGGCTCTATAGCTAGAACTGCCCTTCGCTTCCCCTTGCTCTCCAAGAAGTACATGCTTGTCTTAATAACTGATTTTGACAAGTCCTTAATTGAAGTATTTTCCTTGACATACCAATCAAGTTGGCGAAGTGGCTGGCGAGCAACTTGATCGTTAACGAACGAATTGAGTAGTACCTCTTCGTCATCATCGGACAAACCCTCAACATCTTCTAACAGGAAATCAGCAAGTTGTGGGAGAGTAAGTCTACAGTAATGACGTCAGCGCACCTCAAACTCATCCTCGCAGTTGACTCAGAAGTCTTCAAGCATTGTCCTATGTGAATAACTTCGCTCCGACCATGCTGAATAATGACCCAAAGGATCATAAGTACGCCTCTGAGGAAGATACTTGAGATGGAGCTTTTCTAGCTCGTTCATCATTAACTTGCAATCAGCAGCAACCTTGCACTTGTAAATACCCAATCCGAATGGAAAGGTGAAAGCTGGCTTGTGTCGATTGCAAAGAAAAGAGTGAACTTCTTGTGCTTGTCTCATAAACTCCATGAAAAGGACTTTGTCTGATGGGTACCTCGGTAGCATCAGAGGCTCTCCGGTGTAACCATACACTTGCATATATGTGAAGGTAGGGAATTGAATGAACCAATCCGCCCAACTCTCCATCGTTGATTTTGCCTCTGGTGAAATCCTAATAAGCATCTCGTTATCGAGATCTCTGACAGTCTTCATGAGAAAGTGATCATTCACCGCCTTAAAGTCCTGTTCAGCCTTTGAAAACTCCAACTATGAGTAGTATTCATGAACACGTTGAATGCCAAGAGCTCCATTGGTCTTCAAAGGTTTAAAGTTGCCTTGAAATGCAACCAAGTAGACCAGAAAAGACACCATATGAAATTCGTGAATTTTGAGGAACTCTATAATTTGTTGGTGAAGACACTCGCTAATAAACATTGCCCAGTCAAACTTCTTTTTGTCGATAATCTGAGAGATGATATAGAACATCCACGGTCGGAAAATGTTTGCTTCTTCTTGACCTGATACCCGATTAAGCAAAGTTATTAAAATTGCAACCTCATTTTTTAACTCACCACGCACAACTTTCTTCGGCATGTTAGTCTTCTGAATTTTCAACCATCGCTGAGCAACTTTCTTTTGTGATTTGTCTTTGTCCTCTTCCCATATCTTGTCACAATCTGGAATGGATACAGCAAAATCGTTTGAGCGAGGAGGAATAGCAAAGCGTTTCTCAATGTCCCTCGACTCAAGGCTACAAAAGACTTTCCCATCGGCTGACCTAATTTGTCTAGTAGACAAGTCATAATGCTTAATGCAAGCAATCACAAACTCAAGATCGAAGACCGTGATAGGAATAGAGGTTGTTGCCAACAACCCGAACGCTCAAGAATTATGATTGTGGTGCTGCTAATGCCCTCCAACGTGCTCAGATTGACCACAGGATATACATGACCCAAGTTTGTATCGGCAGTTTTCAAAAAGTCTTGCACAAAGACCGATTTGGCCTTGTAATCTATGGGGTTGAATTACATTCTGAAAAACTAGATTTTAGACTGTAAAGTTGGGTTATTTTCAAACAACTTTCAGAAAAAGCTGAAAAAAGCTCTAGGATAGGCTAAAAATAGCCGATTGAGGTAAAATTTTCCGAAAAAAAATCTGAGATGTGGGTTTTGTAGAGAATTGAATTCTAAGCAAACCCGGGTCGACAGAAATTAGAAAAAGTGAGTTTTAGCAAGGCGTGCAAAAGGTTTTCAGTCAAGAACTACAGGGGCTATAGAGGCTCTAGGGGCAATTTTTTTAGAGAAAATCTGAAACATGGGTTTTGTAGGCAATGGAATTCTAAGCCAACCCAACTGATTAGATTTTGGAAAAAATGAGTTTTAGGCCCACATGCAAAGAGATCTTCGGAAAAAAAAACAGTACTCCAGAATGGAGGCAGCAGGGCAATTTTCTCGAAAAAATCTAAGACATGGATTTTGTTGTTGTCGTTGAAATATATGAACCCAGATGATCTATTTCTGAAAATTTCATCGTTTACTTTGACATGCGAAGAATACCTTAGACGAGAATAGAAGAAATTAAGACAAAAGATAGAAGTTTTTGTGTTTCTGCTTCTGTAAAAATCGCCTACGCTTGAATTGGATTTGATGTAACCTGCATGCAAACAGAAAATGAAGTTTGTAATATTCTTCCTCTGAACATTCTGAACCTAGCGCTGTGAAGAACACTAAATTCTGACACCTATAGCACCTTCAAATCTTTATTTGCTCAAGAAAGGCGTGTTGTATCTCACTTGCGATGAAGAATAATGGACGCCTATGCCTTAATAAATAAAAATTTATCATCAAAGGCGTCTTAAATGCATACATAATCTTGAAAATGGTGCTAGCCTTATGATTGGACCTCCAACAACAACGCCTAGCTTGTAACTGGTCCTCAAAATAGTTAACTAATTGAAAAATACGCCCTAATTAGGGCGCCACCTCCAACACTTCAGTTAACATGTGCATGCAAAAAGAACTTAGTTACAAGCAAAAATAAGTCAAGAAGAAGTTGACTTGATAAGAGTTGAACTAAAGATCTAATTTCAATTAACTGTCTCCACCTTTAAAGGGCGCCACTTCTCTTGAGTTCAAAAAGTCAACCTTTGACTTTAGGCATCTCTTTCCAGATAGCCAATTTCTTGAAACTTTGGATTTGAAAACCTCACCGAAGCCCACATTCGATCACTGATTTTGATTGACTGACATGTCGGATTGACTGGCTAATAGTTTCCTTGAAGAGTAGGATCAAATCTGACAAGAGTCTCCTTGAGGCTGCAAACCAGTGTTCCACGGGGACACTCCCCCCAAATTCTAGCCGTCCCCCCGTCCCGAACGTTTCGGGGACTTGGAGACGGCAGGGAGACATCCCTCCGTCGTCCCGCCACCGCCATCGAGACGTGAGAAACATCAGGGAGACATGGGGGACGCCTGGACGTCTCCGAGACGCTCGAGGGACGCCTGGACTTGGGGACGCCCAGGCGTCCCTCGAGCGTCTCGGAGACGCCCAGGCGTCCCCCGTGCTGGGACGTCATGTAAAGTGTTTTTTTTTTTTAAATTCTTTTATTTTTATTGGTTTGTGTGCCTAGGGTCGAACCCTAAAGCCTTGTGGGACCCATCTAAAAGCCTCTAAATGAACTAAAACACTCTAATTGCTCATTTTTTTCCTCACATATGCATTTGATGTTTTGGAGCAGCTAGGTGAAGAAGAGGAAAACCAGTAAGAAAAGTGAGTGAAAGAGTGAGTTTGAGGTGCTGCAAGTGCAAGAGGGGTGAGAAGGAGAAAGAAGAAGAAGAGGAGGAGCATTCTACACCAATTTTGAAGGATTTTTCAAGCACAAGGTAGGGTTTTATGACTATTTTTTGAAGTTTTTAACTGTTTTTTCAATTTTTATTTTATTTTGTTTTCCAAGTTTTTAGATTCATTTTGAAAATGTAGTTTGATGTTTGAAATGGGCATTGAAATGAAAATCAAAACATGAATATGCATTTGCAGCCATGTCTATGAAATTATGATTAAAAAAAAAATCATAATTTCATATACATGGCTGCAAATGCATATTCATATTTTGAATTTTCATTTCAAAGCTCATTGTTTTTTTTTCCATCTTTCCATCAAGATTCATCATGAAGTTTTAAATTTTATTATTTTAGTTTCAAATTTGTTAAACTAAGCTGAAACTAGGCACTTATAGAATTTATTTTTTTACTGCAATGTCACAATGAGCTCTCATGACATCAACATGAGTGAGGATGAGGTCCATTCACATAGTGATACCGATCCTGAATATGCACTTGAGGATGAGGGGGGTGACCATGGGGCTGAGCATGAAGTCCAAACTAGTTCCATGGCAAGTGAAGCAAGTACTTTTGAGTACCCTTCTGCAGAATTGGCAAAGTATGCTAAGGGTCCTTTTGATCCCAAATCCCCTCTCAAACAATTTGCAACAAAAGATCTAAGCAGGCAAGCCCAAGGGGCAACATCTAGTGGCACAAGGAGGTGGAAGTGCAACTTTTGTGGTATTGGGTGGTATGGGAGAATCACTAGAGTGAATGCACACCTTCTTTTCATTAGAGGAAAAGGTGTGGGGATATGTGAGTTTTTGGCAAAACCAGAAAACATGAAATACAAAGTTGAAATAAATAAGTTATGGGGTGTTCTTAATGATACTCTAGCTGCACCTGTGCCTACTACTTTGCAGCATAGGACACATGTTCAGCATAGCCAGCCACAGAGATCCAACCGTACTTTGCAGACGAGAGTAGGAGGGACACTAGGTTCTTCTTCTAGTGCCTATGCAAGAGAGGGGAGGGGAAACGAAGATTGCAAAGTCAAACTCAAAGTAACCCCATAGCAGATTTGTTTAATGTGCAGCTCAAGGATGACATAGATGATGCCATTGGCAAGTTCTTCTTTGCCAATGGCATCCCGTTTCATGTTGCCCGATCTCCTTATTATAAGGAGATGATATCAATGGGGGCAAAGGGAGGACCATCATATGTGCCACTAGGTGAGACAAAATTGAGTACGATCTTGGATAAGAACTATTCCAAGATCAATTTGTTGATGGAGAAGATGAAGGAGTGTTGGGTTAAGACAGAATGCAGCATAGTCATGGATGGGTGGACGGACATTAGCCATCGTCCACTCATTAACATCATGGTTACATGTACTGAGGGCCCATATTTTCTTAAGGCAATTGATTGTTCAGGGCATCACAAAGATGCTGATTTTCAGTTTGAGGTTCTTAGGGATGCTATTGAGGAGGTTGGGCCACAAAATGTGGTGCAAGTTGTGACAGATGTTGCACATGTGTGCAAAGCTGCAGGGAGACTTGTTGAGGCTACTTACAGGCACATTTGGTGGACCCCATGTTGTGTGCATGCCATGAACAATGCACTCAAGGACATGGGAAAGATTGATTGGATTAGAGCAGTGGTTAATAATGCGAGAGATGTGCAGATGTTTATCTGCAACCACCACACATCACATGCACTCTTCAGGACCTTTGCTAAGAAGGAGTTCCTGAAACCTACTGATACGAGATATGCTTCCTATTTCATTCTCTTGGACAGAATGATTGAGTTGCAAGAGGCACTGCAACTCATGGTCATGACATCAGATTGGAGTAGGTGGGCCGAGTCTAAAACAGAGCAGGGGAAGAGGGTGAAGGATATGGTGAAGAGTGATGTGTTCTGGGGTGATGCAAAATATATTGTTGCCATCATTAAACCAGTTTTTTAGGTTATCAGGTATGGGGATGCGGATGCACCTAGCCTTGGAGAGGTGTATGAGTGCATCGATTCTATGCTTGATCAGATGAGGGCCGTTGTGCGAGAAAGGGACCCCGCATTAGCATTCTACCACGAACACATTCAGCCAATCATTCATAGGAGATAGGAGAAGCTCAACACTCCCTTGCACATGGCAGCCTATGCACTTAATCCTAAATGGTATTTGACTAGGCCTAGTAGAGTGACACCTATAGAGGATGCAAAGGTGAAGGCAGGGTTCTTCAGGTGCATTGAGAGGATGTACAATGATGTAGATGCCAATATGATTCGCACCGAGTGGACCAAATTTGCCACTCTTAGGGGTTATTCAGATGCAACCAGAATGGATATGCGAACTATGGCGCAGGAGGACCCAATTTTGTGGTGGACTTGCCATTGATCAGGACCTTTGACTACCACTCTAGCCATCCGATTGTTATCTCAGGTTTCTAGTTCTTCAGCTGCTAAGAGGAACTGGTCTACATATAGCTTCATCCACTCTCTTAAGAGGAACAGACTTACCTCTAGGAGAGCAAAGAAGCTTGTGGCGGTACATAGTGCTTTGTGTCTCATTGACCGCAAAACACTTTTGTACAAAGAGAGTCCAACAGCACGGTGGGATGTAGAGCCAGAGGAGCCAGAGGAGATTGATGAGGATGCTTCAGTTTCGGCTTCAGATGCAAGGCCGGTTGGTGTTAGTTTGGCAGAGCTTGAGCACGAGGATTCCAATAGTTCGAGTGATGAGGAGTTTGGAGATGATTAGAGGCCTCCCTTCACTACATTTTTGCATTTTGTACTTATTTTGATTATGATTCATATCAATGTATCATGCTACTCATTGCAATCATTTTTATGATATGATATTTTGATGTGACATGTCATATTTTCGATATTCATATAATAGAAATCTCAAATTCGACAATTTCATTTGTCAAATTTCAATATTTATTTACTTTGTCTTTTAGTAATAGTATTCAAGTATTCAAAATGTTAGTATTTGCAATTTTACTAATTTGCCAAAGTTTAATTTGAAATGTTATTCTTAAACATCTTTTTATAACTAGTTATTCAAGTACCATATGTATATCAACACCGCCCCCCCGCCGCCGTCCCCCCACCGTCCCCAAACTTAGACCCCTTGTCCCCCCGTCCCCGAGACGTGTCCCCTTCAGGAAACTCCGTGGAACACTACTGCAAACCCTAATTCAACCATCTGAGGCATCAAAATTCAGGGTGCGCTTTTGACCTGAGACTTAGAAAAAAATTTAATGCATTTTCATCATTTTCAAGGTGATTCTAACCTAACTTCATCTTACGTTTCCCGGTATTCGGCAAAACTTCAAAACTAGCTGATAGGCTCACTGCGAAGCTGGCTGGATACTGAACAAGAGCTCCTGGAGAGCACTTTTCTTAAAAACATCATCTAGTAGCTGAAAAACATGGGCCCCTGGCCTCCAAGGGCACTTTTCTTCACAGACTTGGCCATTTTTCAAACTAACTAAAAACCACTTAAACTCCCACTACAGGGTGCTGACAAGTCCTCTGACCCGGCTGAGGTATGCAACAGAAAGTTGGCACTGTCACAGACATGATGAGTATCTGAGCTGACCAAAACAACTAAGTTTGAGGCACCAAAACCTTGGGTGCCCTTGCCCTCCAGGGGCGCTTTTGCTATTTCTGGACATTTTTTAGCATGACTAAAACCCTATGTTTGACTCCTGATACCGACAATTCAGCAACTTAGATTCATCCGCTGACGGATGCGTTGCGAAGCCAGACCATGTCTGAGACAAACATCCTGGGTGTCATTTGATCAGAAACGTCCATCTGATGCTTCAAAAAGATGGGCCCCCCTGGCTCAAAGGCGCGCTTTTCACTCCAGTGTTCATCTCCCTCATTTCGCGTTCAATCTCCCTTTTCAGGTGCTAGACAGATCTGTCGGACTAGCTGGCTGGCTCATCATGAAGCTGACAGGATTCCGAAGAAGTTCTTTTGGAAGTGACAAGTCTCAAAAAGTTGATCTAGGCCTCCAAAATCAAGGGCACCCCTGGCTAAGAGAGGTGCTTTTGCTCCAGAGAAAATTTCAACATTTTCACCTCGACGAAAATCCCCTCTGAAACGAAACATCATTTTGGACATATCTTGCCATAGAAACTTCAACGAAGCGTTTTAAGCTTAGATCTCGACACCTGGTGCCTAGCCATCTGCCATTGTTGACCTCGAAGATGTTAACTTTTCACTAGGAAAAGCGAAAACTACCCACCAAACTTAAACTGAGTTTTAACTGAATTTGACTTCACCATTATGATCGTGAAGCAAAATAAGCTAATCAAAACAATTTTCAGTCAATTTTGACAAGTTTCAATTTTTAGGGTTTTTTAAACTAAAAAAGGGGTCCAAAAACCCTAATTTTCATTTTTTTCAAATTTTGCTAGCGTCTTCCTGGCATCACACTGACTCAAAGTCCATACTTGATTTGCCCATAAACTATGTTTTGACATCATTTTAACAAGGTTTAGACCATTTTAAGCAAAATGCCTTAATGAAGCAAAAAATTTGGTTTGGGTGAACAGGTCCCAGCCGACATAACATTGCATGACACAGTTGAATTACTTTTGGAATCCGACAAGTTATCGTTTTGAAAATATGAATTGCATCCAATTAGGCCGACCTAATTGATGCGTGCAGATATATCAGGTATATATATAAGACGGTTTGAAGAAGAAACAAAAGGCAAATGAAGAAGTGTGAATGCGAATACATGCATGTATGTGTTGATAAGCGAAGTGTGCGAATAGAAGGGTAAGGTTTAGTTTGTTGTTATGTGAGCGAATACTCTGAGCATCAAAGGAACTGAATCTTCACTTGTGGTGTATTTTCATCAGTTCAAACTCTGGCGGTTAGCCATTTTGTTTCCATAATTTTTGTAGGCAATGAGCCTCCATGTCTGGACAATGAGTCCTTGTAAGCAGTGAGCTTTTGTATCTAACAATGAGCCTTTTTTGTAACCGGTATTGATATAACAATATATTGTGAGCTAATCCTCACCGTGGTTTTTCCCTCATTGGGTTTTCCGCATAAAAATCTGATGTTCTTGTGTTTTGGAATTTCATGTTTTATTCTTGCTCATATTTGTTCCTTGCAGTAAAGTAATTAAAGGTGTTTGTTCAATAAGTTTTTAGAAGATACCGATTCAAACCGCCCCCCCCCCCCTCTTGGTATCTTGAATATTCAACAGACTAAGGACTTGATAGTAATGCCATCTGAGTTCAATTTGTTAGTGTTTGTAGCTTAGGGAGATATTTTCTCCTAAGTAAAAATTAAATAATTAATAAGGCAAGTCGGCCTTAATCACAAATTATACTATTTCTTAAAAGGAGGCTGACCCAAGTGAAGAGTCACTTTGCTTGTGAAGAGTCTCCTTGCATTGTATATATAGAAGGAGATTATCATCCATTTGATCATCAAGTCTTTCACATTTTCTACAAAGCAGAAATTCGCCCTTCAGCAGCAGATTACCATCTTGGAGAAGCAGATCGACTTCAAGGAGAATATTTATCTTTGCATCAAAGAATAGGTGCTATTATCCATTGTATTAATTCACCCTTGCGAAGGGTCTAATTGTAAAGCAGATTTCTGCTCTTATTCTGCACTTTCTGATATATGAGAGATATATTGTTGTTTGGTTTTTCTCCCTCGAGTAGGAGGGTTTTCCCAATATAAATTATGTGTTCTTTGCTCACTATGTTAAATTTTCTGCTTATTCATTTCTGATCCTAAAACTAACACAATTTCACCGCGTAGGTCAGGTTATTAGATACCTTCGAAACTAAGTAGGTCTTTGGTCATTAGTTGCATCTTTTGGGTAAGTTAACCTAGTTGAATCAAGCTTGGTTTTCCCTTAAAGAAAATGATAAGAGTTTTGTAATATTCATATATCAACGTTTTAGTCATTATTTATTATTACTATCAAATTGATGAGTTAATCAATTTCGTCATTTCGATATATGTCTATAGAGGTATATGTATATGTATTACAATATGTGTATTAAGATCAAATAGCTTTATTGTTTTAATATATATATGGAGGTATGTATATCTGTGTATATATGTATATATTTATACATGAGAATATATGGGTATATGTATATACAATTCGATGGGAATCGATATCAATATCTATATGTATAAATATATATGTATGTAAGTATTTATATATATGTGAATATATATATATATATATATATAATTCAAAGAATTTAATTTGAAGCTCATCAAGAGGCAAGAGCCTCAATCGAAGGCTTAAGATATTGGCTCATTCATTGGGCTTTAAAACCATATTATAGACCTCTTAAAGAGGCCGCATATCTAAGCTAAATAATAGCTAATCAAACTTTTATGAAATGCAAGCAAAGTCTCCAGTAATAAAGCCATGAAGTGGCTATAATAAAAGCCTTAAATAGGCGTGGAAAATGTCTTCCAACTCGGGCATATTATGAAGCGTTAGCCTTAGTGGAACAGCCACTATTGTAATCTTTAAAATCTGCATTTAAGTATTAATACATGCATGACTATTTCAAAAATTGTGTGCCTATACAAGGGCATTATAATCTGCAATGAAAACAAATGCAACTAGCCACAAAGTGGCGTGAGATGATGATGTTATAAAGGTTCTTAAACTAGCAATAAAACTGATTTCAATTGGAAAGAGTTGAGCTTCTTCAACAGGGCGACTAAGTCAAAGTTTCTATACTGTTTTGTTTGCCATTAACCATGGTAGTTAAAAAGAAGTTTAAATGTCTATTCTTAAGGCAATTCCATTGACCTTGTTATGTGTTTTACCCAGCCACATCGTGGCAAATGCAAACTGATTTATCAAAGCCAATTGAGCCACAATTTAAATGTGGCTGTTATGAAGGCATTAAGCATCTTAGAAGCTTCTGATTTTTGTTTTAAATCAGCCACATGAGGGGCGCATAGAGTGAAGTCATTTAAAGCTTTCAAAACTGAAAATTAGATGTTTGAAAAACTGTTGTAAGCCGTGGCATTATAGAGGAGGAATCGAGCCTCTTAAAGAGGCAGTTTCAAACAGAAATATGGTTATGCAAGCATAAATATGGCACCATACTGTGCAGTAGTGGAAGGAATTTAATTGGAGTAGGTTTTGCTTATTTAAACCAATAGTTTTTACTTTGTTTTGGTTGCTGCTGGGCATTGTGAAGGAGGCGTAGAGTCTGAGTGTATTATTCTCAAGCATTTACAGTTTGTATTATCAGTTATAGAAGTGATAACAGCATAGTATAGGTATTATTATCTCTTTCAAGCAGTTGATTGTTGGACTGAAAGAGGAGGATAGTGCATTGGCAAGTTAGAGGATTCAAGAGGGAGCTATTCGCAGCCAATAGTTGGAATTTACAGGCATGTCTTACTTTGTTTTAAAACTTGTTATCTTCTTATCAAAGAGCTTATTATGAGAGTGCTAAACATATTAAAAGAAAGAGATTCTTATTATTATCTAAGATAATGAGATTACGTAGTCTGAAAATATGAAACTTAATAATAGTGTTTTATTATTATCATCACGAAGGATGAGAGCGAATAGTTACTTTTACTTTATCTTTTATATAGACCATTGTATATGAATTCATAATGAATAATATGGATCAAATGCTAGGGAAATAGCAAGATTGAATATGTATTTTCTTAAAAGAGTCAAATAAGAGTGAATAGTGTGTTATGCTGTTGTGTAATGAGAATTCGGGGTTGAGCATGAAATTCAGTTGCTCGGAATCTTGATGATATTACATATCCTATACCCCATCATTTATTATGATAATTTGTGAGCCAAACCTTATGGCTTGTTATTAGGAGTTTGAACTTGAGTATGAGGAAGTAATCCTCTATTTGGCTTAAATGATATTATTTCCATGCTTGTATGACGTAATGTCAATATTTTCTGTATGACCATGTGTATGTCAAGATGATGGCATAGTGTCATCAAAATCTGTCTAATAAGCCTAAGAATAGGTGAGATGGTAAACCTTATGGTTTGTGATAGGACTTGAATTAGAGGTAGTAGCCTAGACCCTAGATGTTATAGAAACGTAATAGGGAAATTCATTGTCCAAGATGTTATATCAATCCAGTTATTTTGAGCACCTTAGTGGGTAAGCATTTATGAATGTAAAATTTTTGATATTAGAACCAATTGGTCGATAGTATGTTTTAACCTTAGGTCAGATAAGTTTTCCAAGTCGAGTAGGGTAGGTGAATGAAGGACCCCGCTCATAAGTAGCAGTTGAATATATTTCAAATACTTTGGCCAAAGTGAGTGCAAGAGTCTCTGCTTGCACTTGTCGATTCATTGTGTTCCGGATACTTAACTAATCAGAGTTTTCATTCATAGTTGGAAGGTATCCATAGTTGTTTGACAGTATTGGTTAAATAGGGCACAATACTAGAGCTTAGATGGCAATTACTAGAGGGTTCTTAACTATACTCTCCATTGAAGGGTAGGGCCACTTCCAGTTAGGAAGGTGTGTGGGGGACTGCAAGTCTACGGTTAGAGGTAAAGCACCTAGGTGATGCTCTCCCTCTTAGAGATGACATGCCAAGTCTTGTGAGACAAAAAGTATCCAGATATGGGATCTTTGCCCTTGTTCCTTAAATGTTAAATGTTATATGTTATTTAACTGCAATCATTCATGTGGAAATTGTAAAAGGAAAAGTTGTTTATTCTTTTCAGTTTGAAAAGTGAAATGAGTTTATTATGTTATGCTTATGTTATCTGTTATGCAGTTGTAATTTTGATTATGGAAAGAAAAAAATTTATGTCCTATTTTTATGGAATGGATACTTTTTACTTCATGGTTAAAATTCCTAGTAATTTCCTTGTTATAAGGTTGTGGTTGTTACATTTAAAATTTTACACAAGGGGAAGAAGAAACCTAGATCCTACCAAATTTGTCTTCCCATGTTTTTAGCAAGCATCATCAAGCAAAATATCTCTTTCGTCCATCCCCAAACTTTGCTTAAGTAATCTTTCCTTTGGACAAAGAATCCCTAAACTGCAAAATTGACAGCAACACAAATGAAGCTACAGCTTGTCTGCTACCATGGACGAAATATAATTGGTCCTCTTGCTCTCCAAGAACAACATTCACTTCCTCAAGGATCCATAAAGAATTATCCATGTTCAATGGCAACGGTTCACAACATCTAGAAGAACACATCCCAACTTTCATCACAACGTGCATAATCTTAGGACTACGAGTATTTCATGAAACTGTAGGTGTTCAATTTTTTGTGAAGACCCTAGTTGAAGGAGCTACAAAATGGTTTCATCACCTCACTCCTGGTTGCATCACAAGTTGGGATCTCATGCATGAAAAGTTTCTAACATGAGTCAAACCAGTAGAAGATGGGAATCTCTTATTTAGTCAATTGACAAGCTCCAAGAAGACTCACAATGAAACCATGTGGGAGTTTGTAGCTTGTTTCAATCATCTTGCTCAAAGATTAGATAACACTTTAAAGCCATCTCCATAGATTCTTCTAAGTTGCTTTATGAATGCTCTACCTTCCAAGATCACTTTCTTTCCCAAGTTGGGTGAAGTAGCAACACTTGATGCAACTCAAATAGGGGCAACAAAGCTAGAAGATTATATGCTTTCTACTAGAGAAATAAAAAGAGAATCAAGTCAACATCTTCCTATTGATCCAAAAAGAGATGGTGTAATCCACAAGCTTTCTTATGAAAAGATGAAGTTTGTTTCAAAAAATTACTACTGTTCTTTTCACGATATATATGATCATGATACAAATCAATGCCCAGAAGCACAATGAATGTTACAATTGATTTCTTGGTTTGAAGACAACAATCAAAACAACTCTATAGTGGGTTTTGTCCAAGACAAAATGTCATGTCCTCGAAATAGAACACTAAAATTACTAAGCATTGAAATACAAATACATAAATACAATACATATTAAAACATAAATACAAATATTAACAATTTAGTATTATTAAAATAATAATAATATAATATTATAAATATTAATAAATATATGTAAAATATAAATCTTAACAACTTGATATTATTATTATTATAATTATTATAATATAATACATATTATAAATAAATATATATAAAGAAAATGTAAAAATAAATATTAAAATAAACATTGGTATAAAATATATAAGTAAGCAGCAATTTAATTACTATGTCAAATGAGCATCGATTAAGTGAAAACAGCAACTAAGAAATGCAGCAACCATTATCATTAAAAGCAGCAGCAAATTAATAAAAGGTTGAAACGGTTAGTATTTGAAAGGGGACAGCAGACAGTCCTAGATTATAAAATAGCGATTAAATGAAGGCTTTAAAAAGAGAACAAATAAAGTTACTAAGGAGGATCACTAGGAAGAATAAAGGCAGCACTTGAGGAGGGACGTGTCTCCTAAAACAAAGTTGAACCGTTGTGTCCCTTCATCATGGGATATATGAGGAGGGACATTTCAAAAGGAGGGGGGAGGGAAAAAAAATAATATCGGGAGATATATAAGAAACAATGTGGAAATTTTAGGAATCAGAATATATCAAACAGAAAAATAGAGCAGCAGATTTCTATTCATGAGGAGTGTATGGGCAAATCTGGATAGAGAGTAGAATATCATTTGGAACTTGAGATGATCCAATGAGAGGAATATGAAGGCAAAGGATAACTCGACAAAAGGGGAGTAGGATCCATATAATTACATATAAAGTGATTATTGGAAGATTGAAATCAACTAGAAGGGTGTGTATATATATATATATATATAATATGCACATAGATCAGACAACAAGGCGATTGGAGCAGATCAAATTTCATTATTTGCACTCAAAGGCAGAATCAATAGTTATTACAATTACTGCTATGAATATAGACATCTTATGTGTTAATGGACACTGTGGGAAAGAATTAGGGTTATCCCAAAAGGGGACATTACAAGTGGTATTAGAGCATAATCCTACCATCCTGTGGAAGAAAGTTAAAACAAGAAGGATCCATTGAAGATTATATATCTAAATTTCGAAGGCTATCAGTAGTGGGACACCACCCAAGCAAAAAGGAAAGGAGCACTTTCATGGAAAGAAGAATGCAAGGAACCACACCACGACCAAGAGGAACTGAGGAAGGACTTTGCCATGAGGGAATGTACGGAAACTGGGGCACCATTGCAATCAAAAGACCTTACAAGGATATTGCAAAGGAAGACAACAATGAAGTCCTCTTCTAGATATGCCACCCAAGAGGGGACAAGATGAGCCCACTTGACCCAAGGGGGTACTTGCCTCTAGGGTATCCGAGGGTACTGCCTTTGGGTCTAGAGGAGTTGAGCCACCAGGCCAATGAAGTTCTCTTCTAGATATTCCGCCCAAGAGGAGACAAGATGAGCCCACTTGGGCCAAGGGGGTACTTGCCTATGGGGTATCCGAGGGTACTGCCTTTGGGTCTAGAGGAGTTGAGCCACCAAGACAATGAGGCCCTCTTCTAGATACGCCACCCAGGAAGGGACAAGATGAGCCCACTTGGGCCAAGGGGGTACTTGCCTTTGGGGTATCCAAGGGTACTGCCTTTGGGTCTAGAGGAGTTGAGCCACCAGGACAATGAGGTCCTCTTCTAGATACGCCACCTGGGTGGGGGACGTAATGAGCCCTCGTGGGCCAAGGGGGTACTTGCCTCTGGGGTATCCGAGGGTACTGCCTTTGGGTCTAGAGGAGGTGAGCCGCTAGGACAATAAGGTCCTCTTCTAGATACGCCACCCAGGAGGGGACAAAATGAGCCCACTTGGGCCAAGGGGGTACTTGCCTCTGGGGTATCTAAAGGTACTTTAATTTTGGGTTCATGTGAAGCTCATCATTGTGTTTACTTTATGCTAAAAAAATTATGAAATGTTAATATTGTCTGTTAAAATGCTTGGGGTTGGGAGGCACTAACAAATTAACTATCTAAAACTGAATTATTATTAGTATTCAAATGTAGTAATGAAGAGTTGTAACTATTGAAGTGGAAAGGTGTGACTCCCTCAAATTTGTGATACAAAAGGGAGCAGTATTCTTACAAATCTCAGTTGTGATTGCTTGAGGACAAGCAATCTTGGGCGGGGTGGACTGTCATGTCCTCGAAATAGAACACTGAAATTACTAAGCATTGAAATACAAATACATAAATACAATACATATTAAAACATAAATACAAATATTGACGATTTAGTATTATTAAAATAATAATAATATAATATTATAAATATTAATAAATATATATAAAATATAAATCTTAACAACTTGATATTATTATTATTATTATAATATAGTACATATTATAAATAAATATATATAAAGAAAATGTAAAAATAAATATTAAAATAAACATTGGTATAAAATATGTAAGTAAGCAGCAATTTAATTACTATGTCAAATGAGCATTGAGTGAAAACAGCAACTAAGAAACGCAGTGACCATTATCATTAAAAGCAGCAGCAAATTAATAAAAGGTTGCAACAGTCAGTATTTGAAAGGGGACAGCAGACAGTCCTAGATTATAAAATAGCGATTAAATGAAGGCTTTAAAAAGAGAACAAATAAAGTTACTAAGGAGGATCACTAGGAAGAATAAAGGCAGCACTTGAGGAGGGACGTGTCTCCTAAAACAAAGTTGAGCCGTTGTGTCCCTTCCTCCATCATGGGATATATGAGGAGGGACATTTCAAAAGGAAGGGGGAGGAAAAAAAAATAATATCGGGAGATATATAAGAAACAAGAAGGAAATTTTAGGAATCAGAATATATCAGACAGAAAAATAAAGAGCAGCAGATTTATATTCATGAGGAGTGTATGGGCAAATCTGGATAGAGAGTAGAATATCATTTGGAACTTGAGATGATCCAATGAGAGGAATATGAAGGCAAAGGATAAATCGACAAAAGGGGAGTAAGCTCCATATAATTACATATAAAGATATGCATTCATATAAAGTGATTATTGGAAGATTGAAATCAACTAGAAGGGTATATATATACAATGCACATAGATCGGACAACAAGGCGATTGGAGCAGATCAAATTTCATTATTTGCACTCAAAGGCAGAATCAGTAGTTATTACAATTACTGCTGTGAATATAGACATCTTATGTGTTAATGGACATTGTGGGAAAGAATTAGGGTTATCCCAAAAGGGGAAATTACACAAAATTGCACATGCAACCGGCAGCAAGATCATTTATTCATAGTCTTGAATCATGCCCAAAATCAGAAAATTGAAGACTAGAAGCTAAAAGGAAAATAAAAAGTAACTAAGGAGTATGAACTCTCTTTATCTGAAGGCATTCTAGAAGGGGAGTCAATTGTTTATATCCTAAACTACATGGTGAAAACCAAAGTTCAAATTTCTCAATTGGAATTCTTTCAAAGCTAGTCTAGACAATTGGAAAGAATTGTCAGTTTTGTTAAAGGCAAGGTGAAGACAACTCATGGTTCTCAAAATCTATCACACGCGTGCTGAAATAAATTTACAACATATGGCCCTGATTGAAGAAGATGTCCAAAGCGTTGAATCAGAAGAACATGAACAAGATCAAAATGAACTCATTTTATCATTTGAGGGATTCTTTGATGAACCTGCAGTTGATGAAACAATTGATAAGACAATGAGTTTGAATCAATCTTTTGATCTACAATTTGAAGATGATGCAGCCTTGGAAGCTTACATCATGTCTAAAGCAACCATAGAAAATCCTCTACCAGAGTTTGGCACATTCATGCAGCACCTAGAAAGTGGATCATCTCTTGAGAATATTGTAATCCTTCTCTCTTCATCACTAGCCTCACCAAGGAATCAAGGTGAAGAAACGAGATTTGAAAATTCAAGATTAAGATGAATTAATGATAGAAGGAGAAATATTAGAAATGGAAATAATGTACGCAAAAGATGAAGAAATGGTTGATATTATAAAAGATCAAATTCATGAAGATGATCCAGCTAAACATGAAATGCAGAATCCCATTGAAGATGAAATAAAAGATAAAAATATGGATGACAAACTTCCAAGAACTAAAGAGGACTTAATTCATTCACGTGAAGACAATGTAGGGATAGAAATGACTATGATAGAAAATTCTTGTAATTGAATTTTTGAAGACATGTCATGCAACCCATATGTTTTGATGTGGGCGATTGGTTGGACCCAAAATCAGATTGGGATTTTCTAGACATAGAAAGTGAGGAAGGATATCAAAGTCAAAATGCAACTATGGAATTAGGGAGGCAAGGCACAAGGATATTTGTGAAACAATTATAGCCTTTCCCAAGTCCTAGTGTCACAGAAAGCTTCGTGATTGAATTTGGGCAGGTAATAGAGGAAAACTATCAAGCAACATATGTGCATATTACGATTCCAATGGATATAATGTTGCCTAAAGATATTCTAGGGTATCTCAAAAAAAAGCAAAGCACTTACATCTCTTGAAAAGATTGTTGCACATGGAGGAGGAAAAGCCGCAACCTATGTTTATC
Organism: Sequoiadendron giganteum; assembly: GCA_007115665.2. Classification (NCBI taxonomy): domain Eukaryota; kingdom Viridiplantae; phylum Streptophyta; class Pinopsida; order Cupressales; family Cupressaceae; genus Sequoiadendron; species Sequoiadendron giganteum. Next base: position 13,527,889 of record VCHN02000014.1, read on the forward strand.
AATCCTTTCGTCATGAACTTCTCCTTACATGATCGTGTTTATCAACCTAAACCATGGTTTTTCATCAAACCATCCATAAGGATTCCAAGCCAAGATTTGCTAGTTGATTTCCCACTTCTTTGAAGATGCTATTTCTCTTAAGCCTATCAATGGTTTTGTTTAGACCAGTATGTATTTTTTTGTTAGCACGTAGGTAAGTATTGTATTTCTTTCATGATGTCATAATATTTTATTCCCATCTCATGATGTGTTTATTTATTTGTTTCACTTTAGATGCTTTATTTATGTTGCAATAAAATTTCAACTCAACTATATCACCTAATGGATAATGGCACTAGTATTTATAGTCACCGAAAATTCTCAAAGTTTTCCTATAACCCAAGTATGTCTCATGTTCCTTAACAAGAGCCACTATCGGTACCCAAATTCACTACCCCTTAAAAACTTTGATTAATTATTTGTAGCCAAATGTCATAACATTCTTATCACATCAATGTCAACTATGTTATCTTTCCTATCAAAGTGATTAAGTCCTTAGGTGCTAGTATGTCTTGGTCTACTAACGATGTAGGCAATTTTCTTGTCATGAAGGTTGCTATCAAGCTATGAATCCTAAAAGAGGTTTGTTGGTGTTTCAATTCGCACCTCTAGTATGTGAATTAGAAACGGACAGCTATGCACAGATAAACTGCTCTTCGAATTAGGAGGGGAAGCTCCCTCTTTGCTAATGTTGCTTAAAGAAACTAAACTAATCTAATTTGCCAATCTTTTTGTTCAGCTAAGAGCACAAGGTTATAAAACTCAAGCGTCGTAGCTAAGATTTTCTCTTTTGAATTTCAACTACGACTAAGCCTACTCTAATGACGTTTCTAATTACTCAATTAAACGCAGAGCTTGAGAATTAGAAATGGACAAGGAATGATTCTTGAACACAAATACTTAAACAAACTTTCTCCCAACACACCTCTACTGAAATTTCAATGCAAGTTGAAGTAGAGATCATATAAGCATAACATATAAAACGGAAATCTGAGACATTATATCACGGCAAAGTAGGCACAAGACTTTATTTCTCAAATCTCAAGAACAAAAGATTACACTTTTGGGACAGCTAGATTGTCGCAAAATAGGCATAGATTTTTGCGATCAACCAAAATACATTGACACAAGACACATGAACTAAACAATATCTTGCAGCTAAAGGAGGCATGCAAGCTTGCTCTTACACTAAGTGAACATGAAACTGAACAACAACTTGCAAGCAAAATAGGCTCAGCAATTTGCTATCACAATAACCATTCTTGAACAACATTGAATAACAATTAGAAGGCACTAGGAGGCTCAGCATTTTGTTATCACAAGCATCATTAAAAATAAATGGGCAAGGCTGCCCTTATTTATACACAAGTAGAGGAGTAGGGAACCCTAAAATCTCCTTGCTTTTACAACTAAGACTTGCCAACATGCAAGCTTTATTTCTAAAACTAAAACAAGATAAGCATCTAACAACGTATGAAAGCCTAAAAACAAGGAAAGTGCCAACTATTACATCTTGATCCTTTCTTCTTCAAAGAATGGATGAATTGAGACAAGAATAGAAAGAAAACGAGAAGAAAGTTGGGAGAAAGTTGTTGTTTTAAATCTCAACCACATCTACCAAAAAGTGGGAAACTGCCTCTTTAACAGGTGCATTGATACTATTTATAGCTAAATTCCGCTTTTCTAGGATTTCTTTGCCTTCAGCAATTGAACTTAGGAAATCTTTGACATCTTCAGCTTTTTATCAAATCTTGCTAATCTTGGCAGCTCTGCAACAGGAGTGATGACCTTTTATAAATATATCCCCTTACTTCAACATATCTTTCGCAGATTTTATATTCTTGATACTTCTTCTGATTTTTCAATGGAAGTGTATTGTACAGCACTTCTCAACATCATTTTTTTTCAGATAATCATGATACAACACTTGTTTGGCTCTGAATTCGATGGGATAGTATTCCATGCTGAAAAACTTGAAGATTGACTATAAACTTGACTATGCTCGGACAAGCTCAACACAAATACTAAAAATAACTTGCTGATTTTTCTTCTTCAAAATGACAATTTTTTCAAAAATAATCGGAGATATGGGTTTTGTGTAGAATCTCGTTGCAAAGAGGACCCAAATTGTTTGTTTTGAAAAATGTTAATGGCTGGTCGAAAAAGCAGCAAACCCTAATTTTTTTGGATTTTCCCGAAAAAAGCTAAGAGCTAGGTTTTGTCGAGAATTACGTTTGAGAAGGACCCAGATGATCAGATTCTGAAAATACTGAAGATTTCGAGGACATGCGTGAAAAAAGCAATTTCTTGAAAACTTGAAAATTTTCCAAAGTTGTAGAGAATCGAAAATCAAGCTGACCTAGGTTGATGGAAATTGAAAAAAATGACCCCCTTATTCTAAAAATTGATGCCCTGGAAACTTAAATCCTGAAAAAGCGAGCCTCTGTGTGAGCTGATCTGAAAAACATGAAGAACTCTGAAAAAGAACCACATTTTGCCCTTCAAATCTTGACTTGAAGAAAATTATTTGTTTTCTCTTCTCTTGCTCCAACCTGCAAAAAGTGAATAATGAATGCAAAGGCCTTCTTAAATAGGTTTTGAGGAAGAAAAACTCTTTATTCTCTGCTTTAAAACTTTTGAAGCCAATCTTGAGCCAGATTCATTGAATGTGGTCACTTTTTGATTAATGTATGATGAAAATTGAAAATCTCTAAGGCATGAAAACTTGGACGTCCTTCTTGGCAGACTTAGCCATTTTCTTGAAATTTTCAACAATGCTTGATTTTATCCTCTGTTTGATCCTTGATCCTAGGAGCTCGGTGAATCCTATGAACTGGCGAATGATCTCCTCGCGAAGCTAGATTGAATCTAAGAAGATTATCCTAGAGGCATTTTCTGATAAAAACTTCATCTGACCCCTCAAAAAGTTGGGTGCCTATTGGTGTGTGTTTTTAATACCCACCGAACACAGAATAAAAATGCCCAAGGACACTTTATCCTCTCTTGAAAAGTTAATGCGTATGCTAAAAAGATTATGCAATAACTCCAATGTTTCTTTAGTCAGGTCATGACATGTGGATAAGACCAGTGGGCGTTGTGATTTGCTGGTAATCACAGGGGACTTACGTTATAGTTTATTTGCAAGTTAAGGACTTAGACGATTTTGACATTGAGGCTCTTTCCATCGGGTATTTCAAATTTTCCAAAAAAAGGCAAAAATATGAGGGTTTAGAGGTCTAAGCTATGCCTAAGAACTCAAGAGACGGCAGTGACTAGATGAAACTGGAATAACCACACTTTGTTTCGCCTCCTTAGGACAACTACGCAAAGCGGCTGCAATCTTCAATGGAGGTGATAATGATTTTCATGTTTGAATTAACAATTATCCAAACGGAAGTTAAGCATTCACAACTTAATAGCCCAGGCTAACTTTGCACATTGAATACAAATCATCTATTCAACAAAAGTATGAGCTTAATCTCATCAACCATTGCTATTAGATCTATCATTCACTAACAAACATTCAAATAAAATACTAGTTTAACTTTACTCTAAATGTTGGAGGAGAAGATGTAAACCTTGCACACTATTTGAAAACAAAAGTGGTTCTAAGCAAATCATGCACTAGAGCTTTTATTAACGGAAATAGTCTATTGCAACAATCTCATACTACTCACTTCACAAATTGAAAATGAGAGTACGCAAGTTTATATAGAGTTCTAAGAAATGAATAAATGGCCCAAATTAAAATGAGCCAACGGCCAAGATTAAAACAAATAAACCCTAATTAGGGTTTTCCAAAATAACATCAGTAGACTATGAGTTGACAAGGTGAGTTGGCGCCTGGAGCTATTTTCAAGGAATTACATCCCTATCCCCTCGAGTTGTTGTGTATTCAATGAATCTAGACACGATTGAGGCAACCTCCTCCATAGTGACCTGTGGGAGTATTCCGATCCTGAACTCCAATCCGTCCACACTTTCGGCACATCTGACAAAGATGTCCTCCCATTCTGGCTCAGTCTTCACAAAAGATTCCCCTATGTCTAGGAAGTTCGCCATTTTGGCCCAGTTTTGCTTCAAGATAGGCCCAGTGATAGCAAAGAAGCTTTCCTGTACCTTACCCTTCAAAGCCTCCAGCTGCAAGTCGTTCTCCCGTATGACCTCCTTGTCCAGGATGTCGACAACCATGTTGAGGACCTTGGTCTAGACTTCTCTAATCTGCTCTTCCACTTTGAGCCCATCAGCCTTTACTCTTTCCAAGACCTCTCCTCGTGTCGTCAAAGCCCAATACCAGGTGTGGAAATCGTAAGTTGATCCCACTGCAATGATGCCTCCATCTATCAGTTCCTGCTTGGGAAACCCTTTCAGAATCCTAAGGCAAGGAATTATTCTTTCCTGTACATCCGGAAGGCCATCCCACATTTCTGCCAAGGCAGCTAGTCTAGAAAGTAATGAAGTGGCCTAACCATAGACCAAGGTCAACCTCTCCATGAACGCATCAGCTTTTGTGCCTTTGACCACTATCCACTCTTTAGCCTCTTTGGCCGTGACCCTGTCTTCTTCTATATCCCTCGTTGCCTCCTGTGAAGAGTTCGGGAGAAGGGGAGCTACCGTGTTATCTTGATCAAGTGGCTTGATCAGATGCTGGATGTACTCTTTTAGGCGCTCAATCTCCTGTTGGCACTCTTTCCTCTTCGCCACCTCCTTCGCCAACCTCGACTTGATGGACACTGAATTGTCCAAATCTTCAACTTCCTAGCCCTTTGTGGTTGGACCCAAGTCGATGGTAGTGACAGTGTATTCATGTGGGGCTATGTCTTCCTATGGCTTGTCCGCTGTCGGCACTGCAATCTGTACGGTTCGGTTGCCGGCCTCATCCCTCTGTGTGGTTGAGAACTTCTTAGCCGGCTTCTTGACTGAAGTTTGTGTAAGTCTAGCCAAGAAGTCTGCAGCATCATCCTCTTCCTGTTCTTCCACTGGCACCTATATTTTCATCCTTTCTTTTAACCAGTCTAGGATTGTGAGTTGTTCCATGCCATCCTCTTCCTGTACACCTTCTCTATCGGGAGCGTCCAAAATTCCTCCAAGGGCTGAGATCATTCCCTCCTAAAAGTCATCATTTTCGGTGCCTATATCATCATCAAACCCCAGCATTTCTGTGTCTGTGGGAGACGGCGGTGCCTCATCATCCAGCTGAGGCTCTATATTTTCTTCGGGAATCAGTGAGGGATCCCTAATGTCGGCTAATGAAGCATCAACGGTAGCTAGAACCTCATCGATGTTTCTAAATGTGGCAGAGCGTGAAGGCTCTACCCTTGTTTGTTTCTGAACCGGCTCTTTACCTACAGCTATCTCCTTCCTTTTCCTGGAAGTAGTGGCTTCTATCATGTCTACGCCCTGGGATGCTTCTGCATTCGAAGAGTAGGATTCCATCTTGCTCAACCTGTCATAGGTCAGTGTCACCTTCATCCGCCTTAGTTCCTGGATCTGCCGGTTGACCCACCATTGTGTGTACTTGACAACTAGTCTCATCAAGGTGTTCAAGTCGGCATGTTCGGGTTCTGACCATCTGACAGCAGGCAGGGGCAAGCTCTCATCAAAGCACAGTTGTACTTGCTTTCCATCATCCTCCAGCTGATCAGGCACTCGACGAAGCTTGGTCGTCCTAATCAAGCTAACAGGCAGTCTGGACCACATTCTCCGTCTGACTTCGAACTCATCTGCAACGTCTGCCCAGAAGTCCTCTAATTCAACCCTTTGCCTACACCTTCTCCCATGCACAGTCTTGATATGATGGTGTGGGTCAAAGTTGTCCCTAGACTAATAAGTGGTGAAGGGGTAATGTTGTATTTCAAGCCTGGCACTCTTAGCTACCTGCGCTGACGAACATGTCTCCAGCATGTTCCCTATGAAAAAGGGAAAAGTGATTGCCGCCTTCTGCTTCGTCCTTTGGAAACTCTGATACTCCTCCAACTGTCTCAACACTTCAAGCAGGACCATCTTGTTCGTAGGAAAGATAGGCAATCGGTATGGATTCCCAATGAATCCCTGGATTCTGATATATGTATACCTCGGATACTGGATGAACCAAGATCCGTATTTGCCTATAAGACTTTTGGCCTCATGAGTTAGCCGTTGGTGCGTTCCTCCTTGAAGTATCCTCGTTATGTACATGAGGAAGGCATCGTGTGCTCATTTGAAGTGGGTCTTCTCACTCAACTGTAGTTGTGGATAGCAGTCGTAGGACTTCAGTTCATTTTCCCCATTGCCAACTATGCCTTTGCAGATCAAGCCTGCATACCTATACGTCCTAGCCAACATGTAGATGACGTAGGAGCTCATATAGAATGTTTTGGTCTTCTCCAGGTTGACCAGCTGCTCGTGGAGATTGTTGCTTATCATGCGCGACCAGTTGAACATTTTTACACCCTCCATGATGTCCTCAATAAAATAGTACATCCAAGTCTCGAAAGGTGCTCCCAAAGGATTGCCAACTATTTTGTTCAACAGGACAATAATATCCCCGTAATCCTCCTTGAAGTCTGTGCGCAACAGCCTTTTAGGCATCTTCTTGGCAGAAGCTCTCGGTTTATCCAGCCATTACTTATTAATGTTGGCAGCACAGAGATCAAGCTTTTCATCATACAATCTCTTCGCATCCTCCTTAGTTTTGTAAGCGGTCTTGTGATATGTGGGGATGTCAAAAGCTTCTTGTATGGCTAACTCTCTGAGATGAGCCAGTATCCTCCCATCAGGTGCAACAATTTGCCTTCCTTGAGCGTCATAGTGAAGGGCGCACTCTACCATCAGCTCAACACATTCAATCGCAGGTGGGAATCCGACAGCTTGAACAATTTCGTTTCTCATCATTCTTCTGGCAATAGGCGTCGGTAAGAATCCGTCGTGCCCGTACATCCTTTGTTTGAATTCCTTGAGGTCGATGTGCCCAAGGTTGGTGTCCATAATATTCTTCCATTTTGACTTTATCTTGGACTCCGGCTGCGACCCCTTGCTGGCGAACTTCATTTGCACTTGTCTGGACGGCTCTCCCTGGTTGGTCATCAACCTGCAAGTTCAAAAATAACTAGCATTAATACGAGAACTTTCAAAAATCTGGTTATTTCGGGATGTTATTTGATAAAATCGCACTTTCAGCTTGTTTAAAATAAATTTATGTGAAAAGGCAAGCTGAAAGTGAAGAAATTTGCTAAGTACTGGACAAATCTTGCCCGAAATGAGTGAAGAAGATTAGAAAAGAGTAGGGAAGTGTTGCCAATTAATTTCCAAACCTCCAATAATGTCCTCTGGCTGCAAACAAATTATAACTTCTGAAAATTTGACAAAAGAGTGTGCCAATCTGCTGAGAAGTGCGACTTTCAGCAAAGAAATAATGTATTTCTTCCTAAAAATCACGTCCTTGTATAAAATTACTTCTTCCACTGAAGAAGAATAACATTACCCTCAGTATTTCCCTCTCCGAAAATTACTTCTTGCAGATTTGAGAGAACAAACTTCTTCTCAGTCGAATTTGTGAAGAATGAGTTGCCGAAACTCATTTTATGGCTGAGAAATAGCAATTGCTTTCTTTTCTCTCCATTCTCTCAATTTTAGAAACATTTTCTTTTCCTTGATTGGCAAGTTTCCAATTCTTTTCGGAATCATTAAGGCAAGTTTCCAATTTTTACCATGGCGCCACCTCTGTCTGAAATCTTCAGATTTCTTTCTCTTTAAAATTTGCCTAAGTGTTGAACACTTAAAGTTATTGGAAAATATTAATTTAATCATTAAAATTGATTTTCCAACATGTTTAATCATTGAATCGTGGCAAATTTAATTTTACCTAAGGCGAAATGATTATTCTTCCAAGCAATCTCTCATTTTCTCCAGACTTCGAATATTTTAATTAAAATTCCCTGAGTGTCAGGAAATAATTAAAAATATTAGATATTAAAATTCCAAACCCGTTTAAAATTAATACTTGGCCAAATTTGTCTGTCTGTGGCGAATTATTTAATTCTCCAATCATTTGTCTAGCCAAAATGTGCTTCATGAATTCTTTGTCAATTTTCAACTCTCCGGGCAGACTTCTAGCTTCTCTAGACGTTCAGACTTAGCCAAAAACTTCATTTTCTCTCTCCTTCTGGGTTGGCCGGACTTGGAGATTCCTCTGCCATTTTGCAATTTTATCTATGCCTTAGGAACTAGTTCAAGCCGAGTTGGGTGGACTTTATGCTTGCCTTTCCAGACATTCTTCATTTTGTGCCTTAGAATTTTGTTCCGTCATGCCGAGGAGTGAATTTTATGCCAGCTTGATCCCTTCTCTCTCTAGGCATATTTTATTTTTCCATGCCTTAGAAAAATTTCATCATCATAAGTTGGGCGGACTGCACACTCTTCCTTTCCATTGGCGCATTTTAGTCTTGCTTTGTCCAAGGGCGGACTTCAAGTCTTGTCTTGCCATTGGCGCATTTTAGTCTTGCTTTGTCCAAGGGCGGACTTCATGTCTTGTCTTGCCATTCACTTGGCTTGGGCGGACTTTGCATCTCACTTGTCCAAGGGCGGACTTGGAGGTTACTCATTCCATTTACCTCTTCCAAGGGCGGACTTCAATCTTACTTGTCCAAGGGCGGACTTCAACCTCTCTCAAGACATAGCAGACTTGGCACCTCATCAAGCCATGGGCGGACTTGAAGGCTTGTCTTTCCATCCACTTCTCTTATGGTGGACTTCAACCTCTCTCCTTCCAAGAGCGGACTTGACCCTTCATCAAGCTATGGCGGACTTGGAGGCTCCTTGTGCCATGGCGGACTTCATGCCTGGCTTGCCAGTGCCTGCCTTTGGCTTGCCAAAGGCAAGGGCGGACTTCATGCCTCCTTCAACCATTCCTTCATGGGCGCACTTCACCAAACTTAGCCATTTTTGCCAGTTTTTACCATTTACTTTGATTTTCATGTTGATTTCTGGAGGCGTGTTGACTTCATGCTTAGTGGGACCTTAAAATAGAAACTTTTCCCAAAATAGAAAACTTTCCAAAAATAGAAACTTTCTAAAAATAGAAAAAAGCAAAAAGCATCCCTAAAAACTAGGAACTCCAAAATGGCCTAAAAATGCCAAAAAGCAAAAAAGCAAAAAGCAAAAAAAGCAGAATCCCTAAAAAATAGGAAGTGTCAGAAATGACCAAAAGCACAGGCGATCCTCGTCTTCTGGACCCTCCGAGCCCTTCCATGGCGTTTAGGCACACAAATGGGTTCAAAGTCTCAACTTGGCCGGACTAACTCTCAAAAATTACTCAAATTCCGAACTCCAAACTGCTACGCGGAGAGCGAAACCAAAAACTTAGGGGTCCCCATTTGCAATGGGGCGATGTGTGAAATAGGTCACAACAGCGCCCCTGGCTACCTAGGGGGCCCAAGCTTACCAGTGTTAGCCATTTTCACATTTTTCCATTTTCTTGCTTGTTTACCCCTCCTTCAGATGATTTTATGATTCTGGGAGTTAGATTGACCCGATTGACTGGTTGACTGTTCCGCTAAGTAGCTTGTCTAAATCTGAGATCTTTCTTGAGATGCCAAGCCCTAATTATTGAATCTGACACTTCAATTGTTTAGGTGCCTATCTCCTCCAGGGGCGCCCAAGATTCCAAACTTAAAAAAATTCTTGAGATCTTCATTTTGCTTTTGGTTTCATCCCTTTGTTCTGTCTTTAATATCTGGTGACTGCCAATTCCGATGAATTTGTTGATGGTTGCATTGGAGAGCTGCTTCGACACTGAAGAAGACATGCTGGAGACTGCAACTACAAATTTGATGTTTTAGACCTTCAAATCCTTGGGCGCCTATCTCCTTCTAGGGCGCCTAGAATTCCAAACTTAGCCATTTTTTGATGATTTCTATGATTTGCACTCTGCTTCTCTATTGAAACCTCTCTGTTCGATCTTGAATTTTGGATGACTGATTGATCTGATGACTGTGTGGATGGATTCATTGCGGAGCTGAGAGGATTATGAGCAACATTGTCTCAAATGAGCAAACCCTAATTCCATCATTTGCCCTCTTGAAAAGTTGGGCGCCTATCTCCTTTTGGGGCGCCCATGACTGGCAGTGTTAGTCTTTATTTTGCAAATTTCAGCTTTTCCCTTCATTCTTCACGTCTGTTGTTGCCTTGATTGTTGAAGATGAAAAGTTTTCTAAGGCACAAAATCCAAGATGCCTTTATTGGGCAGGGCTCCTGGATTTCCCAGAGTTAGCCAAAATTTTGCATTTTTTAAGATTCTTCCACCTCCATTCTCCATTCTTCGTCCCTCGACCATCCGTTGCAGCTTCTTGATCTGAGCAATGCCTGAGACTCTGAATCTGACACCTAGCAGTTGATTGACCTCCATTAATGACCTTGGAGCTCCTAAAAGAAACAAAATAGACCCACTAATCTTTCGATGATTCTAACTGGACCAACCTGATGAGGAAGTATTTTTGACCAATCAAAATCAGTTTGAACCCTAAGCCAAGATTGAGGATCAATTAAAGCAAATTAAAGACAACCAAAAAATCAAAGCCCTTGATTCAGATGGACACCCAAAATGAGAGGCAAAAATGTAAAGAAAGTATTATTTTATCATTATTTTCAAAGAATGAGGATAGAATTGCTTTCAAAGGAAATATTTTTATTACTTTTTAAGCTTTGAGAAGCTACAATTGGAAGGCTATAATTATGTGTCATTTACATTTTACAATGTAATGAGAGTCGATGCTAAACTTATGCTCCAAAACTTGTCATTCAAGTTCTAAGTTAAATTAGATTGTTTAAGTGTTTGTGTAAAGAATACAAAGTTGAAAGCTTGTTTATGCTATCAAGATTTCCATTCAAGTCCAATCCCAAATGTTCTAACCTTTCAAAGAAGAATCCAATTAATAAGAAGATCTATGTTAACTTTGTGTGGAATTGGTGTTTGAATCCATGCAATAGCTCTGAATGTTTTGTAATAATTAATTGTCTTCATCCATTCATCTTCTTCTAAGCATTGTAATTTCCATGTGTTCTCTTTTCAAATCAAATGGCTACACCCAATTGTGGAAAGCACAGCTCAATCTCAGAGAAATATACACTACAAGGGCTTTCACCTCATAATTCGCCTTCTTAGGTCTACAATAACTCGCCTCCTTAGGTCTGCAACATAGTTACAAGACTCGGACTCGCCTCGGACTCGGCAAGCCGATTTTTGACTCGGACTCGGACTCGGAGCCTAGACTCGCCCAAGACTCAGCAAAGACTCGGCAAATAGAAAAACCCTTGAAATTTAGAGATTTTTAAGGATTTAAAGCTTGTTTCATGCACCCTTTAGTGAATAAACCTCAAATACACAATAACATCATGAAATAGAAACTACTATGATCCTATACACAAACATATATCGATCACATAAGTATAAACGCAAATTTTAGCTGAAGGAAATAACACATTCAGATATATAAATATTGTCAAATGTATACAAAACTCATGGAATATGAAATCCATGGCATCAAAACAAATATCAAAACTAAAAAAATAAGTCTATGGCTCAGAAGAGCTTGCATTACTCATCCCAATATCACGACAAGTCATGCGCTAGTGTCTAAGTTAGGTCCTAGATGATGATGTAGCCATGATATTTGCTTGTGTCTCAATGATTGGTGTGTATATTCAAGTGAGGATTTTATTATTAAAATTTTATTGAAGCCTTCAAGACTGCATGTTTTGTTGTCTAATGTATGAATTTTGAAACAAGATAATCCTTGATTATGGCTTTGACTGTGAAAGATGCAAAGATTTGCAACAGGGGATATGTATTTTGTAGGTTTTTATGATCATGATTCATCATTGGCCTATAACATGCTTAGACCTATAGTTTGATGAGGGTTTGGGGGAAACGCCCCAACGGGGTCAAGGGGCAGCGCCCCCAGCGGGGTCGAGGGGCAGCGCCCCTCGCAGGGTCCCGAGGCAGCGCCCTGGGCGCGCTCCCTGTCGCGATACAGGGCGGGGTCGAGGGGCGGAGCCCCCGCCACCAAGCCCAAATGAAGACCTTCAAAACCACACAAACCTTCATGGCGCACACCATTTATTTAAAAAATTTGAAAAAAAAAGAATGCAATTTTAAAAAAAAAAAATTTAATCAAAATGGCCGAGTTAGGGACGACTCTGGAGAGTCCCGAGTCTACGGAGTGAGTGATCACGGTAAAGTACCGAGTCTCTGGGTAGACTAGATCTAGCTAAATTAGAATGGAATGCGACTTTTACAATGCTTTTACAATGATTATTCCAAGTTTATGAAATTTGAATTCATGCATACATTAACAAATTTATGCATTAAAACTGAAACTTAAAGTGACAAATCAGAACATGAGAGAGGAGAGAAGAAGTGCAAACAAATTGGTAACGGAGTTCGTCACAAACGTGACTACGTCTCCGGGTCCACTCCAATAGAGAGACCGATCCGATTATACTCCAAAACAGTTACAATTGAGACAGCATCATCCCCTTCAAGCACATCGATAGCACAGCATAACTTCGACGTACAGGAACAATTACAATCATCTCCCGAGCATTCTCTCGTTCTCCACCTGGACTTGGAAAATCAAGGCCTACACCCCTCTTTTTATACAAAAAGTTTGCCTAATTAGGCCTAACCACTCAATTAATTGCATAACCTCCCTGATTAGCTCGTATCAGGTCTAATTTAGCTTCTGCAATCTTTTGGTTTCAGGTGGTTTAGGGGGTTTTGTTTGTTTTGGCCTTATTTGGCCATTTGGTTAAAGTTTCGGTTTCAAACCTTTAACAAAATCAACAGTCGCCTAAAATATATAACTGCCGCGTGGCCCAACGGTGGCTATTCATTTTACTTGGATGGAGGTCGGCGGTTCCAAACCCGCCGGCCTCCGTTTTGTTTGCAACACCGCTCAACATATAGAACAAAACAAACTGCGGCCACACATATTATAGAGTACTACTGCCGGTGCAACGGTCAAACCCACGCGCATTGAGCCGGATATCGCGGGTTCAAAACCCGTCGGGTATTTTTGGTAAAACAAACAAACATCTTACCCATCCGCCGAACAAGTGACAGGCCACATGGCACGCCAAGGAGGTGCCAGTGGCAAAACCTGATTCGACGGGCGTGCTGACTGGATGCCGATGTGGACGCTGACGGGAACAGTGACTGTACTTGCTGACTCAGACGATGACGTGGATGATGACTATGCACTGCATGATGATGTGTGCCACTTCGGTGTACGGACGGACACGTGTCACGATCTGATTGGTCCGTACAATGCCGAGTCACCTGTCACGTGTCAGGCTAAATGCGTCCATATTGATCCGTTGACACGTCAGTATGATGACGTCATCATCTGTCCCTTCAAGTTGACTGAAGTTTGACTACTTCTAACTCGAGCATACGACATCGGATTTTGACGAAACGAACGCCGTCGGAATCGTCTCGACGAGCTCTTCGCGATGACGCCAACTTCGAAAACTTTTGATGACATCATTTTTTTTTTGCTTCCTGGATGCCCTTTGATCCCAGTTTGACCCAAGGTTTGACTGGTCATAACTTGTGCAAACGGACTCCTTTTCGCTCCGTTCAAGTTGCGTTGGAATCAGGATGTCGAGCTCTTTCTGATGGTGCTGATTTTGGAGAGAAATTAGACACTTCAATTTTCACTAAAAATATCCACCTATCACTAGGACTCATTTAGGGTCACCCGCCTCGGGACTCACGAGTACTCGCCGAGTTTGGGCGAGTCTTGTAACACTGGGACTCTGCGATAATTGGCCTTCAAGGTCTTCCCTTAGGTCTGCAATAATTCACCTCCTTAGTGGGAATGATATTAAATGAAGAATGCTTAGTCAAATTTGATCAAATCTTCCCTAAACCCGCTCTGATACCATATTAATTTTTCAGATCAGAAATGAAAAGTAAGCAAAAGAAACAACAGAGACAACACAGCAATTTATCCTGGGAAAACCCTTCACAAGGGAAAAACCCAACAGCAAATTATTCTCTTATAAATCAGATAATAGTGCAGAACTAGCACACTGAATCAGGCCCTAGAAAGGCCGAATATCATACAATAGACCAGCACTTGAAGATAGTGTGAAATTCTTAGTCACAAAGAATATAAACTCTTCTTGAATTTGAATCTGCTCCTTGAGTGAGAATCTGCTCCTTAAGTGATAGGCAACCGAATTGAGATGGAATAAATTGATTGAATAAAGTGGAGGCTCCATCACCAATATATAGAAGACATAGGCGAGCTCTCCTCTTGAGCCAACCTAGACAATATAATATTTGTTTTATAATAGAAAGGCCAACTTGCCTTAAATAAATTATTCTTAGGAAATACCTCCCGCCGCTACAAAACACTAACACTGAAGGATCTCTATTTTAATCCTTGGATAGTATTCTTGTTTATGTTTTAGATGTCGTAAATTGAGAAAATTCATTGATGAGAATAGAAATTCTTCAAAGTCTCATGCTCTAGCCTTTGAGATCAAAAACAAATAGGTCGTTTGCTTATTTATTTTATCCTTATGCAAAACCCCAAACACTAGATTGTGTAATGTTCATATTAGCAAACTTATTTTCATTTTAGATTTTAGAGTAAATTAAATCAGGGCCACTACGAATTTGATGAGAGATTTTCCTCATTCACTGTTGTTTTTTAACGAAAGAAACAAATTAAAATGCCAACAAGTAAAAAGCATAAAATCTGCATTTAGCTAATAATCAGCTTTAACTAATACATAAACATTGTTAAATCAACTTTTTTTTTAAATAGAATTCTTCAATCTCTCCCCAATCTAACTCTATCTAAAAAATAATAATAAAAAAGTTGAAAAGATTATTGATCAAACATGCCACTGTTATCCTCACAATAATGGGTTCAGACCAGATTAGTTCTAATAAGCCTAAAGTCCTTTTGGTCTCCCCCTCTAGTAGAAAGTATAAAGCTCAATTTTGATAGAGCAGCCAAGGAGACCCAAATTTGACTGATGACAGTAGAGAATTCAGAGTCAGACATCATAATTGCCACTCAATCTTGATTTATGTTATATAGCTAAGGTTATGGCCATGCTTAAATGCCTTACAAATTACAATTGTGAGGCAATGGAAAAAATCCTATTGTTAACGGGGATTGGAAGATAATTATCAATGCTGTGAATGTGGGTAGTGTGGACTCTTGGAAGTTAAAGACCAACATTGATGAAGCCAAAATGGTTAGCTAATGAGTTCAATTGCATTATTTTTCAGCATATTAGAAGGTAATGGGGTAGCAGACTAAACAACTAATAAAGGTGTTGATCTCGTTGCTATGGATATAGTTCCAAATAAATCATAGTCTATGTTACCGATCCGGCCCCTAGACAGCCCAAGTCCCAACCTAATCTGGCTCAGGTTTAGGGTTCGGATCCTATCCCTTGTGGGTTCAAGTAGGGTCTCGCCCACAGTCTGTGGGTCCATCCTAGACGAACCTAACCTAACCCAAGGGAATTTAGGCGGATTTTGTGGAAAACAGGCAAATTTCACCTTTTTCATTTTTATTTTTATTTCTTTTTGACTTTTTTAATTCTAAAAAGTGCCATTCGCCCCCCAAACCCTAAAATGATGTGTGCCATGAAGGTTTGTGTGGCTTTGAAGATCTTAAATTTAGGTTTTATTGTGAATGCAAAATGATGTATGCCATGAAGTTTTGTGTGGTTTTGGAGGTCTTAATTTGGGTTTGGTGACAAGGGCTCCGCCCCTTGACCCCGCCTTGTATCACAACAGGGACCACACCAAGGACACTGCCCCCAGACCCCGTGAAGAGCACTGCACCTCGACCCTGCTGGGGGCATTGGCCCTAGATCCCCATGAGGGACGCTGCCCGTAGACCCCCATGAGGGGCCAGCATCCTCAACCCTGTTGGGGGCATTGTCCCCAAACTCCCATTGAATTCATTTGATTTGTCAAGTACTCTCCAAGTCCAAGTTTCCAAGTTTTCCTACAAGTCTTCATCTATAATATCATCATCCAATTGGACAATCTTCCCTAATGTTACTTGGTGCTTACCTACAAGGAGAAATATAGCAATGTAGTTGATTTTAATATATAATGAGAATGATGAAGGAGCTAAAAACCAAGAACGAAAGTAAGGAATTGTGGTGCACCGAGTGCAAGGTGGAAGGTCACAAAAACAAACTATCCAGAGAAATTATTTTGTGACATCTACCAAGTAATGGGACATTCCATCAAGGAATGCCCATACAATTTGAAGACAAGAAGCACACAAGTGCTCTTCACTCAAGGGGAACAATCAACCCCTCCAACCACACCCCCGAAAGAATAAAACAATAGCACCAATGCATCTCCTGGCAAATACCAAAACGGTAGGGGGAATAACAATCGGTTCAATAATAGTGGACCAAGGAGTAGAATCCAATATGATGCAAAGGGAAGACAGATGATCCAGTGCAGAAAACATAATGAATAGGGTCACTCCGCCAAAGAATGCCAAAGTAACCAAAAAAAACAAGGATGTTGTGTAAGTGGTGTGGACTGGATGATCATGACACTAACTGCCCGAAACAAAGAGGCATCATCATGTTGTACATGGAGGAACAAGATGGGGAAGTGCTGGCAATTACAAAAGGACAAATGAAGAAGGAAATATACCCAGATCCTCACACAAAAATGGAACGATTACAAGAAGCCAAAGCCAAAGTAGAGCAAGCGATGGAAAAAGAACGAAGAACCTCCCACAAAACTACAAATACCTCATTGCGGTCAGATTCTAAAAGGAACATCGTACAGTGGATGCTACAGACGGCCATACCAATCAAAGTGACAGACCTTCTCCAAACAATGGCACAACTAGTAGTGGAAATCACAAAAATGGTTGGTGACAATTGCAGTCGATAACACGAAGGCTGTTGAAAAGGAATGATAGTGGAGCTGCCACTCGAAGGTGAATAAGTCATCGACCCAATGTTGCTGACAGTGAACATAGGGAAGAAGTCGGCTATCATACAGATGGAGATCAAGGGAAAGAGCCTAACAAACACTATTGTCGACGAAGGATCGGGAGTCAACGTACTACCCAAAGATACATGGAAGTGCCTCAAGAAGCCAACACTCTAGCCACCGACATTTCAATTGGTGGGCACTAATCTGCATGGCATCAAGCCATTGGGAACATTGATGGCACAGAAGGTGACAATTGGGACCCAACCATTCCTATTGAACTTTGTGGTTATTCCAATGGAGAAAAAGGCGTAGGATGCATTACTTGAGAGAGGATGGTTGATTGCAACCAAGGCAAACCATAACTAGAAATGAAATGCACTCTCCATAAAAACGAGAGGAAGGGTGTGATTGATGTAATGCCCAAAATTTTTTTTTTTGCTACATTAAGACATTTTGTAAAAGTGGTTAAAGTCTTGTAAAAAAATGTCGTCAAAAGTCACTTTTTTTGCTTCATTAAGGCATTTTTTAAATGTGGTAAAAGTATTGTAAAAAAATGCCCCTATCAAGGAGGGGTGGCTGGGTTTTCGTGACAGTTTATTTTTTGCCTCATTCGGAAATTCACCAAACTCTCCATCAGCCCAATTCCAGTTCCCAAAAAATTAGTCAGATGCAGTGTTAGGGGCTAGCAGAGGGTATCATACATCTCAGATTTGATCAGGCTTGCCAGATTGACTACCTTTCAGTCTCTGTTATTCACTAATTGGCGAGAAACGATGCCCGAACAAGGGTCACCAGCTTTTGGCGGAGACACACAAAACAGAGAAGGTAAAATGTTGAAAATCTCTAAAAAATGGTTAAGTCTAGAAAGGTTGGGCGCCCTAGCTAGCCAGGTGCGCCCAAGTATTCATGCCTTAGAAAGTTTTCTGACCTTGGCATTCCTTCTTCCATTTTAGTCTCTGACAACAACTTTGAGAGTTTGCAATCACAATCAAATGACGTCGGATGCCGATATGAAGTTGGGGATCACTTCAACAGTGGTCATATATGAACTTGCCATGGTCAAATAGGTTTTATCAGTTGGCAATGCCAATTTTCCAGATCGTCAAAGTCAGTAGCATGCTTTGTCGGAAGCAAAAACAAGCAAAATTTGAAAAAAGCGAAAAAATGGCTAACAGTGGGGAGCCTAGGCGCCCTTGTCCAATCAGCACTCCCAAGTTTTCATGCCTTAACCATTTCTCTGCTTTCGTCATGCATTTTTCAAAACGGGTCTTCACACGCATGTTCTTTTTTGCCCTATAAAAGAGGAATTCACCATTGCACATGCAAACAAAGTCAGATTTTTGCATGCAAAGTTTCTATCTTCATGCATGGGCTCCAAAATTATAGGGTTTTACATGCAAAGTGCTTTTTCATCTCCAAACTCTATCCAAGAAAGCTTTAAGCATTCATTTTTCATATTTTACAGGTTGGCATCCGGAGGAAGAAAGGTAGAATTTTCTTCTCATCAAGATTTGGAGGCTCAAACGAAGTGTTTTTTCAGTGTTCTTCATCGATTCGAGATTGGGAAGCACAAAAGTACGCTTTTTCATGGTCTGATTTTTTAGGGCATCACATTTCAGAAACAGGTGGTCAGCTTTTTCAATTTTCATCGATCTGGGTCCATCTGCTTTTTGCTCCCCTTGAAGATTGGGAAATTTTAAAATCTGCTTTTTCGGCCCTATTTTTTAGGAGATTTGCTTTTTCAAGGAAAAAATCAACCTTTTCAAAATTTGACGATCTAGGTCTCTTCAGGACGTAATTGTTTACAAAACCCAAACCTTAGCTTTTTTTGTTTTTTTTGGAGAAAAATCAGCAATCTATTTTTAGCAGTTGGTGCAAAACTTTTCCGAACATAGGCGTGTTTATAGTCAAAATTCAAGATTTTCATCATACAATACTCTTCCATTGAAAATCAGGAGAAGCGTCAGAAGCATAAAACTGCAGAAGAAATAGAGGAATGTCAAAGAATGTCGCGAGGTACAAAATAAAAGGTATGCTGAAGCAAGAGGATATATTTATAAAAGTTCATCACTTCAATTGCAGAGCCCCCAAAATTATCAATGAGTGAGTCACCTTTTGGGACAACAATGTTTTCTAAGAATAGAACTCAAAAAAGAAGCAATTAACTTTATGCCTTTTCCAAGTTAAACTCGTTCTCATTCGTGCATATCTATTCTTTGTGAAATATCAAATGTATAGTGGAGCTTTTCTTGCTTTTAAATCAGTTAACCAATTTTAGCAAGTGGTTAGTTGTTAGTTATCTTTTGTTTAGTCTTAGAAATAAAACTTGCATGTTGGCAAGTCTAATTGTTAAAAACAAGGAGATTTTAGGGTTCCATACTCCTTGTTTGTGTATAAATAAGGGCAGCTTTGCCCATTTCTTTTCAACCGTTATTGAGATAACAAATTGTTGAGCCTACTTTTTCCACAACTTTGTTATTCAATGTTTATTCACTTTGTGTAAGAGTGAGTTTGCATGTCTACCTTTCGCTACAAATCCTTGTTCAGTTTATGTGTCAAGTGCAATCTGGTGTTTGATCGCTTATTATAAGCCTATCTTTGCTACAATCTGTTGTCCCAGACATGTAATTGCTATTGGAATTTGGAGAAGGAAATCTCATGCCTATTTTGCTCTAATCT
This sequence comes from Sequoiadendron giganteum, assembly GCA_007115665.2. Lineage (NCBI taxonomy): Eukaryota > Viridiplantae > Streptophyta > Pinopsida > Cupressales > Cupressaceae > Sequoiadendron > Sequoiadendron giganteum. The sequence goes on from VCHN02000014.1 coordinate 13,547,585, forward strand.
ACTATCTCAATCTCTTTCAATATCTTGTTTTATGCGTTTTGCTTGCATAATCTTTATTTCAGCTTACATCTTATAAGTACAATGAGTCTTCGGGTGTGATTTGGGAGTGAGTTTATTTAAGCTTTTGTGTTATCAAATCATTCCTTGTTTACTTTTAATTCTCAAGCGTTGAGTTTAATTGAGTTGTAGCCTTGGTATGGTGGAGAATCAAGCCCTTATTAAGAAGGAGTCTCAGTATCAGTGATCCTCTTTAATGCATTTCTCTTTGAGAGAGATTTGAGGTGCAAGCCCTTGTTAATGCATTTCTCTTTTGGGATTTGAGGTGAAAGCCCTTGTTTCCACCCTCTAGGAGAGCCATGGTGGATGTCATGTGTGTGACTCCATGACAGCATCACGAGAGAGAGTCTGTGATGATTTTCTTGTACTTGTGTTTCACCCTCTGGGAGAGCCATGGTGAACGTCTTATTTTGAAGAGGAGGGTTTGTGTTTTTTGCATAGTCGAGGCAATCCCATCAAAGAAACACTTTATTTTGGAGTTTGGAGCTTATAAGGGCATTCGAGCCAAATATGAAAATACTTTAGCAATGGTTTCATTACAAGATTTGTTTACAGAGGAGAAAATAAGGGAATTCATCATCAAAATAAACAACAAAATATCAATATTATAGAAAGATAAAATGGTTGGGTTAGTTATCCTATAGATTGTCTTTGGCCTTGCAAACATTAAAAACCTTCTATTATATTTTATTCTATAAATTATAGACACCATGACTTTAGTGTACAACATGTAAAGTAATTTTGCCACCTTTTACCAACATTTTTACAATTTTATAAATTAATATTAAGATTATGTTGCTCATAAGAATAAATACTTTTTAAATTGATTTTTCAACTTTAAATAAAGTTGAATTACATATGTTGGGATAGTTAAGAAGACGATGAGAAAATATGTTACAATAACTAAACTAAACAAAAAAATAGTATAAAATTTATAAATACTTTATAAATTAAATAAAATAAGCTAGAAAGAAACTACTTTAGGGTGTCATTTTGGAAATTCGTGACCTCGATAAGATCATTGATTTTAATATTCATAGGGGAACAATTTTTGCAACCCGTAACTTATTAAAATGCAAGGCAAACTTTAGGTATGTTGCAATCCCTTGACATAAAGAAAACTAATGTTGGGTAATTATAAACCTTATAAGTGCAATCATGGTAGTCATTGGTGTAAATCTTTACGGGATTAAAAAGGATTGTGTCTTGGGTAGCAAACTTCCTAACTTCTCTATCCTTCCCTCTCTACTTCTTTACCCTCATCTCCAATTCATTCCAAAAACAACACTTCCTATACAACTTTAGCTTTTCATTTTTCTCTGTGTTTGGATTATTTTATCTATCCTAATAAAATAATTTAATAAATTTTTAATAAAAAAAAAAATTGTTTTGTGTTATAAAATCCAAACAATGATATATATCCATTAGTTTATTTATTAATATTCCATTCTTTATAGTCCATGCCCCTATCATTTAAAGAATGATAGCCTTTTCATACTTGGGAGGCTTCTTTAGAAAACTTTAACCATGCATTAAAATGACTTGGGCCCACCAAAGAAAAACGAAGCCACCTTCTCGCCAACCCGCAATAGCTAACTCGTGCACACTTATGGATCGCGATATTGTGGGCAACGGTTTGGACCAATGACTACCATGATTGCACTTATAAGGTTTATAATTACCCAACATTAGTTTTCTTTATGTCAAGGGATTGCAACATACCTAAAGTTTGCCTTGCATTTTAATAAGTTACGAGTTGCAAAAATTGTTCCCCTATGAATATTAAAATCAATGATCTTACTGAGGTCACGAATTTCCATAAATTAAACATATAATCATACTAAAATTTATAGACATTCATGTATTCATATTATTAGAATCCTTGTCTATGATTGTCTGTTTTGCAAGTGGATGACCTTGCACACCTTGGTCTATGTCATACCCTGGTGTTTGTTGTCTGTTTGTGTCATTTGTACGCCCAATGATGATTCGAGCAACACTTATTAGTACCTTGGCAAATATTGAAGGATTCTAACATGCATTTCTTTTTCCAAGAAGGGTTACAGTTAGAGTTAAAAATAGAAAACCTTAGCTATGACAAGAAGAGTTTTATAACCTTGTGCTCTCAGCTGAGAACAAAAAAGATCGGCAGTAGTTTAGCATTTCTTTTTAAGCATCGTTAGCGAAGAGGGAGCTTCCCCTCCTAATTTGAAGAGCAGTTTTACATGCATTACTATCCATTTCTAATCCACATTCCAAAGGTGTGAATTGAAACGCAAACAATTGACTTGAAAAATCAAGTAGTAAGCGAGGAGATGGCATTGTTTGATTTGGACTCAAAAGGAGCCGAATCAAGAATAGGTGAAGAAAGAAGATTTATGGAACCAAATGATGAAGGCATCCTTGACCTCCAACATTGCTCGGAGGACGAAACAAGCTCACTCAATGGACTTTTCCACTAGAAAATGGAAGACTGTGAAGTGTTCCAGCATGATTGCAATATGTTTCCATTCGGGGAGATTGAAGGAGAAGAAGAGGACAAAGCCTCAACAAGTAAGACATTTCCTCCAAAGTATCAAAAATACAAGGAGGGAGTGCCAAGGTGGATGACACGCCAGCCATACTTTTGAACAAGACAAGGTGATCAAGTACTAAAGGTGTGAATTGAAACGCAAACAATTGACTTGAAAAATCAAGTAGTAAGCGAGGAGATGGCATTGTTTGATTTGGACTCAAAAGGAGCCGAATCAAGAATAGGTGAAGAAAGAAGATTTATGGAACCAAATGATGAAGGCATCCTTGACCTCCAACATTGCTCGGAGGACGAAACAAGCTCACTCAATGGACTTTTCCACTGGCAATTAGAAGACTATGAAATGTTCCAGTAGGATTGTAATATGCTGCAAATTGGGGAGATTGAAGGAGAAGAAGAGGACAAAGCCTCAACAAGTAAGACATTTCCTCCAAAGTATCAAAAATACAAGGAGGGAGTAGCCAAGGTGGATGACACGCCAGCTCATACTTTTGAACAAGACAAGGTGATCAAGTACGAAGAACTGAGGATGAAGAAGGTGAACTTAGGAGAAGAGAATAGCCCACGAATGATCCTAGTCGAAGATGACTAGAATTCAGTGTTGAAGGCGGCAACATTCAAGATCTTCACGAAATACAAGGATGCCTTTGCATGGACGTACAAAAACTTGAAAGGCGTACCTCCAAAACTATGTGTACATAGGATTCCCTTGGTATCAAGAGCACAACCTATATGGAAGAGGCCCTACCAAATGAACAAAAATTATGCTACAAAGGTACAAGAGGAAATCAAAAAAATGTTGGAAGCGAGAATAATCTTCAAGGTTGAAGTCAACGATTGGGTCTCTCCAATTGTCATATCATTGAAGAGAGAATCCGAACAAATTGAATTATGTGTGGATTTTCGAAGCCTAAATGCAATAACTATAAAAGACCCATTCCCAATCTCATTCACCAACTCCATACTAGAAGAGGTGGCTGGCCATGAAATTTATTCATTCATGGATGGATTCTCGAGTTATAATTAGATAAGCATAGTCAAGGAGGACAAATTGAAAACTACATTCGTGGTAGAAGACAGTGTATGCATACAACTAAATGTCGCTCGGTCTATGCAACGCTCCCGCAACTTTCCAAAGAATCATCCTACACATTTTTGACAAGATGTCAATGGGAAATTTTAAGGCATTCTTGGATGACTCGTCAATCTATAGTGACAAAGACACGCATCTAAAGGCTCTCCAAGAATGTATGGAATAGTGAAAGGTGGCGCAATTGGCATTAAATTTGAAGAAGTGTCATTTCATGGTGCCTCAAGGAAAACTACTTGGACATAGTCTGCAAAGCCGGATTGAAGACCGACCTAGACAAAATACGAGTGATCATACAAATGGAACCACCTCAAAACATCACCAAAGAAAATTCATTCCTAGGTCATGTTAGTTACTACAAAAGATTTATCAAAAATTTTGCCCAGATATCCTACCCATTGGACGTACTCACAAGGAAGGGTCAACCATTCATGTCAACAAAAGACCAAGAGAAGACCTTCAATGAACTAAAGGTACGATTAATAACTTCGTCAATCCTTGCATATCCAGACTAGAGTAAGGAGTTCCACATACATGTCGACACATCAAACTACACGATCGGAGCGACATTGGCACAAGTGGGACCACAAGGGTTAGACCACCCAGTATTCTTCGCCAATCGATTACCATCAAAAGCAAAGAACTATAGTACAGTAGAGAGGGAAGCGCTTGGAATGGTCTATGTCGTATAGAAGTTCAAACATTAGTTGTTGGCAACCCCCTTCACATTTTACGTCAATCATCAAGCCCTTATGTACTCTCATGTCCCCATCTCCTAAGTCGTTCCAAAGGATCATTTGGTAGGTAAGAGGTGTTTCTTAACACCACAAGCTTAATATAATATTAATAATAATCTTAAATTTAAATCTAAAGTATTAATTAAATAACATTTAAATTTACTCTTATTGTGATCTAAGCCGACCACTTTAGGAAGGCGAATTTCTATGTTGACTGACCTCATTTGAGGAAGGTGTTAAGCATCATACTTATAATTGTTCCTTGGCCGATTGTTATCATGATGAATTTGGTTGTAGAACACCCATGCGAATCTGCTAAGGATGTAGCCCCTTGTCGATTCCAACACAGGTATAGGATGTTCCTCCAATCCTATGAATTCGTCTTAAGATTCAGTCATTCCACCATTCTAAGTTGTTGCTATCTTCATGCAAGTACTGGGAGGGAAGCGATTAAATCCTTTGTGGCCGAGCTCTCGCTCTGGCCACAAGCCATCCCCATCACCTCTCAGGCGCATCCATTACCAATCAAGGGAGCATCGAACAATTGAAGCTGCGAATATCTAAAGGTGCAATCTGGAGATTTATAGATCACTCATTTGCATATATCCGCCATTCACCTAAGCTTATCACGGCACTTTGCTTGTGCGGACTTGGAGTAAATCAAAAGAGCATAGAGCTTAAGTTGCCCCTAGTCTTCCACCAGTCGAGAAGCAGCCTTCCAATCGAAGCGGTTGTCAGGATATCCCACGCAAAAGTATTTCCAGATTCCACGCGTGGGTGTTGTATAGCCATCTTGGTTGTGCGAAGAGTTCGATCTGCTTGTGCATTCATAATAATCTTTGTTGATACATCAAGAACTCTAGTTGTATGGACTACTGAGTGTATGCAATTTATTCTTCCAGATTTGAATAATATTATTGATGTGTGTGGTTCTCCTACCTTCCAGATTTTAAACTTACTAAACTTGTTGATCATCGCGTGCATACTTACTGGGGTCATTGAATACTAAGTTGCTTATGATTTTGGAATGTATTGAGAAACCGAACTGTGTTGTTAATTCTGACTTATGCACTGAGTTTCTACACCAGTTTTTACTTTCTGTGTGATTGAAGGGACAGTCATCTTGTTGATGTTTTGGTAGCTTCAGGAGGTAAGCCAAAAGCTAGGTCGGCTCTAGAGAAAGTCTAGTTAGAATTAATCATATATTTTGCTGGGTTGGCCACTTCACAAAGAAAGAATTATATTGGGTGGATTTGTATAAATAGAGGAAGGATTCTTCTCATTCAGTACACATTCAAGTCATTCGCCATTCCTTGTTCAAGAAGAAGGTTCGCTGCTCAGAAGAAGGATTACAATTGCTCATAAGTTTGCACTACTTCAGTGCTGGGTTATATTTTGTACTCTACCTAACTAAGTTGATACTCAAGTGCTAGTTTTGCATTGTTGTATTTGATCTTTTATTAGTACAATTGTTGATGGGTTTTTCTCCCTTGAGTAGGAGGGTTTTCCCAAGATAAAATTTTGTGTTCTCTGTTATGAATTTATTTCTTTTGCTCACTATTCATATCTGATCTAAAAATAACATGGTATCAGAGTAAGCTCAAGAAAATTGATCAAATTTGACCAAGCAAAATTGCAAGTTGTGTGGAACTGAACAGTTTTGTGCTTAAGATAGGAGATAGTCACCACGCAGCGTGTCCGATCAGGTCATCGAGGTGTTAATGTGAAGTCAACTACATCCATTGAGTCTTCTGGTAATCGTCAATCTGGAAGACGCATAGAGTCTCATACAGTGATCATTGCATATCCTTAGGCAATGAACACATTGCTGGTGAACGATCAGAAGGGAACCAGATCATAAGCAGGCAACGCTACCTGAAGGGAGCGCTTGGAATAAAGCTTCGACACATTCACGGGATTCCTCGCCTGGGAATTGACATTGTCGTATCTGAGAACTTGGAGCACATCCAAGTCGTTTGTAGCTACCACCAATTCATCACAGGAGCATATCGGATAAGGGGAACGCATTGTGATAGGTGCGCTAGAGGATAGGACAAAGGATATTTAAAAGGCAGATCGGCAGCTTAAAGAAAAAAGCAGATTCGAGTTGGGAGGCCGTGACCACACAGTGAACTTGGCGTTCCAAGGTAGATTGAAGTTTTTTTTTGGATGGTGCGCTAGCAAGAGGAAATTTCAAATACCCATGCTATAAAGACAATGGTGATGCTAAGACTTGGACAGATCAAATGAATCACTCGAATTCCAAAAGGAAAAACAAGCCCGAAAGGGAGTTAGGATCACGTGGGAGAGGCAAAGGTTAGTCTAACGCCTTTGAATGGAATTAAAGAGGCAAATTGGGTTGCTGCGCTATGAGGAGATGGTTGTTTAATTGTAAAACAATTTATGGTCACTGAGGCGTGGAGGTTCGAGTCTTGCCTGGGAACAATTATCAAACCGACATGTGAAATATTAATGCAGATCGGGATATGAATATATGCCGCCATTGGTAATATTTATGCTGTCGCCATATCATATTGCCTATTCATTATCGAGAGACAAATTCTATAGAGTCGTTTGTTGTTGTTGATGTCAGGTTATTCTATGCGGCCGGATATCTCTTTGTATGCAGTTTGTAACTTACAAGAATAGAAGGACCGGCGTCATGAGCTGAGATGGGAATCTAGAGCTTTAGAAGGGCTGTTATTGTCGCATCAGCATAAGGCAAACTGTGAAATTCCTTTGGAGGCGATAATGGAAGGAATCACATATTATAAAGCGGATTCAGACAATAATCTCCCAGATATCGGGTATTGACATCATGGTTCTGTGTTAATGTCGGAGCAGTGGCAAACATCTGTGGCTAGAGGTCGTTTGAATATTGGCGTTGCATATTGATGCAGAAATAGTCAAAGGTCTCGATCACAGGCATAAGTTGTTGCCATCGTAATATCCATCATTATTGGTAGTGTTTGGGTTTATTTGGGTGATTGGCAGATATATAATCAATACTCAGAATTTATACTTATGTTATATCTATTGATGTGGTGCGATATCTCATGGTTCAGTCAGGGGTCTACAAATAAATAGCAATGAAATCATGTACTGAAGTCGACTCACATGAATTTGGAATAAATTCGTTGTTGATAGTAGTGTCGAGGATGAGGGTCAATTGAAGAAGACATTTGTAGGAGTCGAGTACCTTGTCGTTACGTCTTTCTGGTACCTTACAGTCACGTCTTTCTGACAAGTGTTCTAGATCAGGCTTTAATGAAGTTGTGGCATCCTTCTTCATGCTTCCTATGAATTTGGCATTTCACACTAGTGTTGAATGAAACACATGGTGTTCACAACTATTCAGTAGCACTGTTGATGAAGAAAAAAATTTCAATTAGAGGGAACGACTTTATTGATTCCTATGATCATATGACAATAAATAAGTAGTCAACAGGGAAGACCTATTTGCAGACTCAAGAACGATCAAACTGAGGATCATATCTGAAAGTCTTTACGAGCTGGGGCAAGTCGTCATTGTTTACCCAGAGCAACCATAGCAGGCCCATTATTTCACTATGTATATTTGCATCTATTAGTCACAATTGCATCTGCATTAGGCTGTGGGTTACAAGCATGCCTAGGGCAGTTAGCTCAGCAATTATAATTACATTAGTTCATGTCAATTTTGTATTGGTCATTTAGTGATGCTCTGGAAGTCAAAATTTACCATGTCCATTGTCTTCTCCATGAGGACGACCTACTGTTAGTGAAAATTGGCAACAATTGCAATCATCCTTGACAATATTGTAAACAGTCTAAGGAAGTTCCTGATAGACTCCAAGAATTCAAGGCAAGAGTTGAGCACGTGTCCGGGAAGAGGATTAAAGGTTTTGAGATCTGACAATGGAGAGGAGTTCACTTCCGGAGGATTTTGTAATCTTTGTATTGAGGCAGGGATCAAGAGGGAGTTTTGTGTTCAGCAAAATGGAGTTGTCGTAAGAAAGAACAAGTCTATAGTAGAGGCAATGAAGACTATGATCCATGATCAGAGGTTGCAGAATTTCCTATGGGCAGAGGCTTCCAGAACTATCTTGAAGGTGGGAATAAAGAGGCTGAGTACCTAGGGATTCACAGAATAGAGCAAGTGGATCAGCAGGGCGATCCCATGGAGTCCTATGACACGAGGAACTGGAGTGACTTAATAAGGAGAAGTGGATGTGTCAGCTAAGTGGGTCGCAGTGTTGCAAGGCCAGAATAGGGTGATCTGGGATAAGGTCGAGGAGGACTAAGTCTTGGAGTGAAGAAAGGAGGGTTGGACTCTCGCAAGTCAATTCAAGGTGCTAGTGGGAGTAGTACCAAAAGTGTGTGATGGAAACCGTTCCACTGAGGCAAGCATTCCAAGCAACCTTGGACGAGGAGTTCAGGAGGTTGATGCAGGGTCTTGGAGCTGAGTTCAATTGGGAGTTAGTACTGCAAAAGGTGCGAAAAGGTGTTTGTGGTGGCACTTGGATGAGAAGTCTGAGTAACTTGAACCCGATCAAGTTGCATGGAAGGTTTTGTATCGAAAGGATGGATCAGCTCAGTGAAGGAAGCTAAAGCAAGGTTCTCGTAGTGGTGGAGAGAGTAGTTCTGAAGAATCTACTCAAATCAGGTTAAGTATGGCAGTATCAAAAATGGTGTTGCGGAAAGCAATCCAGCTCCAAAGGGAGTCACAGGCTCACAGCATCATCAAGATATTCTCCCTATGTCAAGAGCATGGACAGAACGGACTAATATATCATAGCGTATATTTCTCTGAGACAGAGAAATATGAGGTGAAAGCCCTTGTAGCGTATATTTCTTTGAGACAGGGTAATATGAGGTGAAAACCCTTCTAGTGTATATTTCTCTGAGACAGAGAAATATGAGATGAAAGCCCTTGTAGTGTATATTTCTCTAAGACGGAGAAATATGAGGTGAAAGCCCTTGTAGTGTATATTTCTCTGAGACAAAGAAATATGAGGTTAAAGCCCTTGTACAAATCACATCCCTGAGACTGAGCTGTGATTCCCACAATTGGGTGTAGCCATTGTGGACGTCATGTTGAGAGAGTCCATGACAAGACATGATACCCTTGAGTGGGACTCAAGAAAGACCTTGATATACCTCCCTAGTTAAGAGGCAATGCTGATGTTTTGGTAGCTTCGGGAGGTAAGCCAAAAGCTGGGTCAGCTCTAGAGAAAGTCTAGTTAGAATTAATCATATATTTTGTTGGGTCGGCCACTTCACAAAGCAAGAATTATATTGGGTGGATTTGTATAAATAGAGGAAGGATTTTTCTCATTCAATACACATTCAAGTCATTCGCCATTTCTTGTTCAAGAAGAAGGTTCGCTGCTTAGAAGAAGGATTACAATTGCTCATAAGTTTGCACTACTTCAATGTTGGGTTATATTTTGTACTCTGCCTAACTTGGTTGATTCTCAAGTGCTAGTTTTGCACTATTGTATTTGATCTTTTATTAGTACAATTATTGTTAGGTTTTTCTCCCTCGAGTAGGAGGGTTTTCCCAGGATAAAATTCTATGTCCTCTGTTCTGAGTTTATTTCTTTTGCTTACTGTTCATATCTGATCTAAAAATATCACATCTTACATGTACTTGGTGAACAAAGCGATAATTCAAGGAAGGGTAAGTAGATGGCTCATGTTATTACAAGAATTCACATTCACTATTATTGTTTGACTAGTGAAAAGCCATGTCATTGCTGACCAATTGTCCAAGATCAAGTCAAGGGAACCACCAAAGGGAGTAAATGAAGATTTCTCAGACGCCCACTTATTTCAAATTGCAGCACTACCCCCATGGTACAAAAGCATCAGAGAATACCTTTCTACTTCTACATTTCCAAAGGAGATGCCACCTGGAGAACCAAGAGAACTAGCATTGAAGAGTAAAACATTCCAGCTCATCAACGGACTGGTATATAAAATGGGGTCAAACCAGATACTATAGCGATGTGTCATGGAGGAGAAAATTCTAGGAGTACTTAAAGAAGCACACGAAGGGCTGGCTAGAGGACACATGTGGCCAAAATGCTATAGCTCATAAAATCTTGTTGGTGGGACTATGGTGGCCCACATTGCACATTGACACCCGAGAATGGGTGGTAGGATGCGATACATGTTGGAGAGTTGGCAAAACGCTAAAAATAGATTAACATGTTCCCATCTCAACCCCAAGAACTCTTCGAGAGGTGGGGACTTGACTTCATCAGCCAACTTAAAGTCAGCCAACTACACTGGTGCAGATACATAGACGTTGCCACAAAGTAGCCAACAAAATGGGTAGAGGCTCAAGCATTACCAAACAACACTTAAGTCAATATAGCAAGCTTCATAAATATATTTTTTGAACATTAATTTTTTATATATTTTTTTTTTAATTAAAAATGTATAGTTTTTTTGTGGCTATTTTTTTAACTATAAAAATAAAACATGCCAATAAATAATTTTTTTTGCAATAAATATTTTTTGCAAATAAAACAAACTACTATCTGCATTGGAGGAATTTTTTTCAGCTTCTAAATTTGGCAGGCCTCTATTTTTGGAGGTGTTTTTGACAAATTTGGCAGAGGAGTCTTTTTTTGCCCTACTCAACCCCTCTCTATTGGGCTTTTCAGTTTTGCACCCTATCTTCCAAAGGCCATCTCGATTATACGATGGTCTTTTCTAGTTAAAAAAAATTTAAAACGGGGTAGAATTTTGTGCCCTTCATAGTGATGCAAGTGGTTTGCAGTTTGGATTTCTCATTTTTTCCAGAATTCTATTTTCTCAGTGCTATTGTTGTGCAATTCTCATTTTGGAGACTTCAACGGGCCATATCTTTTGCACCCGGACTCCTTTAAGGTATCGCTTTTTTGAAAGTGCATGTTTTTTCCTATACTTCATCATGATATGATGCTATCAGTTTCCTCTTTTTCTATAGAGAATTGTATTTTCAGCATGTAATCCTTTTTTGGACATTATGGGCTCCCATTGTTTGCATTTTTCATTATGTAAACGCACTGAAATAAAGTGCCACTATATTACACATGATTATTGCAATCTTGTACATCATCTTTGTGCCTTATTGTACTCGCACTATGATATAAGTGTCATAGGGGGATTGATGTTTGCCTTTGTTTGCCATCATACCTTTGTCAAGTGAGTGTCCCTTCCACGACAGTAGCCTCATGTGTGTGTGCCTTTTATTTGCACACCCTTTATATGTCCTGGTACTTTCATGTTTGCACATTCAAATGTTCTTGATTCTTCTTCATGCACTTCTTTCTGGCATTCAATTTTAGTGTACCTATCATGGCTCTCCCTTGTCAGCATTATGGGGGGGTTTCTACTATTGGTACTAATGCTTCCTTGGGTTCGCGTTGGAGTGAGCTATGTATACAGTATTTGTTCCTATGTACTTTCGGATGCAACGTACATCAGTGATTGGTTACATGCATTTCGGTGAGATGGATCACTTACCATATAGACAACTCTTGCATTCCTGTTTTTTGGAGGCGACCTTCCATTTTCACTTGATTAGTTCTTCAGACTTTGGTACCTGTTCCATTTCTATCTTCAACTTCCAGATGTTTTCCTTTGTTTGCCATCAAATTCAAGTAGTGTCGATGGGGGCACTCATGCGGATTCTTGTCTTTTTGATCCTAATCATCTATTTCAGCGGAAATTCTTCTTTCAGCAATATAGCAATCATTCTTCGACAGCGTTTGCAGCTTCTTCATGCCTAAATGGTGTTCTTCATGTTCCTATTTTAGAACATTTCTTGGTTGGAGGCTTCTTCATCCTTCACTCTTGTTTGGAGGTTTCTTTAGTCCTTCACTTGTATTTCTCTCTTTTGGAGAGGAGTTTTCTCCCACAAGGATTTTCTCTTTTTTCTCCGATTTTGAAAAATCTTTTGTTTGTACATGGGTACCTCACCAAGCCTTGTTTGTCGGGACCCATCATGCATTCATCTTTAGAGGTTTGAGCTTCTCCCTAAGTTTCACTTAAGGGGGGGTGTTAGAGTAAAAGCTATTTCCTAATTAATTATTTATTTAATTATTAGGTTCCTTTTCCTCTAATTACTTAAGCTTACTTAGGTCATTTTTTTCTTTATGTCTCATCTCATAAGATGAGGACACATGTCATGATCTCGCTTTATCCTCTCCTAGGGTTTCTAAGTTAATTATCCTTTTATAAGGATTCTCTATTGTATTATCATAAGAAGATACACATTAATATGATTCATGCTTTTTTGAATCGATAGCTCTTGGCCTCCATAGCTTTGCTATTCTCTCTTCCTGTGACATGTGTTTGATTGCAAGTGATCCTTGGGAGCTATGGAGTTGACTTTTCCCAACTTTAATTACTTAAGCTTACTTAGGTCATATTTTCTTTATGTCTCATGTCATAAGATAAGGATAAATGTCATGATCCTGTTTTATCCTCACCTAGGGTTTCTAGGTTAATTATCTTTTTATAAGGATTCTCTATTGTATTTTCATAAGAAGATACACATTAATATGATTCATGCTTTTTTGGATCAATAGCTCTCGGCCTCCATAGCTTTGAAATTCTCTCTTTCTGTGACAAGTGTTTGATTGCAGGTGATCCTTGGGAGTTGTGGAGTTGATTTTTCCAATGAGCAGATGGTCACAAGGTATGGCATCCCAATACAAATCACCGACGATAGGGGAGGACACTTCATCAACCGCATCATTCACCTAATGGTGACAAAGTTCTGGATTTTTCATAACTTATCAAGTCCATACTACCCGAGAACGAATGGATAGGCAGAACCCACAAATAAAGTACTTGTCTCTATCATTCATAAGTTGTGTGACATCGAAGTTGACTGGGAGGAGAAGTTGCCAATCGTACTATGGACATATTGAACAACATATAAGGTGAGTACAGGACACACCATTCCAATTGATGTACGATCAGGAAGCTATAGTCCTTGTCGAGTATATGGTGTTGAGTCTGAGGATTACCATCGAGAATCGACTAGGTGACACGAAGAGCTTGAAGGAACAACTATTCCAATTAAACAAATTGGCCGAACAAAGAGTACTCGCCCAACGGGCAACGAAGTTAATGCAAAAAAAGGAAATACTAGCACGACAAACACCTGCGAAGAGTAAACTTCCAACCAGGACAGTTTTGAAATATAATGACCATAACAAATTAAAACCTAGTAAGTTCAAAGTGAGATGACTCGATCCCTTTAAAATCTGAGAAATCTCAAAAAATGGGGCTATCAAACAAGAGACTCTAGATGGCAATATATTGAAAGATTGTGTCAACGGATCAAAATTAAAGCCATATAAGGAGAGCTCTATCGCAACCAACATGGTGTGTAACGACCCGATCCTTCAGTAAAATAAAAAATTTCTAATTTACATCCAAAGAGTAAATAAACGTGCTAACAAGTTATTGCAATATAATTTTTCTTTTCGTTATTGATAAAATATGAACAAGATATCATAATAGAATTACAATAAAGATTCCATGTTATTACAATAACTTCACAAATACAAGAATCGGTAAAACGTACCTTATCTAACTTAGCTCCAATGAGCTTTAGAACAAATAGTAGTAAGAAGGTCCAAGAATCCGCCTTTCAAATCTTGGTACTTCAGTAGCCTTCAGAGGAGGAGAAGCATCACTCGGGCGCTTTTCCGCCAACCACGGACTTATAATGCGGTCCCCCGCACATCTATCATTTGATAGATGGCCCTCCCTTCAACGAAGAGCTTGGTAGAGTAACCGATATTGTTAACCAACTGAGCATAGTGGTGTGTCCTACATAACTAGAACCTGTGCATCCGGCAGACTCTCATTCTAGCATGTAATACGAGATCACGGTGAACTGACAATGTGTTGGCGTAATAACTAACACCTCTGGTGTGTAAGTTAAAACGGACAGCTATGCACACTACGTGATGAGTGCTCTTCAAATTAGGAGGGGAAGCTCCCTCTTTTGTTGGTATGCGTTCAAAAAGTAAAGTAATCTAAACCTATCTTTTTCGACTCAGCTGGGAGAGCCACAAGGTTAAGGAAACCAAGGACGTTGCAGCTAAGGGTTTTCTCTGGTTTTGCAGGTCTTAACTACAACAAAAACTAAATACTTTAATCTATCCAATTTCCTCAAGTAAACAGAGCATGAGGAAAAGGAGCAGGAATGGTCTTACACGATAAGTCGGGTACAAATTCACAACGTGAAGGCAAGGTGGCACAATAATTTGCTTGGCTGAATAGACTTATTATCACACACATCACACGATAAGATTTTGGTACAAACTCTCAACATGAAGGCAAGGTGGCACAACAATTTGCTCAATTCGAATAGGCTTATTGATCACAAAACATAAAGGATAGCCAACTAGGACAGTAAATTGCATAGGCGAGACACGCGTACAATCTACGATCGAACTAGCCACTATATTTAACTAAGTCGAGCATTCACCATAATAATTGCATGAAACCCAAGAGGCATAACAATTCATTATCAAGACAAATACTCATGAACAGATACAAAAAGGCAATATTACAGGCAAGGTGGGCACAGCATATATTACTCTCTCGTGCAAAAGTTCTAATTTACAAGGGTGAACCAATCTTGAGAATAGGCATGTTGCCGACAGCACAACAATTCTCTATCACAAGCAAAAGCTATTTACAAATGAGTTGAATGCTCTTATTTATAGACATCAAAGGTGTAGGCAACCCTAAAATCACCTTGAGTCAACTATAGTCTTGCAATGCATGCAAGATCTTATTGCTAAACCCTAATAAAGGAAACTATACAGTTAACTGGAAAGCTACCATCAGTTAACCGATACAAACAATGCTAATTGGACATGTGCAACATGCACGTCCTTATTGAAAAGAAAGCTAACTGATAACTACCATCAGTTAACTGGAACTAACTAGAAGTCCATCCTCCTACGAAGATATCTCCAAGAATGAATTAGGCATGCCTGATGTCAACAAGGAAAACTCAAGAAATGATGTTGAGTTAATTGCTGCTTCTGACTCATCCTCGTAAATAACTGCAGGATCCAACTAGGCGTCTACCACAAGCACTCTTTGTTCATCACCTCGTCCAGGAATTTATCGATCATATCATCATCTGGCACTCTGACGCTATCCATGATGATGAACTGCCTGTTCAACTCCTCTGCATCCTTGATCGCCCTCTGACTTTCTCTGACTTTTGTAGTTTCCTTGTTGAAACTGGCAATCATCACTGAGAAGTTATCCAACTTGGACACCTCAGGATCTCCATCTAGATTATCATGAACTAGCTTCTCAAACTCAATCTGCATAGCATCAAGCTCAACATATGCGCGATTCTCACGAAGATAGTGGCACAAGATCTGAAAGATAAACTCTAGCGGCTTCGCAACTGGAGTGATGATCTTTGTTCTATCTGCAGCTTTATGCCTCTGAAGCTTTCCTTGATTCTTCTCATGGAAAAGTGTTGCATGACGAAACTGCAAAGTTTGACCGCAGACACTCTGGTTATTAGAAATGCACACAAACTCACCGCACCCGTAGAATTCCAACAGTATCAACCCTCTGGATGTGCTTGATGCAAAACAATGTCAGCTTTTCTTATGAAATTGTGAATTAAGATCAATTTGGTCTTGAATCCAGTTTGTAGAGAAAATAATTCTAAGTAAACCCACAATGTCAGAAATTCAAAAAAACACCTTTTGCCTTGGCATGCAAGAGTTTTTCGGTTTAGAGATTTAATGGCCATAGGGGGTTCCCGGGAAAATTTCCCGCGAGAAAAACGAGCATATGGGTATTGTAGGCACTGGAGAACTGATCAAACCCATATCTTCTATTTTTCGAAAAAATTGAGTTTTAGGCCCGCATGCAAAAGGTTTTTAGTTGAGATTTGAACTGGCAATTAATGGCACTGGGGGCAATTTTTTCTATGAAAATCTGGAACATGGGTTTTATGTAGAACTGAATTCTAAGATGACCCAGATCGATAGATTTGCGAAAAACGTGTTTTAGGCCCACATGCAAAGAAAATTCTAGAAAAAAGCACAGTGCTCTAGAATAGAGGCAACGGAGCAATTTTCACAAAATAATTTAAGACATGGGTATTGTCATTGATGCTAAAATACTCGAACCCAGATGATGCTTTTCTGAAGATTTTGCCATTTTCTTTGACATGCGGAGAAAATCTAAGACAAGAATAGAGGAAATAAGACAGAAGAATAGAGTTTTATCTTGTTTGTTTTATCTCTGCTTCTTCTGTAGAAATTCGCCTATGCTTGAAAAGGATCTGATAAAACCTACATGCAAATGGAAAACGAAGTCTGAAATATCCTTCCTCTGATCATTCTGAATCTGTAGCTACGAAGAACGTTGAATTCTGACCCTTGTAGCACCTTTAGATTAAAATTTACTTGAGAAAGGCGTGTTTTATCAACTCAGAATGAGAAATAATGGACGCCATATGCATAATAAACAAGAATTTATCATCAAAGGCATGTCAAATGCATGCACAGCCTTGGAAAGTGCGCTTGAACTCTAACTGAACCTTCAAAACCCACGCATGGCCTCTAATTGGCTCTCAAAACAGTTAACTGAATGAAAAATATGCCCTAAATAGGGCACAACCTTCAACAGTTCAGTCAACTGACACATGCAAGCTGATCTCGCTCAGTTACAAGCCAAAAATAGGCTTAGAAGAAGTCGACCTTGAAAACAGTCAACTGAAGAGTTAATTTTAGTTAACTGAATCCTCTTCTCATGCGCACTTCTTTTCTTGAGTTCAACAGTCAACCGTTGACTTTAGGACTCCTTTTTAGACTTAGCCATTTTTCTAAAAACTTGAATTTGAAAACCTTACCGGAGCTCATGTTCGACCACCGATTCTGATTGATTGCCATGTCGGATCAACTGGCTAACAGTTTCGTTGAAAAGTAGGACCAAATCTGACAAAAAGACTCCCTGAGGCGACAACCCATAATTCATCAATCTGAGGCCTCAAAAAGATGGGCGCCCTTGGCCTCCAGGGGTGCTTTTTGACCTCACACAGAATATTTTCAGGCATTTTCCATTATTTTCACTGAAAAATTGACCTTATTTCACTTTACGTTTTCCGGAGTCCGACAAAACCTCAAAATGTGTTGACTAATTCACTGTAGAGTGGACTGAATTCTGAGCAAGAGCTCCTGGAAGAGACTTCTCGTAAAAACATCATTTGACCTTTCTAAAACATGGGCACCCTTGGCCTCTAGGGGCGCTTTTCCCAACCAGTGTTAGCCATTTTCACAACTAGCTAAAATCCACTAATCTTCTAGCTGCAGGCTGCTAAGACATCCTCTGACCCGGCTGAGACAGGCAACGTAAAGCTGGAGCTGACACGGACAGGATGAGCATCTGAAATCATCAAACAGACTAAATCCAAGACTCCAAAACCTTGGGTGCCGCTGGCCTCCAGGGGCACTTTTGACATTTCTGGACAGTTTTGATCAAGTCTAGAACCTCAAGTTTGACCTTTGACCACGACAGCATGACAACTCTGATTCACCTGCTGACAGATGCGTTGCGAAGCTGGATCAAGACGGAAACAAACCTCCTAGGTGTCACTCGATCAGAAAGCTTCATCTAGAGCTCCAAAAAGATGGGCGCCCCTGGTTGAGAGTCGCGCTTTTTCACTCCAAACTTAGTCAATTTTCAATTTCCCTCGTTTTGCATTCAATCTCCAGTTTCAGGTGATATACTGATCCGTTGGACTGGCTAGCTGGCTCACTGCGAAGCTAACAAGAATTTGGAGAAGACATCGTAGAAGAAACAAATCACAAAAATTTGATCTAGGCCTCCAGAATGAAGGGCGCCCCTAGCTCAGAGTTGCGCT
The DNA here is from genome assembly GCA_007115665.2 of Sequoiadendron giganteum. Lineage (NCBI taxonomy): Eukaryota > Viridiplantae > Streptophyta > Pinopsida > Cupressales > Cupressaceae > Sequoiadendron > Sequoiadendron giganteum. The sequence goes on from VCHN02000014.1 coordinate 13,565,902, forward strand.
TTTTCACTCTAGAGTTAGCCATTTTCATAGCATCTTCACCTCGTCAAAAAACCCCTCCGAGACGAAATAACTTTTCAAGCAAAACTTGCCAAAGAAACATCACCGAAGCGTTTTGAGCTTAGCTTTCAACACTTGGCACCTAGCCATCTACCATTTATGAGCTCAGAAAACCTAACTTCTCACTTGAAAAAACGAAAACTATCCACCAGGCTTAAACTGAGTTTTAACTAAAACTAACTTCACCATTGTGATTGTGAAGCAAAATAAGCCAATCAAAACAAATTTCAGCCAATTCTGACAAGTTTCAATTTTTAGGGTTTTTGACCTAAAAATAGGGGTCCAAAAACCCTAATTTTCATTTTTTTCAAATTTTTCCAGTAACTCAAAGCCCATACTTGATTTGCCCAAAAACTATGTTTTGACATCATTTTTACAAGGTTTAGACCATTTTAAGCAAAATGTCTTAATGAAGCAAAAAATTTGGTTTGGGTACAACACAATGTAATCATCGCCCAATCTAAGAGGATGTAGGTACATTACACTACTTTGATCAAAGTGTTTCATACAGCATTTCTACTGAGGGTCAACTGTCACATACACTATTCAGGGTCGATTTGATTTAGGGCTATCTTACACTATGCATAGGTCTTTGTCTTCTAATGGGTAATCCGTACCACAGACATCCTACATCATTTTGCACTACTAGAAATGAATCAGCATAATCAAGTAATTCACATATCCCCTCCTATACTGGAAATCTTTATCCTAGGAGTGCTCAACTTACCTAAGTTAACCCAATAACTAAAGCTTAAGAATTTACTTGACTCTTGTCCTCATCTCAATCCTAGTATATAGTAGCTAATGAAAACAATACTCTCCATATATGGAGATCAAACAATTTAATGCAGAATACAACTTAGAAAGCAACCATTCACTTCTTATGTAATAACGAAACATCCTACGTTCCAACATCGCTAGTATAATTAGATACTTATGTTGTGCCTCGTATGATATTGTTGAATTCCTCAATCAAGTACTTCCTACTGGAATGAAACAGCATCGCAAGTACCTCTCCTATTCTCTCCTATATGGGAATGAATATTTCCTAGGAGTTTTTAGCTAGCTTTCCTGAGTTAAAACTAGTAACTTAGCTGGTTATATTGTACTTGAACCAAGCTCATACCACAGTCCTAGTATTAATATCTAAGGCAGCGTGTACTCTCCTTATATGGAGATCATACAAATAAAGCAAATGCATTGTCTACCTTTAAAGACAAATTAATACTCTTTTATACAATCATGCATCACCTATGCCTTATTTACTCCATGCAACTTTTGGACAGTCAATTGCAAGCATCATACAGCAGTATAATATTTCGTTTGTCTTAACATGACTTCTCAAAGATTGAAGATAAAAGAGCAGAATAATAACTTCATTGATCTAACATGACTTCGCAAAGATTAAAGATGCAATGAGAATAAAGTAATCATGCCTGGATTAAGCTTTCCACAGGTGATAATGGTCTTTTCTTGCAATAATCCAGATTACAGAGTTTCTATGTTCTTTCTCACAATAAAATACTCTTTCCAGAAATTGCTCTCACACAAACAATGGTCTCTCACAGATAATGGCTTTCTACAGAATTTCACTTCTCACAGCAATGGCTTTCTACAGAATTTCACTCCTTACAACAATGGCTTTCTACAGAATTTCACAGCACTGACAAAGGAGTTGCTCAAGAATCAAAATGAGTAAGAATGTGTGATAATGAGTATCAATGAATATGAATGAGTGTGAAAGAGAGTGAATTCGTAATTATTCACAACAGTTGAAATCCTTTATATAGAGTCATGAAATGCAACGCATTTCTTTATGGGAATGCATGTAAACTAACAACACACACAGCCAGACTTATTCAAAGGCACTTGGCGGGTTTCCAAGCCCTCACTCAGCACTTTAGGAAGTGATTTGACTTACCTATGAGCCAACAAAATGAGAATTGTTCAACTGATTAGCAAAAATCGCCACTTACAGGGATATGGCGCCACATGGTCAGTGACTCAGAAATCTAGAAAAGGTCAAGCTTAAACACCGAACACCTCATTCATATTCTTGATGCGTCGCCTATCCTTAGGCTGGTTGTAGAATTTGCCCAAGAGAATCGCTCCTCCTAGCTGCAGCATTTCCAGCATCGCCATCTTTCATATTTCACGGGAAAACTCAGTTTTCCCCAAATATTAAAATCTGACTTTATAAGTCAATAGTTATGAATCAAATATTTCTTTTAAAACTTTAGGGAAGTCCTTACTCATTTTCAATTTATTCAGTGATGAAAATAGGAGAAGTTGATTTCATTATACTTAGGAAACATTCGGTTTCCAAATATGTGATGAGAAATGAATAAACAATGATTTCCATTTATAAAATAATATATATATTTATTAATATTATAAATTTATATAATATTAAAGTTATAATAATTATATAAATACATATATATGTTATTACCTCCAATAATATATATATATATATATATATATATTTATGTTAATTATTTTTAACTTTAATATTTATATATTATTATATAATATTAATATGTATATATATCAACAAGCAATAATAATATAATATTAGTAATATCCTATATGTAATAGGTGGTGTATATACATATTCATACATGTACATATGTCCATATATATTTCGATATACACGTATGTGTATATAATATATGTATATATATGTATATATATATATATACCCTACCTAATTACTTGTATTCAAATACGATCCATTGTAATGAACTTAATACCATGAGACAGTTAACAGATAAACATCACTTATAAAAGGTACAAAAGAAGACACGACTCCTAATGCCAATCTATGACCATGGATGACTTATCTAACTCAACTGACTCAGTTACTCACTCTACAGTGAAGTGTGTGTATGCTCAGATAGTTCACATTACCGGTTAGCCGACCAAGCCCCTCTCCCGAGTGATACCTCCCCTCCCCCTGGAGAATGAACCTTTTCCTACAACCACTAGCACATACCTTTAGCAGCATCACATATATAAACATCTTTAAGGTTAGAATAACTATACTTCAATAACCATCTATTCATTTATGCAGTATTTCACCGTGAATAACATCAACTGTGACAACATCAAATGAAACAGCATCAAGTGATATAACATTTATAATGATAACAAGGTACATGCATCATTAATTCATCTCAAGAATTCACATCACATTCACTTTTACCGCATCTAGTAATAGTAAATAGTAACCTCACAATTTGGGATGTAACATGGTGGATTGGATGGCAAACAAGAAACCTACCATGCAAGTGCTAGAAACACCTGAAACACCCGAAGGCGTAATAGTAAAACCTAAAATGCAAGAGCCTAAAGGTGTAGCACTACCTAGAATTCATTGGCATTTAACAAATGCAATCTTTGGGCCACCTGCAAAATGGATTAAGCTACATGGTGTATGGCACTTGAAAGCACCATATTCAAGACCAAGAAGATGATACATCACCTACGAGCTAGATGAAGAACAAAAGGAGAGGAAGATTGTCGAAGAATGGCATAAAAAAGAGCATTCGAAAGACCATAACAAAAAGCCACCTTCATTACCAACCTCTAACAGGCTATGGCATGCAGTACATAATCCAGTGGCAACGCAAACAATTGAGGGGGATAAAGTGAAATAGTACTAGCAAAGAGGAGACACGTACATTGACAGCAGTCAAAATTATAAACCTATGGAAAATCCACCATTATTACAAAAAATATTTGATCTCGAATATGTAGGAACATGTTGTGAATGACTATTATAAAAGGTCATGGTTATTTCGAAAAGAAACATCCAACTTTAGAAATAATATACCTGGGAACAAACTATGAAATGTGAATTACAGAAAACTGGAATTAATTGGTATACTTGAAAATAAAATTAAAAGAAAATATCGAGCAAAGAGGACAGAAAATACAAAGTGGAAATGAAGAAGGAAAAACATAAAAAGCCAAAAATTAAAGTGTGAGAACTGGAAAAAAGAAAAAAATTAAAATGGAAAGTATCCAAGGCGAAATATATTAAAGTCAAGAAATATTTAAAAATTAAAAGGGATATATTATAATTCAATTGACAAATATTAAAAAGAGAAAAATTAAAGTGTTAAAATTGAGGAAATTGCCAAATTATAAAGAACAGACGATGGTAATAATTAACCTCATAAATTCCATATGACCTCTTGGAGAGAAACACAGAAGAAAAAAAGAAGTCTTTCATATTCATATCATATGGCCTTCAAGTCATTGTACAAAGGCAAAAGAAATTATACGAAGGCATAAACATATGCCAGTTTCATTGTGCAGGAAAGGGCATCACCGTACAATGCCCTTGGAATCGGACCATACCGCAATAGGAAAACGTTTAGAAGATCAAAGTACAGCGACCTAAGGAGCAAATCGTACAACAAATGGTTTATTGTGCTCAGAACAAGGTCATCATACGGTAGAACAAAAGACGCAAAGTATGTTGGCTCTCAGTTATTTTTGGTTTGTCCTTGATGTCAAAACTCGTTTACTGATATAAGGATATATGTGATGATATGCTTGATGGATGATGACAAGATATATGTTTTCAGTAACAGTATTATGGATTTGCTCGTCCTTACAGTTGTGTGATAATCCAGGTTTTTGATCTTTTGATATATATAATGATGTTGGCTGACAGTGTTTATCTAATTTAAAGATTGATGCTCAGACAATTCTGGTTTTTCAGTTTGATCATATAAAAGGCTCAAGTTGTTTGTATGCTGTAAGGTGTCAAAGGTCGTTATGTTCATTTTTGCTAAGGTTCTTAAACTTCCTTGTTACATTCAAATGTAATGACATTGTTTTAAGGAAGTTGGTACTCACATTTCTTTGTGACATTGTCAATATACTTTTCCATGCTTTTTGCTAAAGTAATCGGCATCTTATATGGTTATGAGAGCTTTGATTTATTATAAGGTTTATAGTTCATAAATGGCATTTCTAGCAATCACCTTGTAAAGTGATAAAGGTATCGGGCAGCATTATTATTGAACTATGTGATTGACATTTTTGTTTCAATGCTAAATTTAATCACACTGACCATGTGAAATCAGGCTCCTTATCATTGCAATGGTCGACATGTTTGTGTTGTCGGGCTATCTTTGACTTTGATAGTGTTATGATCATTGTCGGTATTTTTGGCAGAATTATCATTTTTGTTAACAGCATTCGGATCTCAAATGATTATTATTTGAAAAGTCTTTGAAAAGACTAGAAGTGTTATTTGGCAAAAGCTTTTCATTGTGCTTTGAGTAGGGTTTGGAACACTAGCCGCCATGGATATTTTTATCTGCAGATCTTGAGTTCTTTCTCAGTCGACACACTCAGAGAATATATGATAGTGATATTGTGTAAGCTAGCAGTGAGGATGGTCCGCTATATTGGCACTTTGGTTAAATGATTGAGTGTTGACTGTGAGCTAATGAAAGCTCGACTGTGGAAGTTAGATAGAGAAGATTTGATGTCATCTTCCAGCTAGGTAGTTATGGAACTCCTCGACAGATCTTTATTGTATTTGTTCAGTTTTCTTCCACCGTAATCAGGTAATGCAAAAACCTTCTTGATGCTTACGGGCCTTGAGACAATTTGTTAAGGAAGTTGTTAAGAATGATAAAACGATTTTTTTTAGGCATGAAACTGTTGTTTTACTCAAAGATAATATCATTTCTCAAATGTTTGACAGTTATAATGTTGACTGTAACTACTTTGTTCAAAGATAAACCCTTACGGGTTCTGTGATTAAAATCTTGGTTGAAAGACTGTGGTTAAAGGGGTTAACAATTGTTGGTTATTATTCAAACCCTTTTTGGGTTTCCAACAGTTTTTCTTTTGGGTTTGTAATAGAGTTTGCAGAGGTTAATGATTCTTGCTTAAAATTTTCAAAGAGTTAGTTAAAATCTCTTTTGGGTTTCTTCTCTTGTAACTCTAACCCGAGTTGGATAAACAATTATTGAAACTCCATTCTGAAAGACTATTTAGTGATTATAAAATGACAACATTTTGTCAGTGACTTCGTGGCTTGTTGAGGGAAATTACAGACATACATTTTTGTGAGAAACTTCTGAGATATATTGATACATTGTTCAGTCTTGAAAATCTTGAAAAGTGATTTTGTAACAGTGTTTACATTGAGAACTATTTTGTAATCTATTACAGTTATATCAGTTGTTGTATCAAATGGGGATGTTATCAGTCTTATATAACATTCTCCTATGCGCTTATTGAAGATTATTTTTCACAGTCTTCTATTGAGGCACTTGGAATGCTAATTTGCATTACTAGGGTATTGATAGAACACTGATTGGTTATATACATTGGATTGTGTGGAGTTGGTGCTCCTATAACTTTGGAGTTGGTGCTCTTGTAACTTTCGAAGTTGATGCTTCTAAATTGTGTGGAGTTGGTGCTCCTGTAACTTTGTCGAGTTGGTGCTCTATCTGAATAAGTGATATATTATTCGAGTGGTTTTTATTCCCCTTGAGGGTTTTCCTGTCAAGACATATAATGTGTTATGTGATAAGTCTTTGTGTGATTGTTTTTCATGTCTATTTGTTTTTCATAAGTTAGCAGATGCATTAATGTCTATTATCAATTCTTATTTCTGCAATGTTAATGTATTTTGCTGTTACAAGTACTTTCACAGTCATATATTGCAAACTAGTTTAAAAGCTCTGTTTAACCAAACATGTTTTGCATGTTGTGATGAAAAGCATTTAGTCTATCACATCACATGTTCTTTCATTGATTCATAGTTCAAGATTGTTATGTTTCAATTTGTCATAATGTACTATAGCTCTTTGTTGTTTCAATGCTTATCATATGTCATTCAGTTACACAGTTGTTGTAGTGTCTCATAAAGCTGCATTGAAATTTGGTGGTCTTAAAGTGATTCAATGATGTTGGTCTTCATGTACACAGTCTTATGAGTTGCACCCGTTTTGTCATCATGCTCTGATTGTTAAACAATGTCAGTCACATCTTTTGCAAGTGCAAGATATCTCACACAAGTTATATTGGCATAAGTTGTCTAAATAAACTGAGTTAATGTTGTCATATCTTTGTTTACCTCTTTTCATGAATGCTCTCAAAGTGATTACTCTACTCTGTTATCAATAGAAATGATATCTGAACTAAAAGTCTTTGTCGAAGTTTAAAAGGTTTTAATTTTAAGGTCTGTCTATCAGACACTGATTCATCCACCCCCCCCCCCCCTCTCAGTGTATGTCCATACTCCAACAAAGTGGTCATACAAGTGAAGGTACAGTGCCAGTGCTTGGTCATACAGTGAGCGTCGTGCCAATGTTTAGTCATATGGACAGTGAAGGGGAGAGATCCACAATTGGGAACAGTTTTCACCATACGATCAAGTTCCTACACTGTAGGATCAAGACAAGTACAATCAAACTCCCACAACGTACGGCAGCAACGAATAGGGTACAACGTATGGCAACAGAAGAGGGAAGGTTATAGCGTATGAAGGCCTACCATTCGGTTAGGTTGGACGCAAAAAGTCTCAGTGGATAGTCACCCGAAAAGGAGAAAGAATAAAACCATACGAAGCAGGAAGAACTAGATTGTAATGCCCCCTTAGAAAACTCTACATCGTACATACAAGAGGGATAGAGGGTATGGCAATAGCATTGGAAATTGTACAAACAACCACTATAGAAGACAGTTATTATAACTCTCCTTCAACAAGGTATTATCTATTTAATCCTAATCTTGAATTGTCGGAAGCATATTGCCAAATAATACTTTCATCCATGGATACCAGTAGCAGTAAGGGGAATAAAGTATTACATTACAGGGCTCACATTGCTACAATAAAAAACGAGCAAAGGGAAAGCAAATGACACGGGAGTAGATGCAGAACATGGTGGCAAAGCAACCAAGGTGTATTGAAGGAAGCGTTGAGACATGCACAGGTGGATAAAGCCGTGCAACTTCCATTCTTTAACTCTTGAGAGTTTGAGACTTTCTCGAAGGCAATGGTAATGAATTATTGCAAACATTCTCATAAATCAATCATTGACTACCAAGGCTGTTAGTTAACCATTTCCTTGTGGTCAGCAGATTTTAGCAGAGTGTTCAACATACCTATCACAGGTACCACTGTGTGTAAGCCAACAAGGAAACTCACCCAACAACACAAAGAAGCATTTCTCAAGAGATTTTTTTGACCCAATTTGACACAATAAGATAACGACAGCATATGGAGTGCAAGAAATCAAGGTCTCGGGAAGAATTTTTTGGCTACATTGGAATGGAAATGCATAATGGATTTGGTCAAGTGCAAATTAACAAGAGCGAGTAGGGCATCCAATGTAGCTATTCGGATGATCAACTACATGATTGGGTTGAGCATAGGTAAAGTCTAGAACTGATCCAAATTATTGTCGGAGAGGATCACAGAGTTCTTGGTACAAAAACATAAGGCTTTTTATATGACGTAGCATGCCATTGCCCTTTTCCTCAATGCCATTCACACTCAGGTTCTTGCTAAGAAGTGGGAGAAGTTTCAACCAGTAGCATAGTTGGATTTGTCATGGCCGACGGCATTTTACTAGACCACCCTCAACATACAAGCATCGGGGGGAGAGGAGACAACTCAACCATCCAAAAAGAAGAGGAAGCAAAGGGATACATCGATCGACGAAGGGGAAAGTGTTGAAGACAACGACCCCATCAAGTTGTCCTCTACATCCACCACCACACCGACGAAGGAGGTATCACTTGCAGCTGATGCACAGTCATTTCCCAAGATGCATATAGACGAGGCAATACCAGTCAATGAGACAGCTACAAGAGTGCCACCACCACAGCCAGCCACTCTGCCAGCAATGCCCATATCGCCAAGCACACTTATAGGACAGCCAATGGCATTGCTAGGACTGCCAATAGCACTATCAAGACTGATAGGCACATTGCCAAGACTGCCAAGCACACTACCAAGACCATAGGATTACCGAGCACATTGTCGGAACCGCTAACTACACTGCCAATGCCACTAGTCATAGTATCAACATTGCCAACTACTTTTCCTAGAGATATTACCATGACGATCGATGTCACACAAATTGATTAATGGTTAGATCTACTTGGAATGCTAGTGCAAGTTCTAGCATTCCCTTCACTAAGTTCTCCCAAAGTTATGGCCGAGGGACTCGAGCAGCAGGATCAGTCAACCATGGTGGTTGAGAGTACAAAGCTTGGCTCTTCAAAGGCAAACCCACCGGATGTCATGCACACTCAAGAGAGTGGGGGACCCCCTCAAATGCCTCAGCCAACTTCGGCTACATAGGAATTACCACCTAACCCTTCGAGTGAGGATGAGGAGGAGAATGAGTCAAGTGGATCCGAAGGGATAATCATTGAGATAGCCAAGCCTAATGAGACAAACCCACTTGGTACGATCCAACAATACATTCAGGATCTCTAGTCGATGGCGGCAGTGATGCAGGAAGTGGAAGATATATCCAAACGACTAGACATAGGGCAGTCTGCGCTGGTGGCAAGGGAAGTCGAGGATGGCTTGGAGTTGAGACTCTGGGGATGATGGTAGCTTGGCACCTTGCCAGGCCTTCAATAGGGGGGAGGGATGCTAGAGTGATCTCAACCTTGTTTAGTATAGAAGCTTCCTTCAGGGATGTGTTCTATAGATTGAAGCATCAAAGTACCTCCAATGGCAATGTTATACAAGAGAAGAATGAGGCCCTACAGATGGTTCAAAGGGTACAAAATGACTTAGTTGAGCGCACACAAAAATTCCAAGAACAGTTAGCTCAATAGACACAACTCACTGCTAATGAATGAACTAGAGTGACGGTCGTGAAGGCCAAGATGGCAGAGAAGGAGGAGACTGAGCAAAGAGTGACTGTCGTGGAGGCCAAGCTGGCGGAGGACAAAGAAATTGGATATGCCAAACATCAATTGGAGGTTGCGCAAATGGTGAAGGCAGCAAGAGAATGTGAGATAGTAGTATAGCACCAATTGAGGATGTGCACTGAGGAGATCTACAAGTTGCGAGAGTTACGCTCACCAACGTCCACCCCTACATCATCCATTCATCCAAGGACGTCCTCTCACCCTCCTCCTCGGTAGTTGTAATTTGGGTTGTTAGTGCCCAATTTTGTTTGTTGTCATCTAGAAGACGACTTTCTTTTTTGGGGGGTTGATGTAGTTGGCAAGAACGAAATAAATAAATAAATGTGTTAATGTGTAATTAGTCCCTAACCATTGGTTGGTTGTTACTTGGTGTTGTCGATGATTGGCGTTCTCAACCAACGTCAACTTGCTATATATTGTATGCTTGCACTTGTAGTCAAGGACCGTATACATTTTGTATTATGTAATTATTGCCTATCTAATGAATGAAAGAATACAAGAGATATTTTATGAATTGTTCTAAGTAATTGATATGTTTTATTATTGTTGTTATGTATTTCCATTTACTCTCTATTAATAAGTGGACATAACACCTCATTCATAAGCCTCATGAAAGTTGGCCCAAACAATAGCACTAGTCACTCAAAGGGACCTTGCCTAGCCTTGAATGTTGTTTTCTATAGATCATCTTCATTGATTCTCACCTAATGGTAACCAAACTTAAGACACAACTTGGTGAATACTTACCATTCTGCAACTGATCCAAAAGATCAACAATCTGGGGTAGTAAATATCTATGCTTGATTGCTATCTTGTTCAATGCTAGATAATCTACGCACATGAGCCAAGTACCATCTTTCTTTGGCAACATTGCCATGGGAGAACCACGTGGAGAGGTGCTAGATCTGATCACTCCACACTCTAAAATATCCAACTAATTTTTACTTCATTAGCCTCTACTATGCTTTGCGAAAGGCCCAAGTTTGAAAGTGGATGATTGGGTAATAATTGTATTTTGTGTTCAATTGTTGTATGTGAGGCAGCCCTTTAGGCTCCTAAAAAAGCCCATTCAACTGCCTTATGAGCTGACCCACAGACCTTTTATCCTTGCTGGTATGCAGCCCATGCACTAATTCTGTCCCAACTACTTGTTCTTCTTGCTTCCCTTTTGATATGAGGGATACAAGATTGCCACTGGCATTGATCAATCATCTAGTTTGCATGGCGCTTACCAAGGAGATCTTGGATTTTCCCTTATATGACTTGATCATATATTCTTTAGCATCTTTGAACAGCCTATACTTATTTTCTTTTCTATAGAAGATGACATCTCTCACATAGAGATAAGGGCTCCCAAACACCACTCCACAAACATCCAATACAATAACATCAACAACCACCTCATCCATGAAGACTATAGTGAATCCAAAACCTTGTTTGTGAGAGAAGAACCTTTTAGTTATTTTCAGCTATTACCTTTATGTAAAACCCCATTGATGATATTGTAAAGTGTGCATAATAGTAAATCTTGTTCATAGCTGTAAATCTTGTTCATAGCTTTAGGTTAGGAGTAGTGTATAGTTTTCGAGGAGCTTCCCTTGCTAATTTGAAGAGAGGTTTATCCTCATGTGTTGTTATGTTTTGTGTTGTCTCAAAAGAGACAAATTAAAACACCAACATAGATGAAGCTTCCAACGTGACTCTTCGTTGTGCCTATCTTTTTCGCAATGCTTGCAAAAAAAAAAAAAATTGTCCTTGGTCTTCATGGTTGTATTGGCCTCTTTCTTGCCCTTCCCTTTGCTTGTTTCTCCACCTTGTTGTTTCTTACCCTATCGTTTTTGTTGAAAGAGTTTTTTCCTTGTCCATCTCAATATAGTGCACATGACTCATCAATATTTTGAGGTTTTGTCATCAAAACAGCCCTTCTTGAGTGGCCGAACAGCCCTCAAGTGTACTTCTTCATCACCTCTCTATCCATCACATCTTTGCCAAGTTGTAACACCTTCTAGAACTCACTCATGTATTCTCAAACACTCTAGCCTTGTCTTTGACAGTAGAAGTTCCATTGAATGGAATTTTCTTCCTCATAATATATAGGGTAAAACTGTTTCTTCAAAACTCTCTAAAATCTTCCAGTTTGAAGATTGATGGAACTCTTCTTAATTGCAAAGAAGCAGCATGCACTTGATACCAAGTAAGAGCATGGCTGAACCATTTCAACCTTGCAAAAGAGACGTGCTGATTTAAATTCCTCTTATGCAAACTGAAATAGACCTCCATTTGTGCAATTTGCATTTACTTACCAACAACAAATTGAACATCAGTTTTAGCCTCAGCCTTAAAGAGAACATTATTCCCTCCTTAAAATGTATCTCCTTGTTCTTGATCAGTCTTTTTAGGTTGCTCCTCTTGTACTTGTTCCCTTTCTATACCCAAATTTTGAGTTAAAGCACGAAGAACACTCTCTAACCTGTCTATTTTTCCCATAGACCTGGAGATTCCTCTAACATCCTCTTCCAACGTCCTAAATATTTCTTCTCCTTGATCCATATCTCTATTTGCATCTTTGGCCATCCTTCTTTATGATATATTCCACCCTCTAGTACCGATTTCAGGCTCAAACAGGTTCCAATCTCCACTATCACTCAACCTAGTAACAAGCATAACTTGGAAATCTCATCTATCACCTGAAACTTCAACAAACTCAAATAACTCTAACCTACTTTGATACCACTTGATTTGTAAACTAAGCGAGATACTCCCCAGCAACAGATCAACAACAAATATACTTGTTTTAGCCCTCCTTAAATCCTCCCATAGCAAATCTCCAAAGGCACTTCTCAAGCCACATTGGTCCCAAAAGCTGTAGGTAAGCAAGTCACAAAAGCTGCAGCAACAGAGGATGAAATTCTAACAGTACAAACAGAATTGCACACGATAGCATCTAGAGACTAGACACAGGGCAAAGGTTAGAGACACGTCTGTGATTGAGTTCACAATAGAGATCCAATTCTAGATTCTTAGATCTGATTCTCGAATGCATTACACAGGTAGATCTTCATCATCGACACCTCCAATTCGAGAAAAGAATTGAGCAATCTTCTGACCTCTTTTCACTTATCATTTTTAGTTCAATATTAATTTAGGGTCTCTTTAGTATTGATTGTTTATCATCTATTAGATCTCCACGTTAATCCATAAGGTGCTCTTTTATTCCTACAATAGCCTAATTGGAAAGCATGCTGCTGCAACAAGAATTTCAATAATTATTACAAATTTATTTATTTAAAAGTAAAAAGTTAGGTAGTTTTAAAAGTAACAAATAGAGAATGCGATTCAAAACTTAAGAAAAAATGCTGCTGCTACAAGAATCAATAATTATAGGAAAATTTATTTAAATATATATATCAAGGCAGTTAAAAAGTAAAAATAAAGAATTCAATACACAACCTAATAGGAACATATGCTGCTGTAACAAGAATTTCAAAAAAGAAATTAATATTTCAGATAGTTCACAAGCTAATTGATACTAATGCTATGCTTTTTAAGAGCATTAACATTTAGATAATAACTTTAAAAATTACCAAACAGTAGAAGTCCAATTTGAATTCAGAATCTCCAAAATGACAACCCCTTGATCTCAACCCCTCGGACTTCAATAATTATTTACAAATTTATTTATTAAAATATAAAAATCAAGTTTGCTCCAAGGGAGACAACAATTTAATGTGTATGAGCGAAGCGTGCCAAGAAAGAATTTGTTTTCTCATATATTATATATTGTTTATTGCTTAACAGGTATTTAAAAATTAATTACTAAACGATAAAAATTTAAAAGTGTCTTAAAATCTCCTGAAGTATGGTGTAGACATTTTTTCAAAGCCTTTTCTAAAAATGCAAAAAGAAATCAATAAATGTCACGCAAAAGAACAATAATAACAATTACAACTCTAATTACCTGGAAGATTGATGCAAGTTTCTGCCAATTTTATACATTGCTAGGAAATTAGGGTTTTTAGGATAGTTACCTCTAAGGCAGAAGCAGAAATGCTAGCTTTAGCGAACGTGGTGCTATTTTTATCGGAAGATCCGGCCAAGCTACAGAATGCTGTTTGTAGCATCGGCAAAACCCCTGAACCAGCTAGACACCCTTCTAGCTCTTTTGTCTCCCTCTCTTCTGTAGTCAATTCCCTGCTAGAGGAAGCAGCCCCCATTTTTTAGGTCAAGGACTTTCTGTGGCTGGTGGGATTAAAATGCTTTAATGTTGATCTGTTCAGGTTCTGTTTTGCTCAATTCTTTTCTTGTTTGTTTAACCAGTATAGAAAGAGGAAAACTAATTGACGCGTCATGTATTTGTGATGTGTCGCTTAATGGGCTGGACACGTATGTAATAGAAATCTGATTTGGGAAGGACGCGATGGATGATGAGGACCATTTGTGTAACTTATATAACTGAAATGGAAAAATAAAGTGGTGGAAAGGTTTTGCAGGGAATAAAAAGCTAACCGTTCTGTACTCTATTTTAAAATATAAATCAAATGCGAATATTCAAAAGCATATTTTAAGATAATGATATCAAATTTTCACAATCCATATTGTATTTTGAGTGCAATTCTGGATTTGATTGTGTCCAATTTGAGAGCATAAAGAGAAACGTTGATGTAAAAAATTGGACACAATCAAATCCAGAATTGCACTCAAATATATTTTAAGATCTTTAAATAAGAGAATTACAAGTATAAGTTTCGCTAACTGTATGGTCTCATGGGGGTTTGGGCTTCTATTTTCATGGAGCAAGAGGTCTGTGAGAAAAAAAAAATTATTTTACGGGATTAATTAGAATATTTTCCAAAAAAATAGGAGCCCCTACCTTTTAGAAATGAATCTTTCAGTTGGTGAAATTGGGGTGGGGCTAGAAATTGCCCCTACAGCTTAGGAGTTTTTTATGTCACTTGTCTCTCATCTAAAATTTTAAATTCTTATTAGAAAATAAAAATGAGAGAATTTTGATTTTTTTTTTATTTTTTTATCAAAGCACTACAATTCATTCCTTAAATTTTGGAGCTTAAAATTTTAAGTAGAATTGTAAGATTAAATCCATGGGACCAAGAACTTTAAATATTCCTAAAAATACTAAGCAGCATACGCTGAGATTTTTAAGGAAGCCCCCCTCCATGGGACCTTACCCTAAATAAAAAATATGAAGAAAAAAAAGGTGGGGGAGAGAAAAAAAAAACATATTTGATTTAACTTAGTGGAGAGATTGAGGACTTAGTATTTATTTTATGTTGACTAGGATAGATCTATAAGTGATGGTACATTTTATTGTGTATATTGTTATCCATTGTAATCTTATCTTCTACTATTGAGGTGTCGTGTATAATCATGTTTTTGTCTTCTTCAAGTCAATTTTTTTAGTGGAATGGTTATTTACTGTAACATGACTTCAACTTTGCATCTTCTTCCGTCTAATGGAATAAACTTGTTAATTATCATAATCAATCGTTTGCTATGTGCTTTCCTATAAACGGTTACTATTTGTTCAAAAAAGGTATTCGTCAACTTAAAGACATGGAATTTTAATATATTTGAGTGGGCTTCATGGCTGAAAATCAAAGACCAATATGGTTTGAACGTCAAGTACAAAGAATTTATGATATTTGTGCAATCATTAGTTCCTCTTGAGCTATCTATGAAAATTTGTACTTCTAGGGAATGTAATTTTTTTAAAGATTGGAGATGGCTATCTTCTTCTCACTTGAATTATCTCCCATTAAAGAAAATCTATCTTCTTTCTCTGCCTCATTGGAAGATCATTCCTTGCCTCAATCATAAATGGAAATGTAGATTTAGTGCCAAGAAATGGACCAAAATGAGTGCACAAACATGGAAATCCAAAACTGATATTGAAACTCGATTTATGGCCTGGAAAGTTTTTCACCATAAACTACCACTTGGAAATAGATTAAGATGCATTATGATTCAGCCAGTCATTTGTTTTTTTTGTTGTTGTATCGAAAACATGAAGCATATTTTTTAGGATTGTCTTTTTGTTAAAAATCAATAGAATGTTGTCTTTAAAAATTTGCCTACCATTTTTCATCATAAGCTAAATTGGAAAGAAGCTCTTTTGGGTTTGGGCTTGCATGATGATGTGATTGTTGATTCTATCAAACAAGTTATCTTAAGACATCTGGAAGGCCATTTGTACTACTTTGTTTTCAAACAATTATTTTCAAGAAATTGGTATTCTAATGCTTTACTCTAACATAGTTTTTCAGGTTGTTTTTTTGCGTTCACGGGTTAAAGACTTAACAAAGACAAATGTATTTCTCATGTCCCAGCTTCAACAAATTCAAGATCAAGTGAATCAACTCTAATTTGAATCATTGCAAAGTGTTTTAGCTCAAGTATTAGCTTCATGTTGTAATCAGTTGGAAAAATGTTACTTAGATTTGTAATTTGTCCTTATTGTTGAGTTGTTTTGCTCCCTCTGTGGTCAGTTCCTTAGCTGCTCAACTATTCCTTTCAACTACCTTTGATAGCTTACTCTTTGTAAATTTCTATTTTGCTTTGTTCATTTAAAAAAAAATCTATCACTTACAACAAATTAATTTATTTGGATTGGATGGTGTTGAGGGAACTTTTGGAGACTTGTGATGGAGTGTGGAAGTGTGATTTAAAAAAATGTCTTACTCAAATCTTATAAATAGATTTGATATATTAGAGATTAGATCTTTTAAAGGATGTAAATATTTAGTTAATTAATTATTGTAAATGGGTTGTGTAAGTGTACATATGTAGTTAGGAAGGTGTGGAATGGAATTCTTCATACTTATGATTTTTATTGGGTGCAAGCATACAATATCATTGCATTTGTGAGAAACACATTGATTTAGTAATGTGTGTAAAATGGTATGTTCTAATCTTTGTGGGACACATGTTGATTTAGAAATTTATATAAAATAGTACATGTCTCAATCTTGAGACATGAGGAAAACTAAATTAAGTTCTTTGAAAATAACACTCTCGCCATGTATATGTATGTCTCTAAAATATTTTGTGTGACACCCACTTTTCCCTCTAATCTATATTGAAGGATTTCATTAGTTACAAATTGCTGATTGAGATCACATTTTTCATGAAGATATGTGTCTAAATTAATAGTTGTTGTTTAAATTTAATAATAAATAAAATAGTAACAAAAAAATGTGTGCATTGGATATTAGTGGTAGTAATCTATTTTTTTTTTGGTAGATAAGCAATGGGATTAGGGCTCACTCCCAAAATAAGAGTAAATTAAATAAAAGAGACCGCCTCAGACCCATGAGTGGGGAGCACAAGAAATACTAAAGAGACAAGAGAAACTCTAAGCTCGCCTAGACCAAGAGAGAGTACAAGAAAAAATATGAGAACTCAAAGAACGAAATGTATGAGCTACTGAGATTCCAGCAGGACCAACCAACGTCGTGAGCAGATCATTTTGTCTTCTTTGTTAACCCCTTCCTCGTGCTCCTAGTGAGGAGGGCATCCATGGTCCATTGAGTTCCATCGTCAACCACCTCAAGGCCTTCAATTCGAAGTTTCTCTGCTTCAAACTTGTGACCTTTTATCTTTCCTTTTTTTGGGAAATTTGGTTTAGAGATGGTGTAGGTTGTCTGAGAGATGGTACATTTTTTAATTGGAACTTCCAAATCATCTAAGAAATCAACATAGTCCTCATCCATATCCTCCATGGACGGGTAGGAGCCCGTATGATCAGAAACAACCTCATCATCCATCTCAAGCAGAGCATTATCCAAGAGATTCTCTTTTGTCTGAGAAGAAGCACAAACCAGAGAAGTGGAGGGGCCCCCAAGAGCGGAGAAGGGGGAATAACATGAACCTGTTCGTCAAAATTAGCCACCACCTTAGCAACAAGATGGGGATGGCACTCAAAGTCATGACCAACAGTCCCACAGTCCGGTGGAGCTAAAGAGTGATGATCTATGAAGACACCATGATTCCCCCCTCCCATGAAATCAACATTTGGGTGGCCTGCTTTGTGAACCCACCTCTTGAGCTTTGGAGCGCGAAGACCACTAACAGATTTCACTTGAAAGCCTACATTCTTCTGCCCAAGATTGTTGCATCTAAAGCAACGCTCAGGAAGCCCTTCATAGTTTAAGTATTGCAGCCATGAACCCAA